>JAPKLY010000304.1:149179-180469 GCA_026898435.1 Prunella vulgaris
CGGTTTCCAATAATCTCATGTTGATTTAAATGTTTGTTTGACCTGTTATCTTAAAATCTGTGGCTCTATGACATTGGGGGTACATTATATAATCCAATAAGATACTGCATTTATTAATAAAATTCATTTTTAAAAAATAATAATATTTTAATTAAATATAACTATTATTTTTTATAACTTTTTATTAATAAGTGATAAGTTTCATGTCGGGATGGCAATGGGGCAGGGCAAGACGGGTATCAAAATACCCATACCTGCCCCGCCATGCCCATGCCCCACTTCGGGGCAGAATGTTGTGCCACATGGCTGTCCCGCTGCGCTCCATACTAAAATATAAATTTTTTTTTACATATATATATATATAATTCAGATAAATAAAATTATATTAATATAAAAATAATGCACCAAATATATCAAATCATATTAAACAAAAATAATTTTTGATTCCAACGGTAGCTGTGAACAACGAGGCTTTGAACTAAGGCATGGAGGTGTGCCGCGGCTTCATCGGATTTCTAACCTTGGCGAAAGATGGAGATGATGGCTGTGTTTTGTTCGAATTCCAGCAAGAGATGGACAATTTTCGAAGAATTTTGGTAATGAATATACTAAAGTACTTATTTATACTCAAAAGTACCGTAAAATATACTAAAATACTGATTCATACTCAAAAGTACTGATACATACTCGATAGTACTATCGCGAATCACCGAAAAAAATGATCGAAAAATTTAAAGGATCATGAATAGTGACGATAAGAAAAAGTGGAACAGTTTCATGTAAAGTACCAAAAAAATCTCAAAAGTACAATACATATTCTAAAGTATTGTCGCGACCGCCGGAGATGAATTAATAATTGCCGAAAATTTTCTCCGATGGGATTTTCTCGGGAAAGGTTTCATGGAGAGAAATGAGACACAATATGAAGGAAATTTTTTAAATCTGGTTTGACTAGAATGAAGACATGTAAAAGTATTAAGTAACGGAAATTGATGTCCCTCCATGTGCTTTGGCTCCACATTGTAATCACCTCCCTTTTTTTTTTATATATATTTCATGTATTATATTGAAAAAATGATTAAAAATAAAAAAAATTAAGTTTTTTGTGAAAAGATTGACATAAAAGACAAACATGATGCTTGACTTAAAAAAAAATAATAATTGGATTTTAGTTTGAAAATTAATTAAATATAGAACCTAATTTGAAGTTATTCAAAATTACATACTAACATATTTTTCATCAAGAATATGTGAGTTACAATTCTCAATGAACTCTTGGTTTCTCTCTAGATATATAAATTTGATTTGTACGAGACTTATTCAAAATATTCTAAAATTATGTAATAAAGAATTAATATAGTTATTTGTGACTTATTTCATTTGAGCTATTCGGAGTCAAAGAGACCAATCACCAAGTCTAGGTCTACAATCTGAGCACTAGGATCGAGGTCAAGTAAGTATGATGTCAGTAAAAATCAAATGCGTTGCAAATGGTCTTATCTCTTTAGTGTAAGAGTCAGTGGCCTTGCGTAAAAGAGGAGTACCTCTTTTACCAAATCAGGTAGAAAACCCACCTAATTAGAGAAGGTATAATAAAAATCATGGCCAAATCCCACATTTAATACCTAGATCTTAGGAGATAGAAGAGCTACATTCTTTAATACTAAGGGAATGTTAGCTTATAAAATTTTAAAATAAGTTTTTTACATCTTATAACTTGAAAAAAATAATTTGGCAATTCCTAACTTATTTTTTTTACCACTTCCTTGCCGCCCACCCATCTCACCCCGAACCCCAACACCACTCCATAATCCCTACCTAAATATAAAAAGTAAAAAAATATTTATTTTTATTAGAATTAAAATTTATAAAAAATTATGATAAATTATCAAAGAACTTTTAAGTTGTATTAGTCAAATACTTTAACAATTTATAAACTATTTAATAATAACATCTTACAAGCTCCTTAAAACAATTTATAAAATAGTATAACTTACAAGATAATAAAAATAAGTTAGCCAAACACTATCTAAATATAACTTATTTACTTCATAATAAAGGATCAGCCGCATTAAAGTTCAACATGGGCAACTACTGGTCTCAAACAATCATTCACATTTATGGTGGTAGTGATTATTTGTAGCCACATTTAATTGCTGATTATTGCTATTACTACAATCGTATATTATGAATAAAAAGTTATATTATTAAATTTATTTAGTAATATTATAATGTTTATAGGGATACCATTCTACATATAAATTAATTACCTTACTATATATATTAACTAGTATAAAACCTGCGTAACACGCAGGATTGATGATAATTTTTAAATAATTATTTTAAAATAATATTTTATTGTATTTAAATTGAAATTTATTATATCTATAGAATTTGAGTGAGAATATTTTATTAATTTTAAGATTTAATACATGAAGAAATATACACTTTTTATTGTAAATTCATACAAAAGAAATAATTGTCTTAAAATTTCAACATTAAAATTTAAATTATTAAAAAATTGGAAAAAAAAATGAGAAGAGATAATTGTCTTAGAATTTCAACATTGAAATTTAAATTTAAATTATTAAAAAAGTGGAAAAAAATAACTGCTGTCATAGAATTTCAGCATTTCAAAATTAATATATTTGAGAATGGCCACATAGGATAGAGTAGAACTCATAAATATAAGGTTCATAAAAATAATTGTAACACATGATAAATTCCACACAGAAATTAAGCAAAGATTAATAACGAAATGCTAAAACTTTTAATGTCAGGCCGTCATGGTCATTGACGAAAAGGAAATTGGAAAGTATCTCCAATCCAGACCGTGACATAGGCGGTCGATTAAAGATGAAAAGCTGCCGTTTGCACCACACCGGAAACAACCCCAATTTTCAACGCGTATAACTTACATTACATATATAACAAGCATCGTTTCTCTCGCTCTATCTCTCTCTCTCCCATCCCATCCCATCCCATCCTATTATATCAAAATGAAGAACTCCCTCTTCATTGTCCTCTACTTACTCTGCGTTTTTGCTTCTGCAAACGCTGCAGATTCTGTATACGATTCCTTAGTTAAGTGTTTCACCGACTCCAAAATCCCATCCTCCGACATTTCTAAAATCATTTACAGCCAAACAAACCCTTCCTTCCCAAACGTCCTCCAATCCTACATTAGAAACCGCCGCTTCAACGGCTCAACCACCCCCAAACCCGCCGTTATCGTCGCCCCCACCGCGCTGCCCCATGTCAGCGCTGCCGTCCTCTGCGCTAAGAAACTCGCCCTCCAACTCAAAATCCGCAGCGGCGGCCACGACTACGAAGGCCTCTCCTACGTCTCCGATAAAACCTTCGTCATCCTCGACATGTTCAATTTCCGGTCGATCGACGTCAACATCGCCGACGAATCCGCTTGGGTCCAATCCGGCGCTCTCCTCGGAGAACTCTACTACAGAATCTACGAAAAAAGCAAAGTACATGCATTCCCCGCTGGCGTGTGTCCTACCGTCGGCGTCGGGGGCCACATCAGCGGCGCCGGCTACGGAAACTTGCTGAGGAAGCACGGGCTGACCGTTGACCACGTAGTTGACGCCCAAATCGTCGACGCCAATGGCAGGGTACTGAACAGAGCATCCATGGGGGAGGATCTATTTTGGGCAATCCGCGGCGGCGGAGGCGGCAGCTTCGCCGTCATTATAGCCTACAAGATAAAACTCGTCGCTGTGCCGGCGACGGTCACCACTTTCCGATTGGAGAAATACGCGGCGGACAACGCGACGGCCGCCGTTTTCCAGTACCAGCAAATCGCCTACAATATGGACGACGATCTATTCATCAGAGTCCTCCTCCAACCCGTCACGCGAAACAAAGTGAAAAGCGTGCGAGCGACTTTCATCGGTGAATTTCTCGGCGACTCTTCCCGCCTCCTCCAAATTACCAACTCCCAATTTCCCATATTAGGGCTAAAAAAATCCGACTGCAAAGAAATGTCCTGGATAAACTCCGTCCTCTTCTGGGACAACAACGACAACACCACCTCCCCGAACATCCTGCTGAACCGATCGCCGGAATCCGTCAACTTCCTCAAACGAAAATCTGACTATGTCAAAACCCCGATCCCGCCGCCGGCGCTCGAAAAGATCTTCAAAAAGATGGTCGAAGTCGGGAAAGTCGGACTTGTGTTCAACTCCTATGGCGGAAGGATGGCCCAAATCCCCGAATCGGAGACGCCCTTTCCCCACCGCGCCGGAAACATTTTCAAAATCCAGTACTCCGTCAACTGGAATGAAGAGGGCGAGGCCGCCGATAAGAATTTCATCAGTCAGATCAGAGAGCTGTACGAGTTCATGGCGCCGTACGTGTCGAAGAATCCGAGAGAAGCATATCTGAATTACAGGGATATTGACATCGGAACCACCGACAACGGGAAAGACAGCTACAAGCAGGGCCTTGTTTATGGGAAGAAATATTTCAAGAATAATTTTGACAAATTGGTAAAGATAAAAAGTGTGGTAGATCCAGATAACGTGTTTAGGAATGAGCAGAGTATTCCCACATTGCCCTCTCGGGGGAGAAAGGCATTGGAGTAGAGGGGCCCGGTTTACTGTGTCATTCTCTATGTTATTTTTTCGTAAATTTTCTATAAATTTAAAAAAAAAAAAAATCTATGTACATGGGGAATTTACATCCATGAATTCACGTTTTTTTTAATGTAATTTTTTTCAATAAAATAATAATATATTAATAGATATATGTATTATTACGTGAATGTGCACGCAAAATGATGTATTTTTTTCAGTAGTATATAAATTTGAGTTAAAAAATGTGTGTCAATTACTTGAATAGGGAAGTATTACGTAAGATTTATATATTTTGTCCATTTGTATTTTAGTACTTACAAAATTACCTTTTGTAGAGGATAATATTTGTTTTGTCTACTTTATAAGTTCTCTTATTTTTATCATTTTTTATGTAAATTGTTCAATTAATCCTTACTACTTCTATTTTTATTTTTTCTTTATAATTCAGTTTTATAAGCCGGCATCCCCAATTTCTCAACAAACATCGACAAAATTGGGTAGGTGTAGTTGAATGGCGCTCCAATGGCCATGGGCATCTTATGGTGGCGAGCTTCGACGATAACTTCAATGGCGGCATGACTTGGATATGAATCAGGGGTGGTGGCTGTGGCTTCGAGGCGAAGGCTGTCGATTTGCGGCAGTGGACGGCGGGGCCTTGGGATTTTTTTGGGCGAGCTTGATTCACAGTGGTTTCCTTCCAGTGGGCTTCTTCAATTTCAGCCATGGAATCTCACGGCGGAGCTCGTGCGTCGATTTGTTGCAGAATAGGAGAGAGGTGGGTATGAACATTAACTTGGACGTCAATTTGAGCTTTATGGGGCATTATTTTGTTTCCTGAACATTATCCTTCAGCTCCTATTTCAGCCATGGATGCAAAGCTATGTTGCACCGGTGGGGATACGCAGATGCGGGTGCGATATGATACGAGTTTGGGGATACGCAGATGAGGGTGCGATACGATACAAGTTTGGGGATACGAGTTTTTAAAAAAATTAGAATGCAATTCGTTAAAATACGTCTATTTATTTATATTTTATTATATATAATATCTAAAAAATATTTTTTATAAAAATTCTATAAATTAATTATAAATCATTTATATTTTTTATCACCTAAAATTTGAGTATATTCAATAATATAATATAACTATGTAAAAGAAAATATCAACTCGAGTTATATTAGTTCAATACATAAATCATAGCAATAAATTCAATCTAAAATGAGTGCCACACTATCAATTTAAAGTATACGAAATAATAAAATTCAATTTAAATAATATATCTAATGCTTATTAATAGGATTCGTGCAGTGGATTCGAGAACCCGTTAGTTGGATTCGCCACGTGGCAGATGGATTCGCCATGTGGAGAATCCGACACGAGAATTAAAAAATCTTACCTTTTTTAGGGTGCGAGTGCGAATTCAATACTGCATTATAACATTTTAGAAGAGTCCGTGTATCATAGATGCAAAGCTTGGGCGTTAATTTTGACCTTCAAGAACATTATCCTTCATCTTAATTTTCTTCATGTGTTTGGATAAAGAGATAAAAAGTTAAAACTAATATTAAAATAGTTCTAAAGATAAATAAATTGAAATAAGAGAAGTAAGAGTTATTTGGTCATGTTGGATTCGTTGAATCCACGATCTGCTCGAGACCTTGGCTCAGGCCATGGGTCGTTGAGTTTGCAAGTAGTTGCACGAAAAATATCAATTATCTTTATTCAATCAATGCATTCCTAATACAACCTAAGAATAAATAGACCCTGAAGATACGAATCTACAGGTATATCTCATCTCTAAATCTCCAAAATATCAGAATAATCTAAACTAACCAAATATCTAGTAATCAAACAGAAATTAAAGGACTAAATGTAATATTGCCAAGATTTCGCAAGATTCCCAAGATCTTGCTGAACTTTCAAGTTGCTGGCGCCATCACGTGTTTTCCGCCTCTTCTCTTCCATCGTTTGGACCTGGGCCTCGATCTTTCATATGGGCCGCTTTTATCATGGCTCGCCTAACTCGGTTATAAGCATTCTTAAGCCCACGGGCCTCGTTCTCATCATTCTCTCCCCCTTCAAGAATATCCTTGTCCTCAAGGATGAATTCCGGAAATCGTTCCTTCATCATTTTCAAATTCTCCCATGTAGCTTCCTCGTTCGGCAGCGACTCCCATTCAAGTAACACTTCCCACTGCATGCTTCCGCCCTTCTTAATTCGGCGATAGTCCACAACGCGACTTGGCCGAAGAATTATGTTTCCATCTTTATTTACAGCAGGTAGCCTGCTCTCCACGTCCATATCCGGTCCCACTTTTCATTTTAGTTGAGAGACATGAACTACCAGATGGATTTGCGCATCCGGTGGTAACTCCAACTTATAAGCGACTGCACCGATCCTCTTCTCCACACGGAATGTACCATAGAAACGGCACCTTAGTTTATCCCACACCTTCTGTGATAATATGTGTTGTCGATGCGGTCGCAGTTTAAGGTAGACCATGTCGCCAACCTGGAAGGTCTCCTCGCGATGGCCTCGGTCATAATACATCTTCATTCGATTGATAGATACTTGTAAGTTGGCCTTGAGTTCTTGCAGCATTAGGTCCCTTTCATAAAGTTCACTGTCTACTTCGGCATTAAGGGAGGCGTGAGATGAATAGTTTATAATCTGGGGTGGTGGCCTCCATATACTAACTGAAATGGGGAATATTTCGTGGACGCGTGATAAGTGGTGTTATACCAATATTTTGCCCAAGGTAAATAATCCTCTCATCATTTAGGATTTTAGTGGACGTAGCAAAGCAAATATTGCTCGAGTGTCCTGTTGGTAACCTCCGTCTGACCGTCGATTTGTGGATGATAGGCGGAGCTCATAGATAATTATGTTCCTTGCATCTTAAAAAATTCCCTCAAAAAATTGCTGATGAAAACCCGATCGCGATCCGTTACGATGGAGCGTGGTGCCCCGTGCAAACGAATGATGTACTCCACAAAGAGTCGTGACACCGTTTTGGGCGTGTATGGATGCATCAATGGAATAAAATGAGCATATTTCGTAAGGCGATCAACCACCACAATCATCCCATTAAACTCATTCGACAGTGGTAAACCTTCAATAAAATCCATCGTTACGTCTTCCCAGATCCTCTCAGGTACCGGTAACGGTTGTAGCAGTCCCCCAGGCTTCCGTGAGTCCGATTTCACACGCTGGCAGGTATCACAATTAGTGACAAAAGCCCTTACCTCCGCTTTAAGTCCAGTCCAGCAGAATGTGGCTGCGATCCTCACCCAAGTGCGGTATATTCCCGAGTGTTCTCCGACGTAGGGAATTATGGAAATGTGCCAAGATGTCCTTCCTCAACCCATCTGCATTCGGGACCATAACTTTGCTTTGGTACAGCAGTAAACCTTCCCTCCATTCATATTCATCTCTAATGTCTTGATCCCCCGTGTCCAGTTTTTGCTTAATTGTAAGTAGCTCCTGATCGTTTACTGTTGAACTGCGAATCCTATCCCAGATATCCCATATCGGTCCAGTAATGGCGCAAAGTAACGGGCTGTCCTCTCGCCACGACAGTGCGTCCGCGACAGCATTTTGCCTTCCGGGTCAGTATAAGATCTCAAATTCGAATCCCATCAGCTTGGCTACGAACTTTTGTTGCTCCGGCGTGGTGATTCTTTGTTCCAATAAATGCTTAAGTGGTTGTTGGTCTGTCACTATCAAAAACTTACGGCCCACGAGATGAGGTCTCCATACTCTCACCGCTTCGACCACCGCCACCAATTCCTTGACATAGATGGATCATTCTACCTTCTTAATTCCCAATGCCTTACTTAAAAAAGCTATTGGTCGACCATTTTGCACCAAAACTACTCCTATTACGTAATTACTCGCATCCGTGTGTACTTCAAACTGCATTTCGAAATTGGGCATCGCCAAAACTGGTGTATTCATCATTGCTATCTTCAAGGTTTCGAACGCCCGTTTACTGTCCTCCGTCCATATGAACTGACCCTTTTTTGTCATCTATGTCAATGGCCGGGCAATCGTTCCGTAGTTCTTGACAAACTTACGATAATATCCCGTGAGTCCCAAGAAGCCTCATAACTTAGTAACCGTATCAGGTATGGGCCAGCTTTTCATAGCCTCTGTTTTGCTTGGGTCGACTCTAACTCCTTCCCTCGTGACTATGTGACCCAAGTACTCAACCTCTTCTTTCCCGATCGTACACTTGGATGGTTTGATATAAAATTGGTTCTTCTGCAATATACTCAGTACCATGCGCAGATGCTTCAAGTGATCATCCCAACACTTCGAATAGATGAGGATATCATCGAAGAATACTAGAACGAATTTCCGTAGATACGGCTGTAAGATAGCGTTTATTGCTCCCTAGAATGTAGATGGCGCATTACATAGTCCGAAAGGTATCACAAGGTATTCGTAATGACCATGGTGCGTGCAAAATGCGGTTTTATGTATATCAGTTTCTGCCACCCTAATTTGGTGATACCCGGCTCTCAGATCCAATTTCAAAAAATATTGGGAGCCTTCCAACTCTTCGACCATGTCATCTATAGTTGGGATTGGGAAACGGTCCTTTACGGTAGCTTTATTCAAGGCTCGATATTCGGTACAAAACTGCCATGTGTCGTCCTTCTTTTTTACTAGTAGTACCGGGGATGAAAACGGGCTGCAGCTGTGTCGGATTAATCCCGTCTGTAGCATTTCATGAACTTGTCGCTCAATCTCCTCCTTCTGAAAGCGTGCGTAATGATATGGGTGCACGTTGACTGGCTGACTCTCATCCTTCAGCGGAATGAAATGGTCGAATGACAATTTAGGCGATAACTCCTTGGGCTCCTCCATTACTGCCTTATAGTCCTGCAACACCCTTGCGATCTCTTGATGCCCTTCCGTCTCTACATTTCTCTCCCCTTCATCCATCAGCACAACCTTGATAGCATAACATTGATCTCCTCTCCGCCTCATACGTTCAATGTTGTTTAGACCCACCTCCATGGGTTGTTCTTCCTCTCTTGAGGTTAATGTCACCTCCCTGTCTCCCAATTTAAATAGCATTTGCCCCTTGCTGTAGTCAGATACTATTCGCCCCAAACTGGCTAACCACTGTATGCTCAATACCACGTCCGGTCCGACCAACGGAAGAGCATAAAGATCTGCAGTGATAGTCACCCCTTGAACTCGGATTGGCACACCCCGATATAGCTGGTCACACGTTAGCCTGTCCACATTGGCGACCCGTACCTGGAACGATTCTACTGATTCCGCTTGCAAATTCATCTTCTTTGCTAAGTTTTGATTAATAAAATTATGCGTCGACCCATTATCGATGAGGATAATAACTCTGCGCTTCTTAACCCATGCCCTAAGCTTCATAGTTCTAGGTCCCCGCGCTCCTGATATAGCGTGCACTGAGATCTCTACTTCTTCGGACCCAACGTGTTTTACCTCTTCTTCCAGTGGTTCAATAAGAAACATTTGTTTCGTCTTACATCAGTGTCCGGGTATGAATTTCTCATCGCAATTAAAACATAGGCCCTTCTTATTTCTTTTCTGCATTTCTTTCCACGACAGTCTCCTAATTCCGTGGTCTATCGGCTTGCCTGGACCGCCCTTACTTCCACTGCTATGGTGACTTAGGTTGCTTCCTATTCCCCCTTTTACTTCGTCGTTCATGGGAATAAACCTCTGAGTTTCAGATCGAGAGCTCTTCTTAATTAATTGTAGGTGCTCGTCCATTATCCTCGCGATCTCAATTGCCTCCAGGTATGTCTTAGGTCGATGTACGCGGATTTCAGCAGCAAGTTCTGGTTTCATCCCCTGGATGAACGCCCCCACCAATGCCTTCTCCGGCCAGTCTTGCACTCGACTGGCCAATTTCTCGAATTCCCTCTGATATTCCCGTAGGCTACCTGTCTGTTTGATGTGCGCCAAAGCCTCATCGTATTCGGTGTATTTGGACGGACCAAATCTTGCTAACAATTCCTTTGTGAAATCCTTCCAACGAATTAACCTTCTTTTTTTGCGATACACCCTACTAATCCACTGCCACCACATGTTAGCCTTTCCCTCTAGATAATAAGCCGCGTACTGCACCCTTTTCCCCTATCGATCTCGTTTAGCGCAAAGTATTGATCCATCCGACTGATCCATGATATTGGATCAGATCCATTAAATGTTGGGCATGTGATCTTCGGCTGAAATTTTCTTCGATCATCCTTCCGATTTCGATCCCCATCCAGATTGTTTTGATGTGTCGGGTTAATTTCATCCTCTTCCATTTCCGTTCCCGAGAAATCCGACGATGCGGATGTCGAATCCGTCCGCTTCGTTGTGTGACGCTTCACCAATTGACCCACTTATCGTCCTATTTGCCCGATAGATTGAACTAGGGCTTCAATTTTTTCCTCCATGCTGGTGATGCCGCTCTCGATAGCGTCAGCCCGCGTTTCCAGTACTTTGATTCGGTCACGGTGCGTTCCCGCCATGGCTGAGAGTCCTCTCAATGAAAGCACCAATGTTGGATTCGTTAAATCCATGATCTGCTCGAGACCTTGGCTCAGGCCAATGGGTCGTCGAGTTTGCAAGTAGTTGCACGAAAAATATCAATTATCTTTATCCAATCCATGCATTCCTAATACAGCCTAAGAATAAATAGACCCTGAAGATACGAATCTACATGCATATCTCATCTCTAAATCTCCAAAATATCAGAATAATCTAAACTAACCAAATATCTAGTAATCAAACAGAAATTAAAGGACTAAATGTAATATTGCCAAGATTTCGCAAGATTCGCAAGATCTTGCTGAACTTTCAAGTTGCTGGCGCCATCACGTGTTTTCCGCCTCTTCCCTTCCATCATTTGGGCCTGGGCCCCGATCTCATCAGGTCATTTAAACACTTAAAAAAGACAAAAAAAGAATATTTTTAAAAAGTGGGGCAAAATAGAAATCACCTTCTCAGATTGAGTTAATTATGTGTATTTTTTTCTAAAAAATTGAGAATAATCAAATTCTTTATTCGGCTACATTTGTTATAGAAATTTTTAAATATATATATAATATTAGTACGTAAATCCTCATATTACGCTAGATTATTATAAAATATAGATTATATTATGTAAATTCTGTGTTTTGTTGATAATTTATTTTATAAAAATTAATATTAAACAGAAATCCAATTTATACACAACTCAATTAAAATTGGAATTGTAAATGCTATTAAAATCACCTAAAAATAATCTAAATAGGATAATAGTTTGATTTTTTGTGGATATATATATATATATATAGAGAGAGAGAGAGTAATAAGAGTATTCTTGTATTAGTGAAGGTTGGAATTCCTTTTCAAATGATTACAATTGCCTATTTATAGGCTTGTATGGATGAGGTAATACTTAATTAGACTTGGTCTAATCCTCTGACGAGTGTCCTAACACTTGTCATTTTATTAGACTTTAATACAATTGAAAGCCCTAAAATGACTAAGATACCCTTCAAATTGCTCGTCTCTTTCCTCGGGCTGTTGTGCGCCCTTGGACGAGCAACTAAAACTTGGTGCAATGTCACTTGTTCGGGTGTGTCAACTGGGACAAATAGCCTTTGGCCAGGGACGTTCTTGTGGTGCTCGCTTCTCTTCTGATGTTTGACGAGCAGCTTGCTTGCCTCTATCGGCTTGATTTGGTTGACTGCCTGGTCAATGTTGCTTGTGATGCTGGGCGAGCAATATTGACTTGTCTTCTATTTCCAAGACTTTTATACACTTAGGACATATGGCGAGCAAGGTGGCGAGCAGCTTGAACTTGGCCAAGTAGGCTTGCTGACTCAGCTTTCTTTTGCTCGCCTTTTATCTTATTATGGTCAAGACCTTTATTAACACTAATTAAGTGTTTTTTTTTATAAGAAAAAGGTATTTATTGAAAATTAATGGGCATGAGAAGTACCCACAAATTTACAACATCAAGTATCAATAAACTCTCATGTAAGTCCACATTAAGTGTTGTTAGCTCACCCATAATTAGAGGTGTAATTCCCTTTATCAACATTTACCCCCAACACATTCTTTGATTGATTTTCATATCGAAGATTTTGCTGAATTGTTGCTGGAATAATGGATAATATCTCAAATATGAACTAGGTGAAACCAGCAAATAGGCGAGCAACTTGACGCGCAATATTGACTTGAAGTGTTCACGATATGCTCGGTAGTGGTGTTTGCTAAGTGTGAAAATTGCTCGAAATTATTATGTTTAATTGCCTATTGTGAATAGATTTCTAGCATTTATTTACACAAAATTGAATAATTGTTCTTAAATGCAAAAATATAAATTGGTGAAATTTAATTGATGAATTATTAATTATACCCAAATTAATTTGAAAATGTGATTTGGAAGCCCATAGATATTGCTTATTTTTTCGGCACAAAATAATTTAATTGTGGCTCATTGTTGTTAGTAATTGCAAGGCCAATGTTCATTGATGTGTATGCATATACGTAGCCTTCCTCCCCTCCTCTCAACATCCAACTACCCACCATTAACATTAAGCATACAAACTCCCTGGAACTCCCCTGCATCGCATACAATCTCAATTGAAGGACCACCGTCTACAACCCAACGTCACACCGGAAAAATACGACCAAGGCCGCTGCACTTGCTCTCGCCGGCGAAGACGATTACTGAAGTTCCGACGCCTATGATTATTTCCGACTTGCCACAGCCCCTGTTTCGCTACCGCCCACAACCTCTGAAATTAGTCGAAGCCCGCCGGAATTAAATCCCAGTTCGCCGGAAATTATGGCGAAGAGGCCTCCCCTGTATGCGCCTCTCAAAGCCCACATGCCGGAATCTGCCATTAATGCCCATTTGAAGCTTCCCCTGCCCATATTGAGATCCGACAACCGTCGCCGGAGTTTGAAGAAGCCTCGCCGGAAACAGCAGCCTCTATTCTCGCTGGAAAAGTTGCAGAAATCAATACCGAGCCACCACCGACAGCCGCAAAGCCAACCGCCAAAAGCTTGTTCGTCGCCGGAATAATTGAACGCCACCGTAGCTACTGCTCCTCTTCCTTTCGTCACCGGAATAACGATGAAGAAAATGGGTAACCTCCATGGCAGCCCACCACTCGCAAAGCCACAGTCAGTGAAGAAATTGAAGAAAGAAATGTGCTCATAAATCGAAGAGTTGCTGTACAAAAGGTAAAAACGTTTTTTTTTTTTTTTTTTGGCAAAGTCCCATGAGACATTGTTTGCCTTGGACCGTGTTGCAGATGTGAAAGATTCGTGCGAGGGGTGCCGAAGTAATTCACACGGCCTTGCGATTAATTGGCACTGCTGTGTCAACTTTGTGAAGAAGCCGTGTGGGACGGCAACACCAAAAATCACATGGCCCTGTCCTTACTCTTAAGAGGCAGTGCGAAAGTAAAAATTCAAAAATTTAATTTGGGCCTTGAGGCCCACTCCTTTTCAGCAAGGTTTACAAATCAGGAGCCCATATGTATAAAAAGATGGATTAATGGGCAGCAAAACTTCTCACAATCACACTACACTTTCCTAATTTCTTGGAAGAGAATTTTGAGCAGCCTTTTTACACATACTTTCACATAAATAAGGTGTTCTTCATTTTATTTTAATTTTCTTGCAAGATTCAATCAAATTTTAATCACTCTTTTTATGTGAATTCTACCCTTTACTGTTTTCATATTATTAGTATTTAAATGTTTATGTAGATTTTGATGATTTATATTATGAGTTTTGTTGATTTAGTTATGGGCTAATTTATTTTATGCTTTAGGGAACTTGAAACCATGTGAATATTAACTAGGTTTTGTTTATGATTTTATTTGTGTATCTCTTGGATGATTTTTATAATTATGGGTTTTATTGAGTTGTAATTAATTTTCTTATTTAATGTATGTTTGAATTTATGCTTCCAATATTATTTGGGATGAGTGAGCTAAATGAGTGTATATTTGCGGTTTGAAAATGAATTATATGTTCTAATTGTACCTTTTATGCATTCGAGAGAAAGTAATCAGTAGTAGAATCCCAATAATTAGACACTTAAGCTTGAATTTAGGGAGCGAAAAATGAGAAAATTAGGTGATTGACCTTATTACTGGGTTGGGAACACCTCATTGAGAGACTATATTACCCGAAGGGAAACAGTTTCTCTTCCTAGCATTTGTTCAACCGAATTCATTGTGGATCTTGAGTAATTGCCCCTAAACATCCAAGTAGAGACATAAATAAATCGTAAACGGCACCCTTATTATCACTAGGTGGATAAACCCCTAAAGCATATTTTCTCTCATTTGAATTTCTTGAATTAGTTGTTATTTCTAAGTGTTAATTTTCTTGTTAGTTGTTTATTGCTTAGTTTAAAAATCTAAAAAATAAAACTTTTTTCTAGTGACTATATAAGCATGACAACACATAGGATTAGGGTCTCATTGCACTAATACCTCCCGTGGACGATACTATTTGGTCGTTATACTTCTTTTGATACTTCTACAATCCTTTACACTTGATGGTGGATTAGCTAGTTGATTTTTTATTAACTTTTAATTTAATTTATATAATATTTAATCAAATCAATATAAATTTTTTTAATAATTCAAATAAAATTAATTAACTTATAATACACCTTCCACTAAATTTTGTCAATCCCAAACAAAATGATTTGAAATTAATAAAAAGAAGAATATTTTTATGAGACCATATTAATAAAAATTTATTATTTTTAAAAAGTGATAATTTTAATAAATAATAATAAAATATTAATAAAAATTAATAGTCACTATTAACAAAAATATTATCACTTTTTTATTAAAATTTTATCTCTTTTTGAAAGTGATAATTTTTTTTAATAAATGAATTTTTCATGTATGAGACGGTTTCACACTCGACTTATTATAAAAAAAATTATTTATTAATAATTGTGGATATAAAATTATCTTTGAAGAAAAAAATAAATGAGTCTTTCACTTCATGGAGAAACATTATTTTATAGAGGTAAGGTAAATTAAGAAATAAGGTTAATTCTATATAAATACACCATCTTTTACTCAACTTTCAATTTAATCATGAGCTTCACGATTATTGTAAAAAATCCCAACCTTTTAAAAAGTTTCAATTCGATATACTTTTTTTTTCCGGCCAACAACTGATGACGTGTCTCGCCGGAGCGCGTGAAATGTTGTCACACTGGCGTACACGTGTGAAATACTTTTTTGGTTAATTCTATATAAATACACCACATTTCTCTCAACTTTCAATTTAATCTTGAGTTCACGATTATTATAAAATATCCCAACCTTTTAAAGAGTTTCAATTCGATACACTTTTTTTTCCGGCCAGCAACTGATGACGTGTCTCGCCGGAACGCGTGAAATGTTGTTACGCTGGCGTACACGTGTGAAATTATTTTTTTATATATATATTTTTTTCACATCATATATTATATATAAAAAATAACAAAATTTTATATTAAAAAATATTTTTTGAATGAAAAATACTATGAAAAAAAATGTTTTCCACCATATTCAAGAGAGAGACTTGAAAAAATTGTGTTAATGATACTATGGTGTATTTATATAGAATTAAGTGGTGATATTCGATACCATTAACACATTTTTTTCAAGTCTCTCTTGAATATGGTGGAAAACATTTTTTTCCATAGTATTTCTCATTCAAAAAATATTTTTTAATATAAAATTTTGTTTATTATTTATATATATAATATATGATGTGGAAAAAAATAAAATATAAAAAAGTAATTTCACACGTGTACGCCAGCATGACAACATTTCACGTGCTCCGGCGAGACACGTCATCAGTTGCTGGCCGGAAAAAAAGTGTATCGAATTGAAACTCTTTAAAATGTTGGAATATTTTATAATAATTGTGAACTCATGATTAAATTAAAAGTTGAGTAAAAGATTATGTATTTATATAGAATTAACCAAAAAAGTATTTCACACGTGTACGACAGCGTGACAACATTTCACGCGCTCCAGCGAGATACGTCATCAGTTGCTGGCCGGAAAAGAAAAAGTGTATCGAATTGAACCTTTTTAAAAGATTGAGATTTTTTACAATAATCATAAAGCTCAGGATTAAATTGAGAGTTGAGTAAAATGTGGTGTATTTATATAAAATTATTCCTAAAAAATATGTATAATGACAAAATAAATGATACTTTTAAGAATAATTTTATCTTTTTGCTATTTTAGATAAAGAAAAACAAATCTTCCATTTAAGAAAAATGGATAACCAAAATCCTATTGGCAAGAGTATAAATTTTATAAGATGGACAAATTCTGAGTACAAAATGAAAATTTTAAAATTGTCATGGTGTTATTAAGTAACTTATTCATTGACGGCAATGAAATTGGAAAGTGTTTCCAATTCCAGACCGTGACATATGGCGACCGAGTGCATCAAACCATGGCGTTTGGATCCATTTAATATAAATTTATATATTTATTAAATAATTTAATTATGTATAGAATTTATGATAATAAATGAGATTTACACTAAATAAAAAAATTGAGTAAATATTAAATGGAGTTGATCTAATTTCATCCATTTAATATTTTCCCTATTTAATGTAAATTTATATACTCCATCCGTCCATGAAAATTGGATTACCCTTGTTGTGCACGGTTATTAAGAAAAGTAGATGTTGATATGTAAAAGTGAGTGTATTAAAATAAAAAAATATTTAATTATTAAAAAAATACTTGATGTGATGTGTAAAAGTGAGTATATGTGTATAAAAAAATGAAAATAATGATTGTAAGTTTTCCATTTTAAGTAAGTAGACTATTTATTGTGGACGACCATTTAAAGCAACGTGGACCATTTATCGTGGACGGAGGGAGTATTTATTAATTATTTTATTTATGTATAGAATTTATGATAATAAATAAGATTTACAATAAATAGAGAAAATTGAGTAAATATTAGAAGGAGTGGATCCAACCAATCCCAAGCCGCATAAACACGCTTCTTCCTCGCTCTCTCTCCAGTCAAAATGAAGAACTCCCTCTTCATTGTCCTCTACTTACTCTGCGTTTTTGCTTCTGCAAATGCTGCAGATTCTGTATACGATTCCTTTGTCAAGTGTTTCATCGACTCCGAAATCCCATCCTCCGACATTTCTAAAATCATTTACAGCCAAACAAACCCTTCCTTCCCAAACGTCCTCCAATCTTACATCAGAAACCGACGCTTCAACGTCTCCACAACCCCTAAACCCGCCGTCATCATCGCTCCCACCGCGCTGCCCCAAGTCAGCGCCGCCGTCGTCTGCTCCAAGAAAGTCGCCGTCCAACTCAAAATCCGCAGCGGCGGCCACGACTACGAAGGCCTCTCCTATGTCTCCGACAAAACCTTCGTCATCCTCGACTTGTTCAATTTCCGGTCAATCGACGTCAACATCGCCGACGAATCCGCTTGGGTCCAATCCGGCGCTCTCGTAGGAGAACTCTACTACAGAATCTACGAAAAAAGCAAACTCCATGCATTCCCCGCTGGCGTGTGTTCTACCGTCGGCGTCGGTGGCCACATCAGCGGCGCGGGGTATGGAAACTTGCTGAGGAAGCACGGGTTGACCGTTGACCATGTCGTTGACGCCCAAATTGTCGACGCCAATGGCAGGGTACTGAACAGAGCATCAATGGGGGAGGATCTTTTCTGGGCAATCCGCGGCGGCGGAGGCGGCAGCTTCGCCGTCATTATAGCCTACAAGATAAAACTCGTCACCGTGCCGGCGACGGTCACCACTTTCCGAGTAGAGAAATACGCGGCGGACAACGCGACGGACGCCGTTTCCCAGTTCCAGCAAATCGCTTACACAATGGACGATGATTTATTTATCAGAGTCCTCCTCCAACCCGTCACGCGAAACAAAGTGAAAAGCGTGCGCGCGACTTTCATCGGTGAATTCCTCGGCGACTCTTCCCGCCTCCTCCAAATCACAAATTCCCAATTCCCCAAATTAGGGCTAAAAGAATCCGACTGCAAAGAAATGTCCTGGATAAACTCGGTCCTCTTCTGGGACAACAACGACAACTCCACCTCCCCGGATGTCCTGCTCAACCGATCGCCGGAATCCGTCAAGTTCCTCAAACGAAAATCCGACTACGTCAAAACTCCAATCCCGCCGCCGGAGCTCCAAAAGATCTTCGATAAAATGGTCCAACTCGGGAAAGTCGGACTTGTGTTCAACTCCTACGGCGGGAGGATGGCCCAAATCCCCGAATCGGAGACGCCCTTTCCCCACCGCGCCGGCAACATTTTCAAAATTCAATACTTTGTCAACTGGGATGAAGAGGGGGAGGCCGCCGATAAGAATTACATCAGTCAGATCAGAGAGCTGTACGATTTCATGGCGCCGTACGCTTCAAATAATCCGAGAGAAGCATATCTGAATTACAGGGATATCGACATAGGAAGCACCGACAACGGGAATGACAGCTACAAGCAGGGACTTGTTTATGGGAGGAAATATTTCAAGAATAATTTTGACAGGTTGGTAAAGATAAAAAGCGTGGTTGATCCAGAAAACGTTTTTAGGAATGAGCAGAGTATTCCCACATTGCCCTCTCGGGGGAGAAAGGCAATGGAGTAGAGGGGCCCGGTTTAATGCGCCCCTGATATTTTTACTAATAATTCATTTATTCGGATACATTTATTTCTTATAGATGTTGTGATTTAATATTTTTTGGATTATAAAGTGCTACTCCCTCCGTCCATAAAACTTTTTCTTATTTCATAGTTGGCACGGGATATAATAAAATATAATATTATATTGAAATGATAAATAAAAGAAGGGAAAAGTAAGAGTATTGTGGGGCTCAAATTTTTATTGTGAACATGAATTGTTTTTAAATAAAAAAATAGAAAAATATTTTGTGGATAAATAAAAAAGGAAAGTGGAAAATAATTTGGTGGATGGAGGGAGTATTTTTTTTTAAATATCGTGGTACCTAATGATACACGTCTATTACTACATAAAACGACGTAAGGCTACCTTTATGCATGCTTCCAAGTTCCAACTACCGTAAGCCAAAAGACAAAGGAAAAAATATAAAATAAGAAATGCAGCCAATTCTCACGACCCTGGGATCCTACATATTTTATTTAGATATAAATTATTTTATGGATATGTAATGTGTCAAATGCATTTTGTAATTGGTTCAACATATTTTATTTAGATAGATTTTAAATTTTAAATTTAATATATTATTTTTAAAAATATATATATATATAATATATCAAATTTTGAATTTTTCCCCTTTATAAATAGACATCAATATTGCAATAATTAGAAATACAATTATTTTCATTCTTTTATTTGTACATTTGTTTCTTCTTTTAATTTTCTATCATGAGTTCAAGTTATTCAAACTCCTAAAATTATCTAAATTTTTAATTTTTTTTAAATTCAGAAGGTCTTCCAAACTCCCAAAATTATCCTTATTCATCAAATTACCAAACTCTCAAATTATCCAAGTTCTCAATACTATCCAAATTCTCAAGATTATCCAAATTATCAATGTTCTCCGAATCTAAATCAAATCCCTATCTCTGAACTAGTTCAACCTGAAAATGTCTCTTGTAGTTTGTTTCAGAGACACATCGAAAGATGGGAAAACTGTTTGACGTGTGGGAGAAGATGTAGCCCTAATGACAGCTTGAGTTTATTGTAGTGAAGATAAATCCATTGGCAAAAATCAAAGGGCTGACACATTGTGGGCACGAGTGTATGAGCAATACCACATTGCACAAAAAGAAAATCCAGAAGAGATAAAAGAAAGAAACATTGATTCAATGAAAGGTCATTTTAAACGACTTAATGAGAATGTCAACAAGTGGGTTGCTGCTTGCAAGGAAGCATATGGTCGAAACGAAGTGGAATGAGCCAACAAGATGTTGAGCAAGAAGCTCATATGATATACACAGCAGGTGGATCAAAGTCTTTGGATTTGAATGTGTTCAATGAAGTTATGAGTAAACATTCCAAGTGGGAACTAAAACTCGATAATGAGTCTACACGTTTTCATGCTGAAGATGAAGAGAGTGGTGGCAGTTCAAAGAGATCAAGAACTAGCAAAGATGGTTCTTATTCTATCCCCGTTGATCCAGAGACTCCAGACAGTGACAGTTCAACTATTTCACGTTCTGCAGGTAGAGATATGACCAAAAAAAAATAAAGCTAAGGTATCAAAATATGTTTGTCCTCTTGAAGTTTTTGAAGAAATACGTGCATTAAGAATCTCTATAAATGAGAGTTGTGGTTGCGAAGGGTTATTTATAAAGTAAAAAAAATTAATATATTGAAAATTGTGTATATGGGGAGAGAGAAATATATTTTTATTAAAAGATTGGGTGTGGGCAAATCATGGACTAAGCTGCTTGCTTGTTCGTAGTTTGTAAGAATCTGTTGCTTGTCTAGCGAGTGAGCCAGGCGCATTTGCAGTCTTTGATATATGGACTTATGGTGTCATAAATTCTCACCCTTGTTGCACATGTTTAGTGTAAATGAAGGGAAAAAGACAGAGAGTGACATATTTTTCTTTAAAGTGTGCAAATATTATAAAAATTGCACACTCGCTCCTTTTTGTAATAAAAAAAATATCCCTTCTTTGTAACTGCATCGTAAAAGAATATATATACTCCCTCCGTCCCACTATAAGTTGCTCATATTGTCATTTTCGTCCGTTTTACTATTTGTTGCTCATTGTTTTTTTTTTCCTTTTTTTGAAACTTCTATTCACTTCTTTATTATTATTTTCAATACTTTTTACACCATTTCCATTACTTTTTCACTTTTCTCCATCACATCACTTATACTTTTTCACTTTTTTCATCACATCATTTATATTTTTTCACTTTTACCTTAATTCGTGTGCCCAAAAGCAACGAGCAACTTATAAAGGGACGGAGGGAGTATATATATATATATATATATATACTTATTCTCTTTTTTTTGAATAAGTCTCTTGTGCACCAAATACATCGTGCAATTCAAGTTCATTTTTAAAAAGTTACACAAAATATTTTTGAAAAGTTATACATGTTATTATAGAAAATTTTATTTTTCAAAATTTACTTTTAAGTAATAATATGAGTGACTTTTGAATAATAAATGTGTAACTTTTTAAAAATACACTTGAATTGTATGATGCACATATTGCATACAAGACTAAGATATGTTTTTTATACTACAATTTCTAAAGTGATAAATAAATAACCATGTATACGCGTAGAGAAGGTGTATCTACTACCCTAAGGGGATTTTACATATGGTAATATGGAGATTGTTGAAGGATGAAGATGAACAGAGGGGTCATGCAGGGGAGCCTTTGTATCACATATATACATACACACTTCGATTGAAGGGTTGTCCTCTTTCACATGATCCTATACAGAAAAGGGATTCTCTTTTGAAGATGAAAGATATGTCAATATGATGATTGTCTTTGTGTAATATATTCATAGAAAATTAGTATTAATTTTATTTCTGAAAAGTTTGTTTGTTTTTCTTTTTAGTTAATCTCATAAAAAATTGTAATACTTCAAAATAAAAATATATTATAGAATTTTTACGTTAACATATTTATTTCATAACTCCAATCTTATAAATTTTACAACTTCCGTCCTAACCTTTGAAAAATGTGTTTCTCGATAAGAGTTTCGATTCAATATATTATTTGCCCAATTCCGAGTTTAGGTGAATGAATTTGAATTTTCAAGTTTGTTGTAATAAATTGAAAATGAAGGGGAAAGCTAAAGACTTTTGCTCCGCATTGGAAAATTATTGTTGAGAAAGTGGGTATATAAAAAGAAACTCACTTATAGTTAGTAAAAAAGTTACGGGAAAATGCTCGTCCACACTCCACGTGTGTGCGCAGGACGGGTGCAAATTATGACCGACTTTGGTCTACAAAATCCGAACTTGTGTGCGAGTGCAACTTGCGTACACGAATTTAATTTGCGACGGTTTAGTGGCGAATTAACAAGCTAATTTTTACCTCAATTTTATTTCTCATACGTAGAGTTTTGGGGCTGAGCCTCAACCTTCAGGTCTGCTGAGTATGAGTTTTCATGACAATTGAGCATGAGTCTTCAGGTCAGCTGAGTCCTGAGTCCTTAATTCATCTGAGATCGAAATCGTTTGGTCAGCTGAGGAGCTATAGTTATAATACGTTTTAAACTTTGAAATCCTTAATGGAGATTACTCAGACATATATTTTGGTTATGGTAAGAGGCCATTAATGGTTCTTTATGAATTATGACTACATTCCAAAAGTAATTTATTAATGCTATTAGTAGCATTTCAAGTGTGATATAAGATACGAAAAAGTACTCTAATACGAAATTTTGAGTGGAAATATACAAATATTTTTTCGGACAATTATCATATTCTTTAGCCATATTTTTGCTTCATTTTTCTTTCTTACTCCGGTGATTATAAAGCTACTTCTCAACTTGCTTCAAGCAAGATTAGTACAATATTATTATTTTAAATCATTGTATCCTGGGAAACAAGTATCCTATAATTCACTGTACCTAGAGTGAGGGACATAATTTATTTTAAGGAAATCGTGTTTGATACGAGCCTCGATTTTTAAGTTTTATAATTTAATTTTTTTCAAAGACCTAAAAAGAAAATATTTTACACTCACAAAAATTAATAAAATATATTTTTTCTTATTTTATTATTTAACTTTATACTCGCGTACTAACTTTTTCTTGATTCATGTGTCATTTTAACTAAAAATGTTGTCATGAGACGAAGGGAGTATCTATTTCCCTTTTTAATTTAATTATGCTAAATAATGTGTTAAACTTTTAAGAGCATAGGTAATACTCTCTCTGTCCTACATAAATTTATAAATTTTCTTATTTTGATGTTTCACATAAATTTCCATACCACTAAAAAAGAAAATATCAATTTATGTGCACATCCACATAATTATATATTATATATATATATATATATATATTTATTTACATGCATCTATTTTATTTAATAGAAATAGGACTTATGATTATAGTCTCTTCAATAAAATGACATAATTTCAACTTAAAAATAAGGGTTTTTTTTGTTTAATTATTGCATTTTTCATTTGTACTTACGAAATTAGAGTGAAATGCTGGTGCATTTCTTTTTTAAGTGAAGTCGTGAATTGTGTTCACGATTTCAGTAAAAATGTGAACCAGAATTATGATATAGGAATGGTTGATCAGCACCCCGTTACCTCCGCTTGCCCACGAGAAACTAGTCAGAAAACGTGAATGGAGATCACGATTCATGCCTAGCAGCCTAGATAATTGTGTCAGATAACGAAATAATTACTTATATATATATATATATATATATAGGAGAGAGATGGATTGCGGATGAAATGAAAATAAGAAAGCTGAAGCTTGGGACAGATGTATACAAATGAAGGGATTTTTTTTATATGGATGACTCATTATCTTACAAGTGAAGTTTGGGTTGTATTCTCCTGGTAAGGGTGAAACTTTTTCCAATTCCAGACCGTGACATAAGGCGGTCGAGTGCACCCAACCCAACCAATTTAAAATTATCATGCTATTATTATAAACATCGCTTTTTCCTCCTCTGTCTATTTCCCACTCTGTATCAAAATGAACAACTCCCTCTTCATTGTCCTCTACTTACTATGCGTTTTTGCTTCTGCAAACGCTGCAAATTATGTATACGATTCCTTAGTTAATTGTTTCACCGACTCCAAAATCCCATCCTCCGACATTTCTAAAATCATTTACAGCCAAACAAACCCTTCCTTCCCAAACGTCCTCCAATCTTACATCAGAAACCGCCGCTTCAATGTCTCCACCACCTCTAAACCCGCCGTCATCATCGCCCCCACCGCGCTGCCCCATGTCTGCGCCGCCGTCGTCTGCTCCAAGAAACTCGCCGTCCAACTCAAAATCCGCAGCGGCGGCCACGACTACGAAGGCCTCTCCTACATCTCCGACAAAACCTTCGTCATCCTCGACTTGTTCAATTTCCGGTCGATCGACGTCAACATCGCCGACGAATCCGCTTGGGTTCAATCCGGCGCTCTCCTCGGAGAACTCTACTACAGAATCTACGAAAAAAGCAAAGTCCACGCATTCCCCGCTGGCGTGTGTTCTACTGTCGGCGTCGGTGGCCACATCAGCGGCGCCGGGTACGGAAACTTGCTGAGGAAGCACGGGCTGACCGTTGACCATGTCGTGGACGCTCAAATCGTCGACGCCAATGGCAGGGTACTGAACAGAGCATCCATGGGGGAGGATCTATTCTGGGCAATCCGCGGCGGCGGAGGCGGCAGCTTCGCCGTCATTATAGCCTACAAGATAAAACTCGTCGCCGTGCCGTCAACGGTCACCACTTTCCGAGTAGAGAAATACGCGGCGGACAACGCGACGGACGCCGTTTCCCAGTTCCAGCAAATCGCTTACACAATGGACGATGATTTATTCATCAGAGTCCTCCTCCAACCCATCACGCGAAACAAAGTGAAAAGCGTGCGCGCGACTTTCATCGGTGAATTCCTCGGCGACTCTTCCAGCCTCCTGCAAATCACAAATTCCCAATTCCCCAATTTAGGGCTAAAAAAATCCGACTGCAACGAAATGTCCTGGATAAACTCCGTCCTCTTCTGGGACAAAAATGGAAACTCCACCTCCCCGGATGTCCTGCTCAACCGATCGCCGGAATCCGTCAAGTTCCTCAAACGAAAATCCGACTATGTCAAAACCCCAATCCCTCCTCCGGAGCTCCAGAAGATCTTCGATAAAATGGTCCAACTCGGAAAAGCCGGACTGGTGTTCAACTCCTACGGCGGAAGGATGGCCCAAATCCCCGAATCGGAGACGCCGTTTCCCCACCGCGCCGGAAACATTTTCAAAATTCAATACTTCGTCAACTGGGATGAAGAGGGCGAGGCCGTCGATAAGAATTACATCAGTCAGATCAGAGAGCTGTATGATTTCATGGAGCCGTACGTTTCGAAGAATCCGAGAGAAGCATATCTGAATTACAGGGATATCGACATCGGAAGCACCGACAACGGGAAAGACAGCTACAAGCAGGGCCTCGTTTATGGGAAGAAATATTTCAAGAATAATTTTGACAGATTGGTAAAAATAAAAAGCGTGGTTGATCCAGATAACGTTTTTAGGAATGAGCAGAGTATTCCCACATTGCCCTCTCGGGGAGAGAGGCTATGGAGCAGAGGGACCCGGTTTAATCATGCGCCCCTCATATTTTTAGTAATAAGTCATTTATTCGGACACATTTCTTTATTATAGAAAATTTTAAATACATATATAATACATGAATGCATGTATTTTTTGGGTGAGTAATTCTTACACAAAATCTTGGGTGCGTCCAAGCACAGTATATATTTGGAATTTAAATTTAATTTTAATTTTAATTTTAACTGATTTTATTTCAGGTATAAATCGATCAAAATTTATTTTAGAAATATGAATATGGGTATGAATAGTTCTATGGATGTTAGATTCATAGAATATTTTATAAAAAAATTTTATTTTTATTTTATAATCACATAAATATTTTTTATATGATATTTACATATAATACAAAAAAAGTTTTATTAAAATTTTGTGATAATTTTTTTTTGTAAAGATATTATTTGACATTAATAAAATAATATAATATAATATAAATAACTTCCATACATCGCACGGCTAGATCAATACTAATACATCAAAAACAAGCAAATCAAACTCACACGATTCAAAAAATAATGGCATGAGGAATAAAGAGGTGAAATCAGTCGAATTCTCTCAAAAAAATCACCAGCCCAAATTATTAATACTAGCCATTTTGGAAAATACAAAACCCTTAGAAATATTCGGCTTTTTTTTTTTTTTTGAAAATTTTGTAAATTTTCGGCAAAATTTTTCGAATATTTTTTTATTTTGATACTGTTTTCGAAAAAAAATTCAAAAAAATGAAAAAAATTTGAAAAAAATTACCGAATAAAGGGTAGTGTATTTCTTAAAAAAATAGTGTATTCATCCGGATAATTTATTTCCCAAAAAAACTAGTGTGAATAACCTTAGCCCAAATCACCAATCATAAGAATAGTCCAGAATTATACAAATAAGCCCAACAAAATATGAAAGATGTCCAAAACATAAACTACATAACCTTAATAAATGAGTCCAGCACTAAGCAGCTAGCAGCAGCGGCCTTAAGCTACAACATATTGACATAGACATTTGCTAAATACTCTGAACTAATAATTTTTTGTGAAATAAATTTATTTTACAATTCTCTGATACAAACTCGACCAAGTGCAAATCAACCTCATCTCCATCAGCGGGTATATTTCTCTATTCTTTTATAATTAATTATGGAACTTATGATCAGCTTGGTGGGTAATAAAGGTGGAGAATGAAAATAAATAAAGATTTATGAGAATTCATTCTCGTATTTGTTACTCCCTCCATCCCGTAGGAATTTGCACCCTACAGGACGACACATTTTTTAAGAAAAAATAGTTTTATATATAAAGTAGTGGTATATGAGTAAATATGTGTAAAGGTTTGTGAGTGTGCACGTAAATCAAT
The DNA here is from genome assembly GCA_026898435.1 of Prunella vulgaris. NCBI lineage: Eukaryota > Viridiplantae > Streptophyta > Magnoliopsida > Lamiales > Lamiaceae > Prunella > Prunella vulgaris. The sequence goes on from JAPKLY010000304.1 coordinate 176,427, forward strand.
GCTTCTTTTTTTAGTAGTGTGCAAATTTGTGTGGGACATACAAATAAAGAAAGTGTGCAAATTTCTACGGGACAGAGGGAGTATTATTTATTGTACATAAACAGATTCATAAAAATAGGTTAAACAAAAGAATAATCATTAATCTTATAGTAATTATCATAATAATACTCATTATCATTACCATCTTAAATTCATATCTTTCTCCTTGGTACCCCCAACACATCCCTAAGTATTAGAACCAAAAATTTGTGTAGCATGGACAATTCAGTCAATTAGAAAATCAGAATGGATTTTACTATTACATGTAAAAAATAATAATTCGGGTCTATCTCGCTTGTGGGCTAACAGGCGGCCTAATTGGCCCAATTTTATTTTTTTTATACTCTTTCCGTCTCAACACTATTTTCATAAATAGTTCTACGCACGTGAACTAAGAAAAAGTGAATATTAAGTGTAAAATTAAATAATAAAATAAAAAATATATATTTTATTGACTTTTGTGAGTGTAAAATATTTTCTCTTTATATGTGTAAAAGTAAATTTGGAACGTCTAAATAATGAAAGTATAAAAGTAGTTTAGGGATTATAAATTTTATCTGATGATCTTGACATTCTCTAATTTTTAGTCTTTGGTTTTATTCGCATTTATTTTGATCAAGTGATGAATTATTTTATTAATTAAAATAAAATTATCTGATATGTTTAAAAAGTCAGAATCATTACAGCTTAGGATTTATTATTTTTAATTATTTTGATAAATTTGTAATGTACTAATGTGAGTACTGACCAATAGTATAAAGGATACTGAATAGAGTATAGCAGCCGAATTGTCACCTCTATTTAGTTTTATTTTTTAAAATAAATAAATAAATAAATTAATTGATAATGACTTCAAATTTATTCATTATTTAGAGTAGGCCTGCAATATTTGATCGGCCTAATTGGCAAGACTATTATTATTATTATTATTATTATATATATATATATATATATATATATATTATACTAAAATACATTCTGGTATCCTTTCTAAGGAAAAGATTGTTGATCTTTATATTGATCAGATTAAAAGGAGCATGTTCCATGATGATGACATTTCTGATTCAAAATCAGATTCTACTATGGCATCTAGTTCTGATTTACAGGATGCTCAAGAACCAAATAACAGGGGTGATTTCTCTATCCAGGATAGCTTGGATATTTTGAAGGACTCTCTATCAAGCAGATCCTTTTTATTAGGAATAGGGTGTCTAATCCATTTTAGGACTTTATTAAGCGGTTTATAATTTATAACTAACCTGGGAACTCCGCGTTCTATCTCGGAATGTTTGTTGACATAAAAAGCTGTACAAGACCATGGGGACTTAGAGGGAGTAATAAGCTTTTTTTGTAATAAGGAAGATATTTCCTTTTTGCATAACTCTAAATATTCAGAGTTCATTTGGCAAGGTCTTGACTTAGTCGGGATTTTTGCATTAGTAAAACCATCTTCATAGGGAAGTGAAACGATATGTTTCTTTCTGTCCCAAAAGGCATTAGGAAAATCATTACAGATATCAATAGAAAATTTATTAAGAAGAAATTTTATCTTTTCTTGAAGTTTGGGGTTTTTTAACCTTTCTTCAATAGTTAAAGAATTTAGTTCTTCTTTGAGAAAATTAACTTGACTATTTTTAGAATCAATTTGATCTTGGATCAAATTAAGAACTTTATAAATTGGTTTAGTAATGAACTCAAAAGTAACAGGTTTTCCATTATAAGTACCTGTAATTCCTCTTTCATTAATGAAAGTAAGAGGATAAATTTTATAAAGGAAAGGAAGGCCAACTATCATTTGGCTAGTAATGTCATCTGCAATGAGAAAATCATTAGGAATACAACAACCATTAACACAAACATAAGCATTTTTAAGCTTATAGTTGATTTTTAGAGGGCCTCCTCCTGCATGAGAAAGAGATTGTGTAGTTTTTTCAAAAAACTTAGTGGGAATTTTTCCCATCTGTATGACACTTATGTCAGCTCCGCTATCAATCATGGCAATGAAATTTTTTCTATAAGAGTTATTAATAAGAAGAGAAATCTTAGTATACCATTTTTTAGATATAATCATATTAATGGTAGCCAAATGATCTTCTTCTCTGAAATCATGAGAAGCGATAGAGTTGGTATCAATGTCATCAATCTTATCTTTTCCTTTTTCAATGAAAGAAAGTCTAGAAGAGAAATCTAAATTCTGTTTTTGAAGAATTTTGACATTGTTTTTGAGATTATCAATCTCTTGAACTAAATCGTTTATGGTGATAGGATTATTTTTAATATTCCTAAGCCTGAGAAGTTTATCAATTTCTCCCATATTATAATAATTGTTACTAATTTTATTTAAAAGGCTAGTCTTATTATCACTAGAACAGGAATCATCGAATTGTTCAATAATTTTATTTCTTAAACTAGGGTCTTTAACCTGTTTAAGGAATTCAAGAATATGATTATCAGTTAAGACATTAATATTCATGTCTTGAAATTGACTCATAAGCCTATAGAATTCATCATCAGTTTTGATGCTGTCAGTATCATTGATACAATTTAGACAAGGTTTACCAAGAGCGCAATTATCACACTCAACTTTGTCAGACAGAGAAGAAATATCATCATAAGAATTTCCAGAAGAGTCTGTAAAAGATTCATTAGAATCAATCTCGTTTTCAGAATTCATGACGATTTTGAAAAGAGTTTCCTTTAAGTCATCACTAATATCAAGATTTTTAATCTTGTCTTTAGCGTAACATTGGTTAGCATAATGACCGTTTTTGCCACATTTATGACAAACGATTTTATCAAGGTATTTTTTTTTTTTATAAAATCTTTTCTTATTATGAGTTTGATCATAATACTTTTCTTTCTTCTCTTTTTTCTGTTTATTATTAGAATACCTCTTCATTTTCCTAAAATTAGATTTATTAGGAAAATCCTTCTTATGAACTCTTTTTGGGCTTGGATTGTCCAAACCAAATTGATCACAAAAATGACCTAATTGTTTTCTTTCTAAAAGATTATCTTTTTTGATTTGATTTCGCAATTTGATTTCATTACAAAGATTTAATCCTTCTTGTACACAAATACTTATGATTTGACCAAAAGTGTAAGACTCATAAGAAATAGAGTCAGAGTCTTTTCGAAGAACTTTTTTAATTCTTTCAGCAAATAAGTAAGGAAGACCATCAACAAATTTATTCTTCCAAATATCCTGGTTACAGTCAGGAATATCATAGATACGAGACAGAAAAGTATCTTTGTACCATCTGAAATCAGTAAGGGTTTTACACTTCATTTTTAAAAGAAGAGTTTTTGTATTTTCAGACTTATTGGTAAATCTACCAGTAAAATGTTCTAAAATAGTAAGAACAAGAGAATAAACAGCATTAGATTTAGTCTCACCATTTTCGATTTTAACAGAAGAAAATATTTCCTGTTTGTTTAGAGGACTTAGATAATTGTCCCACCAACCCTTCAGTTGGCCCGTAAAACCTACGGTGATAGCCTGAGCGGTTTGAATATCATTATTACCACTAATACTACAGGCAGAGCTATACATAAGCATACGATGGCATTGAGTAAAAATATGCTTATCAGCACCGCCATCAATGTTCCATTCATAAATACTTTTCCCCGAATAAGAGGTAGTAAAATAATTTTCTTGTTCCTCATGGAGAACATCCATAGGAGTTGGTCTCTTATAATAGTATTTGGACAAATTTGGCTTGTCAGCCCATTTAATTTTATTCAAACTTTCAGTTCTACTGGATTCAATAGAATCTTTTTCAAAGTCATTATCAAGAGTAGAAATATTAAGTTTTTCAAACTTATGACTTATGATTTTTTCAAAATCTGAAACAGAAGCTTCAATATTGAAATCTTTTATTTCAATAGGAGATTGTATAGAAGAAGCAGTTTTAATTATAAAATTTTTATTATCATTATCTTTTAAAACATCAGACTTAGTCTGTATTTCAGTCTGCGAAATAATTTTATCAATCTTACTATGT
>JAPKLY010000304.1:190469-209520 GCA_026898435.1 Prunella vulgaris
TGTGTTTGATGAGACTGTATCAGTGCATAGGAAACAGGTTCCAAGTCCTGATACTGAGGGAATTACCAAAAGGGTAACAAGGCTGAGTCTGAAGAATCCTGAATTCAAGATCAAACTTGTCAGTGCTCCCAAGGGATGGGATGATGATGATGATGATCAGGATGGACTTCAGGCCAACCCTCAGCAAGCCCCTGCCTCGGAAAATGTTGAGTCTCAGACGGAGGGACAGACTCAACCTGAGGTACGTACTGTCGGTGATGATGCTTCTGCACCTGAGACAGTTACTGAGTCCAACACTATAGGGGAAAACAATTTCTCTGATATTGGTCAACCCTCAGGAAATGACTCAATATCCCCTGTTCTTGCTCGTTCCGCTTCTTTGCCTATTATTATTGAGACTAATGTTTCAGGATCAGGCAATGGAACATCAGTAGCTCCCAGTGCTCCAGTCAGCAGGAGGCGATGGCTAGATGATCACTCATTGGCTGATATCATTGGAGATATCAATGAGGGGGTCAGGACGAGGTTGTCCTTTGGTGAAAGCGCTATGTTTTGTTGCTTTCTGAGTGATCAGGAACCTACAAGCATAGAAGAAGCTCTAGCTGATCCCAACTGGATCCTAGCCATGCAGGATGAGCTCAATCAGTTTGAGCGGAATCAGGTTTGGGAGTTAGTAGATAGACCTAGGCGTCAACATGTAATTGGCACCAAATGGGTTTTTAAGAACAAGAGGGATGAGAAGAATGTTGTGGTCAGAAATAAGGCCAGGCTTGTAGCAAAAGGTTACTGTCAAGCTGAAGGTATCGACTATGATGAAACCTTTGCTCCAGTCGCAAGATTAGAAGCAATCAGGTTGTTTCTGGCTTATGCAACATTCAAGAAATTCAAAGTGTATCAGATGGACGTAAAGAGTGCTTTTCTGAATGGTGTACTGAATGAGGAAGTGTATGTTGAGCAACCCCCTGGATTCGAAATCGGTAATAAAGTATACCATCTGAAGAAAGCCCTTTATGGCCTGAAGCAAGCTCCGAGAGCTTGGTATGATACATTATCCCAATTCCTGACAGACCACGGGTTCGTGAAAGGAACAGTGGACAGGACCCTCTTCCGGATCACCGAAGGGGAATACATTCTTTTGGTTCAGATTTATGTGGATGACATAATATTTGGATCTCCTAATCTGAAGCTTTGTGAGAAATTTTCCAAGCTGATGACAGGGAAATTTGAGATGTCAATGATAGGAGAAATGAATTTCTTTCTGGGTCTCCAAGTCAGGCAAACTGACTCCGGAATTTTCATCAATCAGTCCAAGTATGCGAGGGACTTGATTCAGAAATTTGGAGTTCAGTCCAGCAGAGTCTCACGCATTCCCATGAACATAAATGAGAAGCTGGAGCCTGACAAAGAAGGAGCCTCAGTAAATCAGACTGAATATAGGGCACTGATAGGATCTTTATTATATCTGACTGCTAGTCGTCCTGACATCACTTATGCAGTTGGAGTGTGTGCAAGGTATCAGTCTGATCCAAAGAAGAGTCATTTAGAGAGTGCCAAAAAGATTCTGAAATACCTGAGAGGTACAGTCAACTTAGGACTTTGGTATCCCTCTGATGACAACCTAGAACTGACTGGTTATTCAGACGCTGATTATGGAGGCTGTAGACTTGATATGAAATCAACTACAGGCACATGTCAGTTTCTAGGGAGTAAACTGATCTCTTGGTTTTCTAAGAAGCAAACCAGTGTTGCAACGTCTACTACTGAAGCTGAGTATATGGCGGCAGGCAGTTGTTGCTCTCAGATTCTTTGGCTGAAACAACAGCTGAGAGACTACCAAGTTGAGGCCACTGAAGTCCCAATTTATTGTGACAATAATAGTGCCATTGCCATATCCCAATACCCAGTCTTACATACAAGGTGTAAGCATGTAGACATCAGGCATCACTTTATCAGAGATCATGTTGAGAAGAAGGACATCAGGATGGAGAGAGTCCCTACTGAAAAACAGAGAGCTGACATCCTGACTAAGGCTTTGCCTGAAACCAGGTTTGTTGAATTATCAGTAGAGTTAGGACTCCTTGACCCAGGCTTAGGTGATTCAGTTTGAATCTCTGATAAGAATGCACAAAGTCAGGGGGAATAACTCATTTGGACTCAGGATGAAGGGAACTCCGAAAGAATATGGATGGTTGTAGGGGGAACATTCAGTACAAAATGGATGATCAGTTTAGACTGACTAAGGTTCAGGACACAGAATTCAGGGCTTGTCACCCTGATAGACCAACAAGTGGTATCAGTCAGAATGCTAATCTGACTGATACCACTTGTTGGTCAATCAGGGTGTCTAGTCATCTAATGTTGCGTGCATTATCCTTTTTACTGTACTGCTTTGTCAAATCAATTTAATTTGCCAAATGATCCCAGCCGTTTGTTTTAATATTCGGTTATTATTTAATTCAAATTGTTTGAAATAAATACGGACATGCTCTAATGTGCATTTAATGCACTGTGGGCGGGAACAGTTATCAATGAAATTTTGACCAATTATCTTTGAAAAACCGAAAAGGCAAAATGCTTTTTACTGCTCAAATCATGTCCATTGAATTTCATAGGTCACAATTTTCTAAACCGTCTGATTAAAACCGTATTTCTTTCTATAAATAAGAGAAGATCGTGTTGACAACTTTTATGCACCCAATATTTTCCTAACTTATCTTCTCTAAAAACCGATTTCCTTCAAATCTCTCAAAATCTTCCATGGCTACACCCTCAGCAGATACCTTTTTTGGAAACCTTTTCCATCTAAGGAATGAAATACACTATGAGCCTTATGGGGATTTTTCTTCTAACCACCCCGATATTATGCCTGTACGAGACATTTTTGAGAATGCAGGTCTTCTGCAGTTCGTCACTGCAAAGCCACAAAGGCTCCACCCCAGACTCGTTGCCGCCTTCTACCTGAAGATGGCGAAGAACAAGGTCTCCCAGGAGTGGGAAACTTGTATTCCCTTGACCGCCTGTTAGAAGGGTAAGAATGGTGAGGAGGAGATGGTCAGGAGGTGGGTCACCTTCAACGTTAGGGAGAAGATTAAGGAGGTTTTTAATCTTCCCAACAAAGGACGAAGCCCAGTGGAGTATGGGTTTGGGAATGAGAAGGATTTTCTCCAGTCCCTGTGTAATGGAGATGTCGTGCTGAAGTCCGTCCTGAATAAATCAGTCTTGAGGACTGAGAGCCGTCACTTTTTCGACCTGACGAGTCAGGGAGTGATGGGCATTGCTGGAGGATTGGAGCAGATCTCCAGGCCGAAGCTGTTCACGATGATGGCTATTTCTGACGCCCCTCTGCATAATTTTGACTGGGAGGGTTACTTCCTCCAAATGCTGGTGGGTGAGACCAGCAAGATTAAGTACACGTCAGAGGGGCAGGCGACTTTTGAGGCCAAGATGCATTTTGGCACCAAGATATCAATGCTCTTGGAAACTCTGGATCTCGGTGATGTGGATCAGGCTCAGTCACTCGAGATCCCAGCGAAAATCCATCTCTTCAGAGCATATTCCGATGATGCTGGCATAAGGAGAAGGCCACGGACTCAGAAGAAGAAGGCCCAGGCGAGCATGACTGGGAAAGTCCAGGCTCAGGCAGGCAAATCTTCAGAGTCTGATACAGCAAAGCCAGCAGAGGATAAATCCGAGACCCTCAGACCCAAGCAACAAAAGCTGACATTTCTCTACTCTGGGTCAGCAGGGCGAAAGAAGAAGGTTCTGGAGATGCAATCTGCTGAAGCTGTTGAGAAGGAACCAGCTCAGGCGCAGACTGTTCCTGAACTTGCCCCGATTGCATCCCCTGAACCCAACGAGCTGATTCTTACTATTGCTGAATCCTATCAGACTTTGGGTCAGGAAGAGCCTGCTCAGGAAGGAGGAGTTGAGCAAGAGGCTGCTGAACCAGTTCAGACTGAAGCACCATGGTCTTTCCCTGCACCCGATGTAAACAGTCTATCAGATTTTGAAATAGTTGCAAGGGGAGAGGCTGCTGAAATGGTGGAAAGGAGATTCCCTGATCTTACTGAAGCTCAGAAGGAGGCAGTTGTGCAACTCCGCACATTTGCCATGATCAGAAATGCTACATGGGCAGAGCTTAGCCAGCTAGGAGAGTCCAGAGGATGGGACTGCATTGCAGATTTAGAAGCTGCCCTCTTTGATCACTTTGGTGTTAACTCTTTACATCAACTGATCAAAATGGCAGACTTTATGAGAACGGTTCGCAACATATATCCTGAGCCCGAGACTCAGTTGGCTGAAGTGAAGGGAAATGAGAAGGAAGCTGAAACGGAGGTGATTGTGATTGCTGATGACGATCAGCAAGGTGGCACTGAGGGAGTCAGTGCACCGGCCGATGATGCACCCCTTGGACCCGGGGCAGCGGAGGCTTCAGGAGAGGGTCGAACAGGTCTTATCCGAGTTCGAGGAAACTGGATCACCCCAGCGGCTATGTTCACTGAAAATTCCTCACGAGCTCTTTCGAATATGCACAGAAGGGTAATTCTCGTTGAGCGAAAGGCAATCAGGGTTGATAAAGATTCTAGAACTCTGTATAAAAAGATGAAAAGGATAGACAGAGACCTGAATGAAATGGCCACTGATGTGCATGCAGCAATTGATTTCTTTGGCGAAGCTCGGACTGAAATCAATGTAGAACTAACTGCCATTTCAGAGCAAGCCAAGGATGCCATTCAGAACTGCAATCAGATGGTTTCAGATGTGCAGACTCAGCAGGAGACTAAACTTGCCAATTTTCTGGATCAACAATTGTCTGAAAAGGTTGATCAACTGGTTGAAGAGAAATTGGTCAAGTTAAGAACTGATCTGAAGGAGGACCTGCTGAGGGAGTTGTCTGCACATGAGAAGAAGAAAATTGCATCTGCCCTAGACTCAAGGTTGCAGAACTTCGAAGGTCGACTGAAGGCTGAACACAATTCAGCCGTTGACCAGCTCAGTATCGGCCTAAGAGGGATGGTGGGGCAGATTGGGCAATTGCAGGTAAAGCAGACTGAGATGGATAGTCAGTTCAATCTTTTGGCGGAGTCAGTGGATGAAGTTGTCAGACGTATTAATGACGATGATGCCAAAAAGGGGGAAGAAGGGAAGAAGCAAATTGCCACTACTGGCAAAGCTAAGAAGAAGAACTTTCCTCTGGAACTGAAGGCTGCGGATAGAAAAAGGACTAGATCCGTAGCCGCCATCGAAACTGCTGAAGGCTCAGATCCGAAGAAGTTGAGATCCTCTGAAGATCCGGCTCTCGAGCCATTGTATAAGGAGATGGAGGAACAAGTAATGCCATCTGGGCTGACTACTCAGAAGAAATTGGTGATGACTGATGCTGAAAAGATAGCAAAAATGAAAGAAATTTCGATGCTCAGTCAGATCCAGCGCCTAAAAGAATCTAATGAGTATCTGACTTCCCAGGTCCAGAAGAAGAAATCTGTATCATCTGGATCTCGGACAAAGACTCAGAGGAAGATTGTGGTCAGTCCAGATCAAAGTCATCCTCCATCAAAGTTTGTTGAAGACTTCATTCCGATTGAGTTGCTGGAGGTTTGGATTCCGATCCGGAATAGGTGGGCATACCTATTCTATATGGTGGGGTTATGGGACGATCAGATTGAAGATAAAGACGTCATACTCCATCACTGGATGGCACAGTAGCATCCTGATCTATGGGCTGAAATCATCAGACATGCTGACACTGAAGGTGTTGAGATCGCTCCTCCGGAATTCATTAAGTATCCTCCTCCACTCTTTAGGAATTCTAAGCAACTGGACCGGAAAGCAATTTCTGAAGAAGTCGTTAGAGTAGGACGAGCTGCCGGGGCCATTGCTGATCGGAACAGGATGAAGCAGGTCCTGAATCGAGTACTGGAGATGTACGAGATTCCACTGACTGCTTGGAATAAGGATGTAGATTAGATCAGGAGTTAGTTGTTCAGGAACTTTGTAATAGCTTCAGGATACTTGTATTTTTTTCTTATCAATCAATGAAGTTATTTATGTTTCCTGAGTACAACTTCTTGTTGACTCCTGAATTTTCTTTTCTGAATTCTTATCAAGAACTGTACTAACCCATTCCTTGTTTTCATCTTATAGACTAAGTACCTAGTTCGTCAGGTGGTACTGAGTTATTTTCACTGACTAAGTCAGTTGATTGTATAGATGAATAGGAATTTGCTTAAGGGTTTTGGCATCATCAAAAAGGGGGAAATTGTTGGGACAATCTTGGTATTTTGATTAGATCCCAAAACCCCTGATGAATTTGCCTAAGTATAGTGTTCAGGATAAAATAGTTCAGGATAGTTAGGTCAGAGATTCAGTACAGAAGGACCGTACTGAAGACTGAAGAATATTGGAGTCGACCCAATTTACTGAAGTCTGAAGCGTAAACCATTCTGAAGAAGTCAGTCAGTCTCGCTGAAGATTGTCTGTTCTGAAGCTGAAGATCGAAGTCTGCTGATTCTTCCTGAAGATTAATCCTGAAGTACCATTGTCTGATGTTTCTACTGAATACACTAGGCATGTTCAGGACAGAACTCAGTCAGTGAAGAGTAAGTATTACCTATCAGGCTGTGCTGAATGCACATAGGACCTGACTTAGGCCTTGGTTCAGTTTACCTGAATCCTGTAAGTCCGAAGCAAAAAGGTAACACATACTGAGCTGAATAACCTATCAGGCTGTGATGAATGCACAGAGGACCTGACTTAGGCTGTGGTTCAGAATACCTGAATCATGTCAGTCCAAAGAAGAAAAGATATTTATGCTATGGGACAAGAGACAAAAAGAATGTCAGTAAGACTCCATTAAGGCACACGTTCAAACTGAGTTATTACAAGAGACTCAGAGCATTGAATGTACGAGGAAGGATAAATGTCTGAAGGTCAACTAGCCGTTATAACGGAGAGCCAATGAACTTTCAACACCTAAGCACGGAGTCTGCGCAGCATTTAATGCGGCATTTAATGCGTCTCAAAAGGTTGCAGGTGATGTGACAACTTGCCAAAATAAGCATGGCGGGTAGGTCGAACAATATTTCTTGCCTGCAATCTATTTAAAATAGGAAAGATTTGATTTGATCTCCTCCAACGGATCTATTTTGAATCTCGCCTATAAATATGGAGAACCTTGCACCCATACAAGGTTAACGGGAAATTTCCAAGAGAACTCTCAAGAATCCAAGAACACAAAGCATATCATAAACAACACTCTGCAATTAAATTTCCCTAGTGTTGTAGTAGGATTCACTCTGTATTTGCTTAGATCGATAGCTCTAATATTTAGCACTGATTTGTTTTGCTAGAGCTATCTTAGTTGGAAACCAGAATACCAAACCTCTCAAAGTGTGAGATAGGTTGGTTAGAAGGACTGGGACTTGTAAAACGCCCAGGGGTCAGTTCCTAAGAGAGGAAGTTGGCTATTCGTGTCCCTTGGCACGTAAAACCCAAGTACCTATCCTCAGGGTTTTGAGGATAGCTTCCTGTTAAATCAGGTCGTGGACGTAGGAGTTGGTTATCTCCGAACCACGTTAAAAAGTCCCCTGTGTGCTGATTTACTGTTTTGTTCAGGATCATAAATGTCATCATATTAAACTGAACATACTGCATTGGTTTTAACTTCAGGACTGAATCAATCATCCTGAATCTGAATACTGTGCACTCAGCCTTAATCACCTATTTACTAAGCAACTCAGAGAAAACGTTTTCAGAAACTAAAACGAGTAGAATCTAAGGGCTCACTTTCCGCACGTACTCTGACTCACTGAGATAGTTGTCCAACTGACTCGCTTCCGAGCTGTCAGTAGGTTTGTTATCTCTACTGAGTCTCCGAGCACTTTACTCTTACTCAGCTTATCTGACTCGTTACTGAACCGTCCCTGCTGCCCCTGCGGACATTCAGCATACTGAGTACTTAAGAGATTTCTGACTGAGTACGATAGAGCATTTTTCTGAGTCTTTCAGAAAAATCTGACATCAGTGTATTCCCCCCCCATACACTGATTTAACTCGTTTTGGGACCAACAAGAAGACACATAATTAAGGCTTCCTAAAAATCTTTGTAATTGAGTTTTGTCAGTAATAATGTCAGGAAATTTATTACCGAACTCAATATTCCTATTAATGGGAATAATGTTTCCTTTTTCAATAAAATGTCCCAAAAATTTTATTTTTGTTTGGAAAAGAACCATTTTTGGTTTTGAAACAACTAGACCATTTTTTACGACTATTTTTTTGAAAATGTCAAGATGCTTAAAATGCATTTCAACGTCTTTTGAGAACACAAGAATATCATCAATATAAACAATGATAAAATTACTAAAAGGAGAAAAGATGTCATTCATAATTTGTTGAAATTCTGAAGGAGCATTTTTCAGGCCAAAAGGCATAACAGTCCATTCGTAATGTCCAAATAGAACATTAAAGGCAGTTTTATACCTATCAGAAGGGTCAATTTGTATTTGCCAAAACCCTGATTTTAAATCAAATTTTGAAAAAATAAGGGCATTGATAAGTCTATCAAGCAGATCCTTTTTATTAGGAATAGGGTGTCTAATCCATTTTAGGACTTTATTAAGCGGTTTATAATTTATAACTAACCTAGGAACTCCGCGTTCTATCTCGGAATGTTTGTTGACATAAAAAGTTGTACAAGACCATGGGGACTTAGAGGGAGTAATAAGCTTTTTTTGTAATAAGGAAGATATTTCCTTTTTGCATAACTCTAAATATTCAGAGTTCATTTGGCAAGGTCTTGACTTAGTCGGGGTTTTTGCATTAGTAAAACCATCTTCATAGGGAAGTGAAACGATATGTTTCTTTCTGTCCCAAAAGGCATTAGGAAAATCATTACAGATATCAATAGAAAATTTATTAAGAAGAAATTTTATCTTTTCTTGAAGTTTGGGGTTTTTTAACCTTTCTTCAATAGTTAAAGAATTTAGTTCTTCTTTGAGAAAATTAACTTGACTATTTTTAGAATCAATTTGATCTTGGATCAAATTAAGAACTTTATAAATTGGTTTAGTAATGAACTCAAAAGTAACAGGTTTTCCATTATAAGTACCTGTAATTCCTCTTTCATTAATGAAAGTAAGAGGATAAATTTTATAAAGGAAAGGAAGGCCAATTATCATTTGGCTAGTAATGTCATCTGCAATGAGAAAATCATTAGGAATACAACAACCATTAACACAAACATAAGCATTTTTAAGCTTATAGTTGATTTTTAGAGGGCCTCCTCCTGCATGAGAAAGAGATTGTGTAGTTTTTTCAAAAAACTTAGTGGGAATTTTTCCCATCTGTATGACACTTATGTCAGCTCCACTATCAATCATGGCAATGAAATTTTTTCTATAAGAGTTATTAATAAGAAGAGAAATCTTAGTATACCATTTTTGAGATATAATCATATTAATGGTAGCCAAATGATCTTCTTCTCTGAAATCATGAGAAGCGATAGAGTTGGTATCAATGTCATCAATCTTATCTTTTCCTTTTTCAATGAAAGAAAGTCTAGAAGAGAAATCTAAATTCTGTTTTTGAAGAATTTTGACATTGTTTTTGAGATTATCAATCTCTTGAACTAAATCGTTTATGGTGATAGGATTATTTTTAATATTCCTAAGCCTGAGAAGTTTATCAATTTCTCCCATATTATAATAATTGTTACTAATTTTATTTAAAAGACTAGTCTTATTATCACTAGAACAGGAATCATCGAATTGTTCAATAATTTTATTTCTTAAACTAGGGTCTTTAACCTGTTTAAGGAATTCAAGAATATGATTATCAGTTAAGACATTAATATTCATGTCTTGAAATTGACTCATAAGCCTATAGAATTCATCATCAGTTTTGATGCTGTCAGTATCATTGATACAATTTAGACAAGGTTTACCAAGAGCGCAATTATCACACTCAACTTTGTCAGACAGAGAAGAAATATCATCATAAGAATTTCCAGAAGAGTCTGTAAAAGATTCATTAGAATCAATCTCGTTTTCAGAATTCATGACGATTTTGAAAAGAGTTTCCTTTAAGTCATCACTAATATCAAGATTTTTAATCTTGTCTTTAGCGTAACATTGGTTAGCATAATGACCGTTTTTGCCACATTTATGACAAACGATTTTATCAAGGTATTTTTTTTTTATAAAATCTTTTCTTATTATGAGTTTGATCATAATACTTTTCTTTCTTCTCTTTTTTCTGTTTATTATTAGAATACCTCTTCCTTTTCCTAAAATTAGATTTATTAGGAAAATCCTTCTTATGAACTCTTTTTGGGCTTGGATTGTCCAAACCAAATTGATCACAAAAATGACCTAATTGTTTTCTTTCTAAAAGATTATCTTTTTTGATTTGATTTCGCAATTTGATTTCATTACAAAGATTTAATCCTTCTTGTACACAAATACTTATGATTTGACCAAAAGTGTAAGACTCATAAGAAATAGAGTCAGAGTCTTTTCGAAGAACTTTTTTAATTCTTTCAGCAAATAAGTAAGGAAGACCATCAACAAATTTATTCTTCCAAATATCCTGGTTACAGTCAGGAATATCATAGATACGAGACAGAAAAGTATCTTTGTACCATCTGAAATCAGTAAGGGTTTTACACTTCATTTTTAAAAGAAGAGTTTTTGTATTTTCAGACTTATTGGTAAATCTACCAGTAAAATGTTCTAAAATAGTAAGAACAAGAGAATAAACAGCATTAGATTTAGTCTCACCATTTTCGATTTTAACAGAAGAAAATATTTCCTATTTGTTTAGAGGACTTAGATAATTGTCCCACCAACCCTTCAGTTGGCCCGTAAAACCTACGGTGATAGCCTGAGCGGTTTGAATATCATTATTACCACTAATACTACAGGCAGAGCTATACATAAGCATACGATGGCATTGAGTAAAAATATGCTTATCAATGTTCCATTCATAAATACTTTTCCCCGAATAAGAGGTAGTAAAATAATTTTCTTGTTCCTCATGGAGAACATCCATAGGAGTTGGTCTCTTATAATAGTATTTGGACAAATTTGGCTTGTCAGCCCATTTAATTTTATTCAAACTTTCAGTTCTACTGGATTCAATAGAATCTTTTTCAAAGTCATTATCAAGAGTAGAAATATTAAGTTTTTCAAACTTATGACTTATGATTTTTTCAAAATCTGAAACAGAAGCTTCAATATTGAAATCTTTTATTTCAATAGGAGATTGTATAGAAGAAGCAGTTTTAATTATAAAATTTTTATTATCATTATCTTTTAAAACATCAGACTTAGTCTGTATTTCAGTCTGCGAAATAATTTTATCAATCTTACTATGTAAAGAAATAATTTCTTCTCCTAAAATAGAGAGATAAAGATTACAAAAATTATTTTGTTCAATCATTTGATTAATATATTTTACAGTAATTTGTAAAACATCTTTTTCAAGAATCGTGGTAAATGGGAGGAAATTAAAAATCCTACCTCCCTTTTCAATTTGAAAAGGAACATGGGGAGGGTGAACAGATTTTTGTGTTTCTCCCGAGATGATCTTATAATCTCGTTCGATAACAGAAATATGATTTATATAAAAGGTTTTGATAAACCAAGGAACATAATAAGTAATTTCATTATGTTGTTTACAGAATTTATAAAAACTGTTAACAAAATAATCTAATTCTTCTTTTGGAAAAGAACTAAAATACCAAGTTCGAAATTTTTCCCATTTGGGATCGTAGAACTCTTTATTAATTTGAGCTCTAGGCAAAGAGCCTTTCGAGAAGTCTAAAATAGGTTTAAAATCCATAAAATTATATCTTAAAATTACAATCCGAAATAGTTTCGGGGTTAATACCATCATTGTGGACAATATTGTTTTTATTAACAATAATTCTTTCATTATTGAAGTCATTAAACGTATCTTCTTTATAAGAAGAAGTAGAAACCCTAGAATCTGAAGGTAAATTAACCTCATAATCAAGAGGGGAGAATAAAGAGTGGCTAGACATAGATCTAGAATGAAAAGAAGATTGCCTTCTTTGATTATTTTGAAAACCAATACTAATTGTTCCATTATTACTTTGCGTAATATGTTGAAAATTATTATCAATCAAAGGAATATTAGGAACAGATTGTTCAATTATCCATTTATCTGGGAAAGTAATTTCTTCCCATTTAATGGACCTTCTAGTACTAATATTGGATTTTCCAAAATTGGTTTCAATGAGGATAGTCTCATTTTTGTCATTTTCAAATTTTTTGCACATAGGATTTAAGGTAAACAGAGGTTTATAATAGATACGGTAACATATACACATGACCTCAGTACCAGGTATATAATTATAACCATGAGTTTTAACATTTAATGTTAAAGAATCAAGAATATTGCTGTCAGATAAAGAAAGCGATAAGTTAGGATAAGCGTCAAAATAAACGGGTCCTAAAGCCAGACTGGACTGGATTATCCCCATGAGAGATTGTTTCCAGTTAAGGTTTCTGCCATCTCTAAGAGTAGCAAGAAAGCTTTCTGGTAAACCTTTTAAAGTAAGAGGCCTAAAGGCAACTTGAACACATCCAATATGAAGAAATTTATGTGTTCTTTTAAAAGGTAAAATATCATTTTTGCTAAGCAATTTGATAACCATTTCTTCTTCATGAAGAGGAATAGAAGATTCAGTGGTTTTAACAATTTGTTTAAAAACTAACTTTTCAAAAGTTCCTAATTTATAAACCATTTTAGGTTCAATTTTTGGAATAGTCCATCTGTTTAATAGATCTAAATTCTCAGGAATATCATATTCCTGTGTTATACTGTTCTTAACAGTATCTTTAAACCTGAATAAATTCATAAGAATTTAAATTGTATTGAATCATATACCATAACAAAATATACTCTCTACTCTCACATGGCTTTGATACCATTAAGATGAAGGATCGGGGATCTAGATCATATCAGCAGTATAGACAATGGACTTTTGCTCAACACTGATTGGGAATTACTGAGGACGTCTACAGTCTATGAGATTAAAGATTAAGCCGTATTGTATATATATATATATATATATATATATGCGATTGAGTTTGGTTGGTAGATTGGTGAATTTGGATCCCCTCATGTACAAAGGAGGGTCCGGTGAAGGAGGAGGTTATATATTAGGCACATGTTATAAGCATCCATTTCTGTTACTAGTACACATTCTAAAATACTATTATTTTTAATAACATATGAACAATATATATTTTTATGGACAAATAAGATGATTTTATGTACAGTAATATACATTTGCTCTAAAAATAACATGTATTTACTCTTAAGTTATATTTTTATATAGATAAATGTGTATTACTGTAAGAACAAAATGTGTTTTTATGAGAACATGTATGTATTATTAATTTATTCATCATCTTTTTAAATCAATATATATATATATATATATATATATATATTGTTTCATGAAGTAAAATATTTTTTACTATTTCACATATGTTATTACATGAAAAAATAATTATTTCTATGAAAATAAATATATTATTTGTAGTTCTTATAATAAACACATTTTTCTCTTATATTATACTCCCCCTGTCCACCAAACTATTTCCCACTTTCCTTTTTTGTTTGTCCACAAAACTTTTTCCTATTTCCTTATTTGGAAACAACCTACACTCACAATAAAATTTTGGGCCCCACAATACTCATACTTTTCCCTTACTTTATCTATCATTTTAATATAATACTACTTTTCATTAAATATCGTGCCCACAAAAAAATGGAAAAAAGTTTCATGGACGGAGGGAGTATAAAAAAATATATATTTATATAAAAATATATAAAAGAACAATATTTAATCAAATAATAACGCACATTTATCCTAATAGTAACACATATTTACTTTCAGTTTTGTGTTACTATATAGGCAAAAATGCGATACTATGAGGACATGCAAAATGTATTTTATAAAATAACAAATATATGTTTCTTAATTTAATCATCATTCCTTTAAATTTAAGTATATTATATAATATAATAACACACTTTTTAATATTTCATATGTGTTATTATATGAAAAAAAAAAAAAAATTTATAAAAATTACTCCCTCCATCCCAAAGGTATTTTCACCTTTTGGGAGTGCACACATTTTTCTAAAATAAGTTGAATGATGTATAAAGTTATATTGTTAAAATAATGAGATTAGTTTGATTGAATATGAAAGTAATAGTATTTTGTGTAAATATGTTAATATTACGAGGATAAAGTTAAAGTAATAGTTTTCATTTATATGGTATGAAAACAATTGTGCGACAGACAAAAAAGAAAAGTGTGAAAATAATTATGGGACGAAGAGAGTAATATTTATTCTTATAATAACATACATTCTACTCTTACATTATATGAAAAATATTTATTTTTATGAAAATAATTAAATATATGAAAAAAATAGCATTTAGTCAGATAGTAATACATATTTTATCCAACAGTAACATACATTTGTTCATATAATAACACAAACTAAAAGAAAAAATCCTGGATATTACTTTTGCCTGTCTGGATTAGATCCGCAAATTTTTAACAAAGTATCGTGTGACTTTTTAACAAGACAAAAAAAAAATGAATATAAACCTTATATCACAAAGTGATTTAAATCATAAAAATAATTTATATAATACTTTACCTTTACGGAAAGAATATATGACATACTTTCCATAAATAATTACTTTATTCATGAACGGACACAATACCTCATAATATACACCGATATACTACATTCTTCCACGTATAAATAAGTGAGCAAATTTTTTATAGACGGAGATAACATCTTAGAGCGCGTGCGCTTAATTCTACAGTTTATGTACTCATCCGATCCGATGGTGTACTAGTACTACTAATAAAAGTGAGTGCATATAACATGAGTCATAATATTATTCCAATAGCCTCCCCAAATAGTTTTAAGGAACATCGTCATTCAATATTTTTTCAATAGTCTCTTTAATAGTTTAAGGGTGAGTTTGGTTGTAGAGAATAAGGTGAGATTAGAGGGTTTACTCATTGTTAATAACTTGTTTGTTAGGATGTAAAAGAAGAAGTCTCCGACTCGTGAACAGCATGGGTCGGAACTTTAATTACTGGTTTTTATACTCCTTTCATTGTTCTGTTTGTAGAAGGAAACACACCCTTGACATGGTATTTGCAATATTTTCGTAATAGTGTTCGCGATTATTACAAATGCCAGATGATTTCACTGTTCTTCCTCAACAAGAATGACTAATTGTTTTTGCAATTTTTAGGTTAAAACCACAAATCCGAAGAAATATTGTGTTTGTCCAAATATAATGGCTCATTTCCGGTGAATGAATTCCGTCATGGAGGTAAGGAGTGGCGGTGGAGCTTTGAACTATGGTGGTGGTTGAGAGGAGCGACAGACGACGCGTCTTTAGGCTGTGGCTGTTCCCAGATTCTGGCAACGGGCTTCAAGAAGCAGCTTCCATCTCTGGCATGAGTGTGTAACGACGATGGCTCCTATTTTCGATTGTTGGGAGTGGTGGAGCAACAGAGCAGCGTGCGGTTTTAATGGCGCTTTTCCGGAGGTTGTAGGCAAGATTTCTGGCAGAAGAGCATCTTTAATTTTGAACAGAATTGTGTTTTTGTTGGTTGTTTCGGTGGAAACGGTTCAATTGATTCTGGCATCTGTGAAAGCTGTTGCAATTTCCGGCAAGATCTTCAAGCACGACAGTGATTGAGGAATTTTTTGGTAGATATTCACAGGAATGTGATTGAGGAATTTTTGGTAGATATTCAGAGGAATTGTTTACCACATGCAACTTTTTTTTAATCTAATTAAGTTTTTCTGCAATATCTTGTTGAGGAATTTGGAATTGGGAGTTTCTGCAGTTTTTGTTAAAGAATTGGGAATTGGGAGTTTTTGCAATTTTTGTTTAGGAATTGAGATACACATAAGGTGTTCGATGATATGTTTGAGAAAATATATTTATACGTACAAATATGTGGACATATTTGTGTTTTATTTTGTGGGTCTTGTTAGTCATTGAATTTTTTTTTTTTTTTGCTCAACTACTAATACATATATTTTCTACTAAACACCAATAAAAGGATTAAATCATTAGAAATAAATATTAAATCATAACAACTGCACCCTACCAAACAAAGATATAAAAATAATCTATTTTTAAGTAATTACTACCAAAAAATAAAATTAAATACAACTATCTCACTTAATAATTAAAATTTTATCACTATATACTCCCTCCGTCCACGATTAATGGTCCACGTTGCCTTAAATGGTTGTCCACAATAAATGGTCTACTTACCTAAAATGGAAAACTTACAATCATTATTTTTTATTTTTTATACACATATATTCACTTTTACACATCACATCAAGTACTTTTTTAATAATTAAATATTTTCTTATACTAATACACTCACTTTTACACATCAACATCAACTTTTCTTAATAACCGTGAATTGTCAAGGTAGTCCAATTTTTGTGGACGGAGGGAGTACTAATTTTCTATACACTACCAAACACACTCTAAAGGAAAATTGACATTAAAAGTATACATGGTAATGGAATTTTTTTAAGTGTGGAAAGCCAAGGTATTGAATTCTCGAATTATACTTTGTTTACAATTAAAAAAAATTACATTTTGTATATCTATATATTTATTTCATTTTACATTTATAAACACATGCCAACATATATATGAAAATATTAACATAGAAAATAAAAATTACTGATTGAATTACGTAAAAATATACGTACAAGGACATAAATTCAATTAAGAGTCACTTTATACATGCATATATTTTCTTACACTTTATTTTTTATTTTAATTCACGAAACATGTCTATAAGAAATTAAGTATTTAAAAATATTATCAAAACAAAAAAAATTAAGATTTCAATCCGTCCCTCTTAGCATAAAAACTGTTAAGTGTACAATAAATTATTGGATCACTTACATATTGATTCAAAAAAAACCATTATATTTTCAAATTGGTTTAAAAAATTTAAACGGTAGTATGTTTTTTTTTTTTTTTTGCACGGAAACTTTTTTTTTTGCACGGACCAATATATAAATTTTATCAATTTGTTGAATCATATTGTATTTTTTCCTAAATTATTTTCATTTCAGAAGTGGATAAATCCGAGTACTTGGCCACTGATTTTTTGCCCTCTTGTAAGACCGCCGTAGTCAAAATTATCGATATATATATATATATAAAGTATATAATTAAAAGTAAGTCTTTTATGCACCAAGTACATCGTGTAACTCAAACGTATTTTTAAAAAATTATACTATTTATTACTGAAAAGTTGCACAAATTATTATTAAAAAGTTATATCATTAAAAAAAAAAAATACTATCGTGCAAATATTTTGAACCAATTCATAAATATATATTTATTTTTTTGAACCAATATGTAAGTTAAAAAAAAAAAGAATTATCTATATTCTTTTCACTTTGGTATGAAATTTAAAATTGATGTTAGAGATAATCGTACCTGTCTCTTCTTCTATCCAAGCATGATTACTTTAGCTTAAACTAATCAAAACTTTGCACTAAATATATTAAATTGCATTGAGCATTATCTTAGTAAGCAATCTGCAAACATAATTGTAGTTGTGTGAATATTTTATGGTCAATGTGTAGGAAAGATATATATAGCTTTAGACCACTCATTATGCATTAATGAGAAGATGCACATAGCAAAGTGGGTTTCAACGGAATCTAATACCAAGTAGCCACTTTGCGGCAGTGGGAGGCATGTGATCATGCAGGGGCAACAACTCCACTATGGAGAACACCAACAACTATCTTTTAATGTTTTTAGTGGAATATCTCAACAATCCTATGTTTTTTTTGGGATATTTAAGATAACATTTTATTTAGTTTTTATTATATCTATAGAAGTGACAAGCAGTTAGAAATTATTTTTGTACGTTTTTGTTCAATGTTCTTTTATATTTTTTTTCGTTATTCTCCTTGCTAATCAAATCATATATATTAATTCTTAATCAAATCGTATATATTATATGAAGAAGTCTTTTGTGCACTGTGCAACTCAAGTGTATTTTTAAAAAAGTTACATCATTTATTAATAAAAACTCATACGTATTATAACTGAAAAGTTACACCATTAAAAATATAATTTTCCAGTAATAACATGTGTAGTATTTTGTGTAAATTTCACTGTGATTCAAACTCTAAATTTATGTATATGAATGAAATGAGACCCTTTGTTTTGTGACTGTCCGCGATCACTAGTGACCATCATTCGTGACAGATCAAGGTGGTAACCACTGCAAACTTCATCTCACACAACCATTAGCAACCATCTATGAACGATCGTAACCGCTAGCGACTATCTGTGATCGGCCGTGGCTACCGAAGATTCCACAAAGTTGCATCTAAGGTCGATTTAAAGAATTTTATTGCATCTAAAGATTCAAATTTGTAAAGAAATTTAGAATCATTTCATCTATTTAATTATATAATACTCTCTATCACTCGTTTGCTGAATTTCTCAACTTTTTTTTTAAGGAGGAAACTCAGTGAATCGACAATTTAATATGGGTATGATTGATTTCAGCGGGAATCGAATACAAGATGTGGATAAGTCTGCACTCTAATATCATAAATCTAAGATAAAAATCCGTGAAGTCAATTTATTTATTCGATTCTCTAATATCAGCCCAATTTCCATTTTATGTTTAGTAAGGATGTTTTGGTAAAAAAACAGAAAAGAAAATAAAATACCATTCTACTATAATTTTAGTATACAACATATGTATGGTATGCACTTAAAAAAAATATATTTATCTTTATATCACCCCGAGGATTAATCAATATATAATATTCTAGGTAATCATGAATACCCAAAAAAATAATTAATAATATTTTAATTACCAAAAAATACACAATTCAGTATATATTAATAAATTAAAATTAAATTCAAAATTAAATTTAAGCTTACAAATTCTAGTATAAGTCATTCA
>JAPKLY010000304.1:209620-440069 GCA_026898435.1 Prunella vulgaris
TATGAACGAATTTTCTACATAAAAGGGGGCATTTTTTTCCAATTACGGAAGATAATTATAACACATTGTAAATAATATTTAATTATATATATATATATATATATATATATATATATATTATATTATATACTTCATCCGTCCGTAGGAATTTGCATCTTATAAATGACATATTTTTTAAGAAAAATGAATTATATATATAAAATAGTGGCATATAAGGTAAATATGTGTATAAATTTATGAGTGTGCACGTAAATTAATGTTTCTTTTATTAGCAGAGTGAGACGTCCAAATAAGAAAAATGTGCAAATTCATGTGGGATAGAGGAAGTATATTCTATATATTGAAGTGTATAAAAATAATGATTTAAATAACTCCTAATAAGTTACATGGGAGTTATTAGATAGATCATGTATTCCTTTTGTACATCATATGTAAAGGGAATTAGGAACATGAGTTAACTCTCTTTTCCAAATCTCTCTCCAAAAATCTCTTTGTGACAGGTTAAAGTCATTCAGTAAATCAAATATTCTAAATCAATTTAATACCGATTTGTGGATATATATATATATATATATATATATATATATGCGTACAAACCATTTTGTATATTTTATTCGGAGTTCGAAACAATTCGTGGATAGCAATCTGATTCGTATTTCCATTGTACTTAATTTCAAGGATTGAAATTTCTGGAAATTTCGCCGAAATTTCGGAAATTTGAGGGTACCGATATGGAAATTCACTTGAACGATTATTTTTCCAAAATTTCGGTTAAATATCGGGAAATTATCGGAAATATCGGGAAATTTCGGTTACAATATCGATATCGGTTCAGAGTAATTCAAAATATGCAGATTATCGAGAAATATCGTGGAAATTTCGGTAATTTATCGGTCAAAATTTTGGGAAATTTTGGAAAATATTTTTTTTTTTTTTCAATTCTCAATCCTCGGGACTTGGTACCATTATTGCTTAGACCAAAATGGTCTTTCTTCTTTTACATTTGAGACTCATAGGACATCATTTTGGTATTAGTTGTGTAATATTCAATAATTATGAACAATTGTTGTATCGTTTTATATTTCTTACGTATGTTTTCTTGATATGTTTGTTATAAGATTCTCATTTTGTTGAGATTTTAAGTTCAATTAACGTATTAAGACTAGTAATAATATTGTCTAAAATTTCATGTTAAATTTCCATCATTTTAATTAAATTTCCGTGAATTTTCTATTTTTTACCGATATCGATATTTGATATCGATATTTCCACCGATATATCTATAAATTCAGGGTACCGATATTTCCGTCGATACCGATATTTTCATCCTTGCTTAATTTAGAGGTAAGTAATTTTTTTTTTGTAGATGGAATTAAATCCAACATATGAGAAAACGTTTATCCCTATTTTCTTATTAGTATGAGTCCTTATTAAACTTATCCTTAAGACTTTATCCTCTATTTTTAAGTCTTCACTTTAGTGTTGCTACTTTAACATGTTACCAATAGCTATGAATAATAACAGCAATCTGGTACATGTCTAGTAAAACAGCTACAGTGAGAGTCTGTAGATACTTATTAAGAAATAAAGAACTTTGTTATTTAACACATTTTATTGTGATTCATTGACTAGTCAATCAAGTTATATACTTGAGGGAAAATTATTATTTTTGTCCTGTAACTTTACCTCCTTTTGATTTTGGTCCTATTAACTTTCAAATTTTGATTTTCGTCCTGTAACTTTACCTCATTTTGATTTTGGTCCTATGACACCCCATTCATGTATAAAAGAGGAAAAGTTATAGGACCAAAATCAAAAAGGGGTAAAACTATAGGACGAAAAAAAAAATTGAAAGTTAATAGGACCAAAATCAAAAGGAGATAAAGTTACAGGACGAAAATCAAAATTTGAAAGTTAGTATGACCAAAATAAAAAAGAGGCAAACTTACGGGACAAAAAAAATATTTTCCCCTATACTTGATTATGAATACATAGATATCGCGAACGGTTGAATATGTTCTAATAATTTGAGGGATTCAATGAAAATATGTCAATCAGTGTTAAAATATTCAAGAGTTCTGGGGTGTAACGATCTTGTGAAGTATCCATTTGATCAATTGACTAAGTGGTTATATATACTTAACAAGTGTATGGCAAAGATACTCATATACTCGTTGGTCAGACGATGTATTTGTCTGAATAAGAATGTGGTTTATAAAGGAAATGAGTTAGAGACCATTAAACTTCATATGTGAGTAGGAGATATAAATAATGTTTATATATAATATATATAATATATTTGTTATATATATTCCACATATTGAACTAGATAAAAATAATGAGTTAAATAACTCGTGAGAAGTTACGTCATACGTGGGAGTTATTAAATAACTCATGAATTCCTGTGGTAAATCATGCGTAAGGGAATTAGGAACACGAGTTAAGTCTCTTTTTCAAAATCTCTCTCTTGAAATATTTCTGTGATAGATTAAAGTTACTCAGTAAACCAGACATTCTAAATGAAAATTTAATATCAATTCGTGGATACGTATATACCATTTTATATATATATATGTTTCAGAGTTCAAAATAATTCGTGTATTTTCATTGCACTTAATTTGGAGGTAAGTAATTATTTCTTGTGTTAATGGAATTAAATCCAAAACACATTGCTATTTAACACATGACGTGTATTAAACATAATGAAAAACGAGACAGAAATATTATGAATCCAAATTATTAGCAACATCATGGATTGTAGGTTTTAGGTTGATAAGATTCTGGTAAGAGATGGGTGCACGACTACTTCAGGATTTGACTAAAATTAACCCTCTGATATAAACTACTTGATGAATGACGTACATAATTAGATTCAGAGATGTAATAATTAAGCATGAGACAATAAATTGTATAATGTAGACTTTAGATTTAATGGTGGATCTATTTTCTCAGGCAACTGAAATATTTATCTTATTTTTAAGGTGATTTACATATTAGTTCAAAAATATCACTATATTTACAAATTGGTTTACAATATTTACACAAAAATATTTTTTTTTTCTGCAAAGAAGCACTTTTTTTTTTGTACATAATCAATTTGTAATTAATGTTAATTTTGTGAATTATTTTGTAATTTTCTATTTAATTATTACTTTTTTGAGGGGATGTTTGCAAGTATATTTTGTGCATGCGCGATAATGGGGCAGTGCAAGCATCCACGAGCATCCCAATAACTTCAATTTATTTTAGCCCAAATATGTCTCTTATCAAAATAAATAATTAAAATAAAAACCCATTCTATCTTTTTGATGAGAGAGATTCTAGAGCAATTCTTGGATGCATCAGTTCAATTGTAAAATCAGTGTGCATTAATACTATTTAAAGAAAAAAATTACTCTCCACGTTTCACAATTGCTTTCACATGATTTGATTTATTTTAACCTTCACAATTATTTTCACTCTTTTAAATAAGTAATAATCTACCTTCACAAAAGTTAATAAACTATTTTTTATTTAACTGTATATTCATATATAAAGTGTCACCTCCTTCCATGAAAATAAATATATATAGAATGAAGGTAGTAACATTAATGTTCAATTAATGGAAACAACTGATTGATCAACTAATTAAAGGTCATATATATATACCTGTTAATATTTCTTTCTACAACCTGCACACGAGATACTTAATTCTTTGTTGTATGAGATGGGTCTTATGTCTGAGATAGCTAGGGTTTAGGTTTAGCACCATACTTTTATTTTGTCTTAAAATAAACTCCCATAGAACATACATATGATGAAAAATCCATGTCATGTGTCTACAAGTTTTAGTCCATTAATTCATATATATAATGATCATATTCAGAAGAAGAGTTGGATGGTAGAGGGTGCAAAAAACGAGTCAAAAAGAGAATGAATGAACGTGCCATTTTCGCTACTAACATTCATCCTTCAAGCAACAAAATCACCACAAATTGATCATTCCAAGCCAAGAAATGTAATAAAATAAAAATTGTAGCTAAAACGTGGCCAAGTTTGCAACTTAGCCATCCTCGTATTTAAATCACCTAACTCACAGTGTGTTCACATCTCAATCCATTAGGTCTAGCTATTACTTTTTTAAATCATCCAAACCACAAAATCCATAAATAGGACCACTCTCCTCTCCTCTCTCTCTCTTCAAAACACCCCCCAACATAACACCATGGGATCTCCATCCTCTCTCATTATCACACTAAACATACTAATTCTTGCCTTCATTTCCTCATCTTCTTCACAAACAATCCCCGAAAGCTTCTACCAATGCATCACCCTAAACTCCGAACTCTCCATCCCTTTCTCCACGGCTTTCACGGCCCCCGACAACACTTCCTTCTCCACCCTTCTCGAATCTTCCGCCCAAAACCTACGATGCCTAATCCCTTCCGTCCCCAAACCCCAACTCATCTTCTCCCCCTACACCGAAAACCACGTCCAAGTAGCCGTCACCTGCGCCAAACAGCTCGGCCTCCACCTCCGCTTCCGCAGTGGGGGCCACGACTACGAGGGCCTCTCTTACATCTCCGTATCAGACGTGCCCTTCATCATCGTTGATCTGTCGAGGCTCCGGTCCATCCACGTGGACATTCAGGACAACACTGCATGGGCTCAAGCTGGCGCAACCGTAGGAGAACTTTACTACAGGATTTCTCAAAAAAGCAAAACTCATGCATTCCCGGCAGGCCTTTGCCCCAGTTTGGGCATCGGAGGGCACATAACCGGAGGGGCCT
The DNA here is from genome assembly GCA_026898435.1 of Prunella vulgaris. NCBI lineage: Eukaryota > Viridiplantae > Streptophyta > Magnoliopsida > Lamiales > Lamiaceae > Prunella > Prunella vulgaris. Next base: position 214,390 of record JAPKLY010000304.1, read on the forward strand.
ATGGCCCGATGATGCGAAAGTTCGGCCTCGGAGCAGACAACGTCGTCGATGCAAGAATAGTCGATGCAAAGGGCAACATTCTTGATCGGAAATCGATGGGGGAGGATCTTTTTTGGGCCCTCAGAGGCGGAGGAGGGGCTAGCTTCGCCGTGATACTCGCCTGGAAAGTGAAGCTGGTTCCGGTTCCTGCAGTTGTTACGGTGTTCACAGTACCCAAGACTTTAGAACAAGGTGGGACAAAGATTCTCTACAAATGGCAACAAATTACTGACAAAATCGACCAAGATCTTTTCATCAGAGTCATTATCCAACCCGCTGATGGGGCCAAAAAGGGTGAGAGAACCATTCAAACCCTGTATAATGCCCTGTTTCTTGGAAAAGCAGAGAGATTGATCCAATTGATGGGAGAGAGCTTCCCCGAATTGGGATTAACCAGAAAAGACTGCACCGAAATGAGCTGGATCCAGTCGGTGCTCTACATCGCCGGGTTTCCGGCGAACACGCCTCCGGAAGCTCTGCTGCAGGGGAAATCCCTGTTCAAGAATTACTTCAAGGCGAAATCGGACTTCGTGAGAGAGCCCATTCCAGAAGAAGGGCTGGAAGGGCTGTGGAAAAAGCTTCTGGAAGAAGATTCACCATTGATGATCTTCAATCCCTTTGGCGGACAAATGACCAACATTTCGGAGTCCGAAACTCCCTTTCCCCACCGGAACGGCGTCGTTTTCATGATACAGCTGCTGAGCCTCTGGAACGACGACAAGCCCGAGTCAGCCACCAAGCACACTGATTGGATCAGGAGACTGTATAATTACATGGGTTCCTATGCTTCGATGTTTCCGAGGGAAGCATATGTTAATTACAGGGATCTTGATCTGGGAATGAACAAGAAAGGGATGAGTTTCATAGAAGCGAGCTCGTGGGGGGCCAGTTATTTTAAGGACAATTTCAACAGATTAGTGAAAGTGAAGACTGTGGTTGATCCTGATAATTTCTTCAGGCATGAGCAGAGTATCCCAACTCTTCCATTGATGCATGAGGGAAGGGAGAAAAGCATGATGCACTAGAACTGCAGTTTGATAAGATATGTGATGTATGCTACTAATTAATATTTTATTGTAGCTATATATGTATGTTTGAGATTTCAGTTCTGATATTTTGATGTTTTTTTATATGCTTCAATAAAATTATAAGCTTTAACTATCCTTAATTGTTCATTTCTGAGTATGTTTTGTTCCCAAGGACTACTGTGAAGAGGTGTCTGTTGACACTTTTTGATGCAAACGTATAATATGCTACCCTCTCACTCTCTGCATAACTTTTATATGCATATTGTGGCTATAGAATCAAAGGTTACAATTTGAAGGAATCGATATATTTCTTTGATTGTCTTATTTGTTAGCTTTATCACGTTTCTATCTCGATCAAATTGGGTGTGGGGGCGAGGGATGATGCAAAGGCATTGATCTGGAAAGTATGGAGAAATGCATCTCACGTTGTCGTTTTTTAATTAAAAAAAATCATGGTTTTGGGGCGGAAATAGCCCAGAAACGATGCTCTCGTTCTCAAGGATCCAACCGACAGCCCATTTTTCCTTATCAACCATTGCCGATCCCTCCGTTGGGTACAATCAACCGGGAGATGCATGAAGATGTGTCTTCTGAGACTATATGCATTTTGCGGGAAGGAATATTTAAATTTTCAAACCTCAGATTTGTTACTTTGATTACCATTTTATCACTTTTAATTAGTAGGCACATCTAATATTAGGTGGATTATCACCGAACTATTATTATTTAGTAATTTTAAGAGGCTCAAATGCGTGTCTGTTCATACATACTTGCAGGGTGAAAAGTAAGCCTTTTCTAAGGCAGTGAAAATTTTAAGAGCTCATTAATAGAAAGATTTTACAAGGTAACCTTCCAAGTAGCTAGTAATTTTTGGACATAGATGGAAATTCGATCAGTTGAAAATTTTACCAGTTACTAAACAATCAAGAATCACCAGTCAAATATTTCATATAGACTTGCATACAAAAGTGCACTTAGCCCTAACAATCATCAAACAAACATACATTCCACCATAAAGATCCTCCTATTAATCATTTACTCTTCCCCGCAAGTTTGGATGGAGGTAGTGTTCCGAATACCTTATCCCAGAAAGACGAAGTGATCCCGTAACCTCTATCCTGGACCCGGAAATGATGATTCAAGTGATATTTCTGCAGCAAAAGTTTGTGTCAATGGAGATGACATAAATAGTCAGCGAACAACATATAATTATGAATACGCACTCTTTACCTTTAGATTTTTTGGAAATTCGCTGCTTGGTTGACCATGGTGGACGTAGTAATGAGTTACGTCGTACATCACATAACCGAGTAATCCGCCAGCAAATGCAGCAGGAGTAGTTGTGGGAGTAGAAAACAATTTTATGATGTTCCAGAACTGTAAATGATGTCGTCGAAAGGTTAGGTTATGATCGTACATACAGGAAACATATATGTCGAGAACAAGAAAAGCCAATTGGGATTAATTTTCAGCACAAAAATTATTATGGAGGTAAAAAGAATGAGGAAAATATATCAATGAAGACATACTGGATATAATAGAATAGCAGTTGCAGCAGGAGGGAAAACAAGACGTAGACCATCCATGGGGTGCTTATGGTGACATCCATGGAGAAGATAATGCAATGTGTTACCCCTGCAAGTTAAAAGTGTTTGGTAAACAGTAACAAACTAAAACAGGCAATTGAATTTGAGGGGGAGAGAGAGAGAGAGAGAGAGAGAGCTAACCAGTAAGTCTTTGTCTTAATGTGGAAAAGAAACCGATGCAGGGTATATTCCACCAATGTCCAGGCAAAAACTCCAACAGCAGTTGCTATTACCACCTCAGGAATCGAAAGGCCCATTTTAATGGATCTTGAGAGGGACCAACCGACAACCGGGAGCCAAACAAGGGGAATGACCCACCATTTATTCCTTGTCAAAAACTGAGGTAAAGAACCAGTGACTAACTAAAGAAATCACCCACAAAACACCAGCTTAAAACAAATGCTTGCACAAAGATGAATACCTCAACAAAATTATTTTCAAAAAATCGAGGGCTTTCTTTGCAAACAATTGGCTGGTGAACCCATTCCTCATAATCTTCAAGAAGATGGCCAACCTATGAAAGTTCAGATAAAATGCATTACAATGTGTGCATGAATGTGCAGCACTCATCAACAAGAAGAATTCAGGAAAGACGACTGAAGAATCATTAATGATTTAAGGTAAAATCTCAGGCATATATCATTTTGCATAAATTATAATGGGATTGGGACACTAATGTGTCGAACCAGAGAAGCAGCCAAACAAATTTTGATATTTCATGTGAGTAGTGAAAGCAAGGAAAAAAGAAATTAAGATACTGGTATAAAACTTTCAGGATCAAAATATATTAAGGCATATATCAAGAAATGCTTGTCTTACCTGGCAGACAAGCGGTTTATTTAAATCAACTGTAAATCCCGTGGCCACCATCTTGGTTCCCTGTTGAAAAATGAATAAGATTATGAGAATCAGGCATGTAAAATATGACACCAGAAAAGGCTCGACTGGTAGGGAAATAGCAATAGACAATTTTTTCAGCCAGCTAAATAGAATAAATCAATGCTAAATAAAGATTATCGCAATGATGATAAACAATTCTCTTACAGAAAAGGTACTTGAAAAATTGAATTCTATATGTTCCCAACGTTTACTAAAATATACTCACTCTGTCCACCAAATTATTTTCCACTTTCCTTTTTTGTTTGTTTTTCTATTTCCTTATTTGGAAACAACTCATACCCACAATAAAAGTTTGGACCCCACAATACTCTCACTTTTCCTTACTTTATCTATCATTTCAATATAATACTACTACTTTTTATTAAATCCCGTGGCAACTATAAAATGGGAAAAAGTTTTATGAACAGAGGGAGTAAAACACTAAACTAAAGGACACCTTTGGAAGAGCAAGACAATAGTACAAATTGCAACGAGTTTTTAATGTGTCTCGAATTAGTGACAGAGCAAAGACCAATCTCAGACACAGTTTGCATCTTAAGACTCGGAGAAAGAAGGTACTTCATAAAAACTATAATAGTTTTTGTTTCAACAAGCAAATTAAGCCTTCTTACTAGGGATTAAGACAAATAAACATGTGAAAGGAAACAACAAGGCTCTCGTTTTCTTTGATAGGCAAGGCGTAGCACTACAATCACCATGAATAACCCAACAAAAAGAACAAACGAAGAAATCAGCAATTATATTCTTCTTTGAAAGGTTTCGAAACTTCTCAATATAAAATTCAACTAAGACGGCACAACAACTACTCTAAAGATAAAACAAGAAAGAAATAATCACATCATCAATTACATCAAAACCCTCCTAAACCATCCAATTCAAACTTTGAGTACAATGCACCATGGATCTAGATGTGATTGTGATGCATCTTCTACGGGGACATTTCTTATCATATGCAATTACGCATACCCATCTTGAACTAAGCCTGTGGTATTCTTTTCAAGGAAGAGTTTTCTACATTATGGAAAAACACCCCACAAAAGGCAACTCCAACTCCATGATAGAAATACCTAAATTAGAGAAATAATTCAACGAAAAAGACTGAAGATACTTTTCTTGTTAAAGCCTAACTGTTGAAGATTCACATGTTTCTTGAGAGCTACATATCACCAAGAAAATGAAGCAAAGCAAATATATACATAAAAATTAACACCTGAAAATCTGATCCAGAGTTCAGAACAATGACGGCCGTATCAACAAAGAAATACAACACAAAAACCGAATTAAAACGCGCAGTAATTCTTCAAGAAAACACAGATCCATTACCAATCAACCAGAAAGAGCCAGCATTACACCAAAATTATTGAAAAAGAAACGAACCCAGAATAATGCCTGCAGAAATCTTGAGTTTAAGCCCAAGATTTACGTCACTCGACTCAGCAATGAAGAAGTTGAAGAACCCACACTTTCTATAGCTTCTGTATCTTTGAAAAATCTTAGATATATATAAATAAATAAATTGTGAAAAGAGTGAGCAATTCAATCGCTGTGAGGGTAGATAAATAAATAAATAAAAGTAAAAAAAAAAAGGAGGAGGGTAGGATTGGATTGGAGGATGGGGGCGGAGAGAGAGAGAAGATCGTGGCCGCAGATTTAAAGGAATCGGACAGCATATATTCGCGTTGGATTCTAACGGTTGACAGTCTGGCGTGTCCACGTTGACAACTCACAAATATATCATGTGATGGCGATGCTAATTCTCCATATTTTTTTTTGTCAAATATATTTACGGATTCTTGTATTCACAATTCACAAATGCGTTATTAGTTATTACACAATATACAACGCGTGCCTCAAAGTATTTAGCAGAATCGCCGTCCCTCTCCCAACCCAATATTTGTAATCAAATTTAGATATTATCTCCGTCCCAACTCTTTCTTTCAATTTTTATTATATTCCTCTCACAAAAAATAATAAAAAAGAAAGAAAAACTTGGGACGGAGGGAGTATTTTCTACTCCAGACGGCTGCCTAGCCACTCTTAACGATCCTATACGGTGAGAAAACACTCCCTTCGTCTCAAATGACATTACATATTTTTTATTTTGGTCTGTTTCACAAAAAAATTGCACATCTAAAAGTAAAAACTATTTATTAAACTTCACTCTCACAATAAAAATATAATATTCATAAATATGTACTTTTTATACTTTTTTCTTAACCTGTATATCCAAAAAATTCTGCAATGCCTTTTGGGATGGAGGGAGTATTGAATTATCGATTTTCAATTTTTACATTTGTAGTACTTAATGATATAAAATTGATTAAATGAAAAAAAATATTAAATTATAATATTGTGATAATATTTTTTAAAAAAGTAGAATAAATAATATGATATGAGATAATCTCACAAAAGATATATTCTTGTGCTTATATCTTTTTATTTTAAAAAATACTAATAAAGAGGGGCATACTTTCTCTTTAAATTGCAAAGAGGAACAAATGTACAAAATTTATTAAAAAATACACACCAAAAAACAAATTCAAAATAAATTTTGAAGTTTGCTAATATTCTAAAAATTAGACACTTAACTCTTTTTGTAATAAAATCCATAACTTACCCACTTTGTATACTAAAAAATATAATATTTTTTCTGTCTCAAGATAATTTTCACACTTTCTATTTTGAGATGTTTCAACTCTTTTTTTTTTCACATCTTAAAAATGAAATAATTTACACTCACAAAATTAAATAAAATACTCTTTTTACATTTTATTATTTAACTTTACACTCATCTTTTTCTTAAAGTGTGTGCCATGTCTTATATGAAAAATAAGTTGGATAAGAGGGAGAAACTTATTTTAATTAGTTGAAAAAGTCAACAAAATGGTTTTTCTTAATATGTGTACTAAACACAAATATGAAAATAGATTTTTAGGAGAGAGAATTGTTGATAGGCGAACTAAAGCGGGCTACAATGGAAGAATTAGCAAAATTAATAGCTCAAGGCCAAGGAGCTCGCCTAGAGCTCGCCCAGTTGACCAGGTGCCACGTCACCCCACTTTGACCAGTCAATGCTATGAGGATAGAGAGGGCTCGCCCAGTAGCTCGCCAAGGGGGTAGATGACATGTCATGAACCTCTGACCAGTCAACATTGAGGAGGGAAGAAGAGCTCGCTAGGGAGCTCGCCCTAAGCTCGCTAAGATCAGAAGCAATAGCCCAGTCCTCCTACCATCAACACATCCTGAAACAACACAAGGCAAGGGAGCTCGCCCAGTCCGAAGTGAAGCCAATAGCTATGCAGGGAGTTAATAGTGATGTAGTAGGACAAAACAATGTAATTAGAGCATAATAGTATGCATGATAACAAGTGTTAAGGATACTTGTCAGCATATTAAACTAAGCAAACTTAATAAGTGTCACCTCAATACATGCAAAACTATAAATAGGGTCAATTGCATATGTTTTTATTATTAATTTTACAATCCAAACATTCAAAATGAAATTATCTTACACTACTAATTATCTTAATACATCAATCCAAATATATCATTTAACTCCTAGATAATAATCTCTAGATTATAATCTTATCTAATCTATCTTATCCATTGAACCAAATGAACCCTAAAACTATAGTTAAAAGTATTATAGTAATAATTTTTGTTATATTAATACAGAACTAAATATTGAACATAAAATTAAGAAAATAATTGTTGTATGCATTCAAGTGCATGGTATGAATTTAAATTTAAAAAAATATCTCAAGTATAATAAATAATATTCCAAAAAATAATAAGTAATACTTTAAGAAGTAATCATGTAATGCCCCAATTATATATATATATTTATATATATATAGTTTGACATGTTATTGTGTGTCTTGAAAAAAAAATTCAATATTGAAGATAAAATTAAATTTAAAATTCAAATGTATATCAAGCACTTGAGTGTTACAAAAATTTGTTTAATTTGGTAAGTCTCATGTGAATCAAGTGCACTATACAACTCAATTGCATTTTTTAAAAGTTAAATTTGTTATTACTAAAAAAATCATACTTATTATTATTATTGGTAAGTCATTTCTATAAAATGCACTTTCTAATAATATTTTATATAATTTTTTTAATAATAATTGATATAATTATTAAAAAATATACTATGATGTACTTAGTTCACGCACGAACCAAGATCTTGACTAATGTATTAATGACAAGGATATTGTGCTTGGCATATAAATAGGAATATAGAATATTTATATCTTATATTTAACAATCTAATTTTATTAAATACGAGATTGAATATGAGATCACACATAAATATTTATTTGGTGAAAACTTATAAATGAGAATATAGAATATTTATTCCTTATATTTGACAAAATTGTATTAATGACAAGAATATTGTGATTTATTGGTATAGATCGTATAAGATTGATTTTTCATATTCTATTGTTACTTTATAGTGGAAAATGGAATTCATTTGTGGCTAATAAATTACGATTGAGATTTCGTAGGATTTCAAAGGACTTTTTTCTTATAAAAAAGTCGGTTGGTATTCAATCAGAATTTTAAAAGATTTAAAAACAATTCACTGGTATTCAATCTGGATTTTAAAAGACTTAAAAACAATTCACTGGTATTCAATCAGGATTTTAAAAAATTTAAAAACAATCCACTGGTATTAAAAAATATAAGGATTTTAAAGGATTGTTGGGTTTGATGGATTTTGATGGACTTTTTAGTGTATTTTATAAATACCAACAATTCCATCAAAACTCATGGGATTTCGGAGGACTTTTTGAATTAGTGACTTTATTTATCCCCAATTGATTTATATATGATTATTTATTTTTAAGACCTAAAATAGTTTTAACCTTATAATTTCATCTTTGTATTTATATTTAATTCGATGGTTACTTTTATTAGTCATAATACTAACATCAACGATAAAGTAATTACAGTGACGAATGCTAATATAATATTATAAATATACATATATATTAGAATAAATAAAAATAATTAATATTTAATTCATTAAATATATATATATATATATTGGTTCATTTAAAAAATTTATTATCAGTAAAACGATATTGTTCATCATAACTTATATAAAAGATAAATATTTATTTTTTATATAGTATTATTATAATACTAATATTATATATTATATATGTCATTGGATAATATTTTTCTATTGACAGTATTTTTTCGCGGAATTTGAATTTTGTTATCTTTTAATTTGGTTGCTTTGATTATTTAATTTCGATACTTTTTAACATATATATATATATATATATATATATATATATATATATATATATATATGATAAGTAGAAATTGTGGATTTCCTAACCCACGCCAATTTTTAGCTTCATTTCGAGGAGTAAGATATCATCTACAAGATTTTGCAGGTGAAGGTAATGACCCTGAAAATGAGAAAGAGTTGTTCAATTTTCGTCATGCGTCTTTAAGAAATGTGATCGAGAGAATATTTGGTATTTTTAAATCAAGGTTTACAATTTTTAAGTCAGCACACCTCCATTTTTATTTAAGACACAAGCAGAACTTGTATTAGCATATGCAGCTGTACATAACTTTCTTCGCAAATAATGCCGTTTTGATTAATTCCCAATTGAATCGGTGAACGGACCTTCATCTTCAACATTACCAGTTGATGAAGACCATGATTTTGAGCCCATCACTCAAACTCAAGAGTAAGAACGACAAGACGCTAATGTTTGAAAGACTAGTATAACTATGGATATGTGGAGGAATGCTATTTAGGAGAACATGATATTTTGAATTTTTTTTTTTTGTTGTTGTCTTTGATTTTTTTTTTTAATTTGAAGGTATGAATTTTTTTTTAAAATTTTTTATCATATGTCACAAATTCATTAAATTCTGCAAAGTCTATAAAGTTCTATAGAATTCATTAATTTAAAACTCTTATAAAATCCTGCAAAATCTTAAAAGTCACCAAAATCCTACAAAATCTTAAAAACTGTAGAATTTTGTTCAGCTAAAAAAGTCTTTTAAAATCCTAATCCAATACAACTACTAAGTATAGTTTGTGGCTAATAAATTAAGTACATGATATATATAATATGAAAAAAAAAAAAACTCAACAATAGAGAAAAGCTTAAAATTCTACTCTGGAATATAGTTTTAAGAGCCCTCAAGAGCCTGATAGCCTATTTTGTATTATTAATGTTGTGAGAATTGTGTGAGAGGGTGGGTTGTGAAATCCCTTACAAATGACAAGGGTGGTCAATAACACTATTATTATAATGCACTAACACTAATATAGCCATGTCTTATTAATGTCAATGTCATGCAATACAAAAATTGACTGTCGACTTATTCCACTCGCTCAACTTTAGGTGTAAAAATTTTAAGCATGACTTATTTCGCTGATCAATTCAATACTTAAAATTGACTCATATTGATAAAGTTTATGGCAAATTCAAATTCACAAGAAATCTACTCTTAACTACTCTCTTTGTCTCACTATATGTTACTCATTTTATCATTTTCGTTTGTTCCACTATATGTTTTTCATTAGTTTTTTTACCTTTTTTGGAAATTACTATTCATCTTTTTATTATGGGTGATTTACATATAGGTTCAAAAAAATCACTATATTTACAAATAGGTTCACAATATTTGCACAGAAGCACATTTTTTTTCTGCACATAAGCACATTTTTTTCTACACAGAACCTATTTGTAAATATAGTGATTTTTTTTAAACATATATGTAAATCACCATTTTATTATTATTTTCATTTTTTATATTCTTCCTATTACTTTTTTATTTATTCAATCATATTACTTATATTTTTTCACTTTTTCCATCACATCACTTATTCTTTTGGGAGACAATTCAAAATACCAATTTTCAACTTCACAAAATTTATTTTACCCATTTCAAATATAAACAATTTTTTCTATCCATTTTCAATTTCAAACAATCTTTTTTACCCATATAACCCACAAACATCATTATCTAATTATTCCACTACACTTCACCCTACCCCACCTCCACCCCACCCTATTTGATATTTATTTAATTTAATATTTTAAAACATACAATTTTAATAAATTAACTAATTATAATATTTTTATCATATATATGTGATTATTTGAATTCTCTATTTAGACTATTTTAATATATAATGCATATTAATAAATATTATAATATAAAAATTAAATTTTAATACAAATTAATTAATATTATAGTTTATAAGAGTATATAAAAATATTTAATTTGTGATATTTGAAAATATATTTATTAAAATTTAATTAACACGAGAGCATTTTCCACATCAATTAAATTAAAATTTTTAATATTCTACCAAATTATCTTTATAAAAATTTAATTATAAACTTTAATTTTTATTAATAGCAAATCAGTGATTAATCAATAATTTTTTTAATACAAAAATACTAATTAAAAAATGAGTAAGTCTCTTGTGCACCAGTTACACGGTGCAACTCTAGTTCATTTTTAAAAAGTAAACAGTTTATTACTGAAAAGTGTATCTTTTATAGTTTAACTTTTCAATAATAAATTATTTAACTTTTCAGTTATAAACTGTTTAATTTTTAAAAAATGAACTTGAGTTGCACCGTGTAACTGGTGCATATAAGACTAATCCTTAAAAAATTCACTCTAATATTTAAAATACAAACTCTCTCTTTCTATTTATATTTATTTACCTATTAAATAGTTTATAAAGTCTAACCTATCCCCTATATGAGGGTAGTGTAGTTATGAGAATAAGGTGGGACCCAATTCAAAGTTATTACCTCTTTTATACCCATTTTATAAGGGTATATAGGTCTTTTATGATAAATTGAGTATAAAAGATGTTTTAAAGTAGATGTGGGTAAAATAAATTTTTAAAAGTTGAAAAATGGGTATTGTGGTATTCTCAACTATTTTTTTCACTTTAACCTTAAATTGTGTGCTCGAAAAGCAAAAATTAACTTATATGGGAACGGAGGGAGTATATCACTCATCTAAAAGAGTTAGTGATTGCCTATAATTTTGTGAGTACTGAGAATAGTGAAGCACCAAATCAGTAGATTTTCAATTATTCAACATTTTTACCTTTTAAATGGTAATATAAACAAAATAGAGAAATTTCTAAAATTTATAACCAAAAATCCATTTGGTTTATGGGACTAAGCAGATAAGTTGAGATCGGATAAGATATGATTGAACTGGTAAGGATTGAGTTAAATGGAGTGTATTTTTAAAAAATTATATCATTTATTACTGAAAAAAGTATTTTTAAAATATAATTTTCAGTAATAATATGTGTGATTTTCAGAGGTATTTCTTGTAACTTTATAAAAAATGCACTTGGATTGCACTGTGCATTTGGTGCATAAAAAATTAAGACTACATGGAATTGTTTGGATGATGTATGTTTGATGGGAGGATATATTCATGACGAAGAAAAATAATTTTATGTTTGAATTGAGGGATTAAGTTGAATATATGTTACAAATATACTCTTACTATATTACACAAATTTACAAAATATATCCTCTAGTAAAAAAATTCTCCAATTAAAAACCAAACTCAATAAATAAAATCCATAAACCATTAACAATAATATCTTCTTCAAACATCAATTTAAATATAAAATTGAGATCAAATGGGAAATTTTATTTGTTGGATTATACGATCAGATCCAAGGTTGAAAATATTGAGCCTTAAATTTATAAAAATATCAATGTCGGTAAATTAAAAAAATTAAAAAAATTCAAGAACAACATATAATACATAAACTTAATAAAAGAATTTGAATAAACTTTACAACTGTGATAAATTTTTTATATATACACTTTTTTTTAATTCTTTTATGAAATTTATCGATATTTTTTTAAATATTTAGTTTAATTTATGAAAAAAAATAAGCGATACAGATATTGCAGATCTTTTTATTTATCAATATGTTTTTATTTTTATTGATATTATTAAAATATTATTTTTTCCCAATATCAATATTGATGACTATAAAATATAGATATATCGTTAATATATTAGGATTTTAAGAGACATTTTAGATGAAAAACTCAAAAAAATCATGCAGATTTTAAAGATTTTGCAGGATTTTGATGACTTTTAAAATTTTGCAGGATTTTGTAAAACTTTTTTAAATTTTATTTTAATAGATTCTGTGGTACTTTGTGGATTTTGTAGAATTTCATAGATTTGTGACATACGATAAGAATTCAAGATTTTCAATACCTTCGTTTTTTTGAAAAAAATCGAAGACAATTTTTTTTCCGAACTATCAAGTCCTCCTAAAAAATATTGTTAATGGAAAAATATTACCTAATGACATATGCAATATATAATATTAGTATTTTAATAATACTAATTTAAAAATAAATATTTATCTTGCGTCATTTTAAGTCAATTCTCCTTGTTACATCATTTTGCTGCTTAGAATCATGTGAACTCTTACACCCATGAAAAACATACATGAATTCCAATCAAAATTACAAGCACGTAATATATTTTTTAAATAAACCAATATATATATAATTATTATTTTTATTTATTCTAATATATATATATATATATATATAATATTATATTAGCCCTTGTCATTATCATTACTTTATCGTTGATGTTAATATTAAAGAGTAAGCATCGAATTAAATATAAATACATGGATGAAATTATAATTTTTAAAATATTTTAAGTCTTAAAAATAAATAATCATATATAAATCAATTTGGGGTTAAATGAAGCCACTAATTCAAAAAACATCAGAAATTCAATGAGTCTGATGAAATTGTTTGTATTTATGAAATACACTAAAAAGTCCAACAATCCCTTAAAATTCGTGTATTTTTGAATATCGGTAGATTGTTTTTAAGTTAAAATTCTAATTGAATACCAGTGAATTGTTCTAAAGTCTTTTAAAATCCTGATTGAATATGAATAAATCATTTTTAAGCCTTTTAAAATCTTGATTGCATATCAACACACTTTTTTTACGAGAAAAAAGTCATTATGAAAACCCAAACAAATACACCCAAAATATTGAAATATTTTCATCAGATCTCATGGGTGGAATTCATTTGTCCTTCAGCAATGGGACTCAACTCACTTTTTAGCTCCGAATTGACTAAAATTGGATTCAATTGTCCAATGTACCAAACATATGATAAAAGGGAATAAAGAAATTGTCAATGTACCAAACAGGTGATAAAAGGGAATTAAGTTAATCCAGGGCAATCCTCAATACCAAATGAGCCCTAAAATTAAATAAAAAAACAAGAGCCTTGACTGACGCGAAAAATAAAATTAAAATATTGGCATGGACCAAAACAACTACATCGTTGATAGCACATGAATGATTAAATATAACTACAAATGGAATCAAATCTGAAAGGCCTCCTAATACGAAGAACAAACATGCTACCAACACATTTAACACTTCATTCTCATAGCCTTGACTAGAATGCGAGCTTTGCCATCCTCTACAAATTTGTAAAAACTTCAGCACTCTTCGACTTGTTCGGAGAATCCCATACTCAGCTACTTTTCTTGGTATTTCTCGGAGAAAGTGTGCCAAACACCCTGTCCCAAAACGTTGAAGTGATTCCAAATCCCTTGTCTTGAATTCTGAAGTGATGCTCCATATGGTTTCTCTACATTTAGCAACAACCAGAAATTAGACGAAAACGAGAGGGATAAATTAGCCACGATTTGAGTTTCATTCTTGTTTAGTCAAGACTTGTAGCCTTCTGGTCTTGGTGGTCTAAGTTTAGGCTAAACAAAACTCATTTGCATTTTCAATAACCTTCAAAAGTTGACAAAAACCTTGTATTAACCTGGTTCACAGATCTGAGATCCATAAACTTCATCCAGACCCTATCCACAAATTCCAAATGAGATGGAATTCACGCGAACCAAGTTGACACAAGTGTTACTCTCCGAACTTATTTACAAAGATGAGAGTTTCTTTTGTTAAATAGTTTACCTTGAGCTCATGAGTTAAACCTTTCAATGGTTTCCCATGGTGGAGGTAGTAATGGGTGCAATCATACATGATATATCCCAAGAATAGACCTCCACACAACGCGGGTGAATAGACAGTCGGTGCAAGAAGCTTGATCACACTGCACAACTGGTAAAATAGAAATAGAAGGGTTATCAAAAAATGTAGTATTATTTAAGCTAGAAATTTATAGTAATAGAATTTCATTGAAGATTTTTCATACTGGAATGGCTAAAATTGCTGCTGCTACAGGAGGAAAAACGAGTCGGAGGCTATCCATGGGGTGCTTGTGATGGCAACCATGAAGCAGGTAATGAAGTGTATTTGCCCTGAGTGTAATTTACCACATTATCAGCATATATTTCCTAGTCATTACTTATAAGCTGAGGGAGAAAAGCAAGATAATTACGAACCAATAAGTGGTTGTTTTCATGTGGAAAAGAAACCGGTGCAACATGTACTCCATAAATGTCCATAGAAAGATACCACCAGCGACTGCTGCTTCAACATGGTAAGCAGGAAGTCCAAACTTCATTGATGATGAGATAAACCAGCACACAACGGGTAGCCAGACGGAAGGAATTACCCACCACGGAGTGCGTGTAAAGAACTATTTCAAATCAATGTACGAGTGAGAAAATAGTCATTTGAAACCAGTAACCAAAACAATTCACATTCTTGCAACACTTGTTTATCATTTTTAATGGAATCAACATCCAAGAATACTGATACTTTTAAATATGCTGTGTCATCCATTCAACATGGTACGATAGTGTTTGTATAAGCATTATTGCAGGTCATTAGTTATGGAGTCTAGGATTGTCTTGCTACATGACAATTAAAATATCAGATAGGTTAAGACATATTATTCTACCGTGGAATGGAATCTCAACTTTATAGAGAGAATTAGCAAATAATGTACCTCCAAAAAGCCATTCTCAAAAAATCGTGGGTTGTCCTTGCTAACAATAGGTTTGTGAACCCACTCATCGTAAGCTTCTCCAAGATGGCCGACCTATCACAAATACATGAAGATGGAACTGAACAAAAAATGAAGGGTACCCCTAAAGAAATTCTGAAGTAGTTCAACATTATAACACGATATATCAGCTACTGGTATTGTTCAACAAGAAAAGGTGCAGTTCAGATTATCCGATCTGATTCTACTACTTTATCCTCTTTCACAATTTCTGAAATGCATTTAATTACTTAAAACTTTCGACGTAATCACTCAGTTATTCTCATATACCAAGTATAATAATATCAGAAGGAAAATATGACCAATTTAAGCTGCTGCTGCTTCTTCTTCTTCTTCTTTTTTTCTTTTTGACACATCAATTTCAGCAATCTCATGATATATAAAACAATAAAACGCAGAAAATGCTGACCTGAAACACAAGTGGTTTGCTTAAATCCACCTTAAACCCCTGATCGACCATCTTGGCACCTATCAAACAAGATAGCAGGAGAAAAAACCAAAAACTATAAGTCAAATCAAAACCTATGAATCCAAAATGCAGTTGAAGCGCACCCAAAAGGATGAGAAGAACTCTTGCAGTGAACACCAAAAGAGACCATAGCATCACACACACGCATTCATCCTCTAATTAAAATCACTACCATCATGTACAACCCGAAAATAGAAAAAGTTCCAAAACAAAAACATAAAACGAAGAAAAAGAAACGGAATCGATGAGAATCTACCTTAGGACAGTACCAACCAGAACAATATTTCAAATCAAAACAAATTGGCTATTGTTTTTTTCTTTTCTTTCGAGCTTCTTGCGGAGATGTGCTCCTCTCTGTGCTCGAAGGAATGGATTAGCAGCAGACAATGCGAATAAAATTGGGATCTGAAGAATTATAGAACTCGATAAGGTTAGAGGTCCGACAAATTCGTCGAAAGGAAACTGATGAGAAAAATTAGCGAAATCAATGGCGAACCTCCCAAAATTGAAGGATGCTGCTTCTTCGTAGGGTAGATCGCAGTTTTTCTCAAGGAGGAATCCAAAGAGATCAATGGTGGGTTTGATGCATTGCATGCATAGGGAGGATTTTCGGAAATTGAAAAGGAATAAAAAAATAATATTTCAAAAGAGAATTGGCTCATTGTTGGATCGGGTTATGGCCCATTTTACTTTGGTCTAATGATCCATATAACAGAGCTTTATCTTATCCGTTAATAAGCATTTGGCCTTTATTTCTTTTCCTTTTACTATGAAAATAAATGGAATTTCATTTCAAGGAAAAATAAGAGCCCGACTATATACCCTTGTATGAGATACACCTATATATATTATTAAATATCTAGTTTACATATTTTTATAAAAAAAATTAATTAATATATCAAATATCTATTTTTCCTATTTTATAATAAAATTTAAATTAAACATACATTAATTTTAATACATCTATAAAAAAATAATTATTAAATACATAATTTTCTTTATTTGCCGCCACCGTCTTCCATCAATTCATTATTCGATATTATAAAACGAAAAAAAATATTGATAGAGACTATAAAATTATTGCAGAGATTTAGAGATTGATTCGCATAATTTAGGGAAATTGTTGTTCGGTTGAGAAACGGGGGAAGAGAAGAAGGTGGAGTTGATGGGTTGAAAGTGATATATTAAAATAAATTTTTTATAAAAAAAAAAAGCAAAATAGATGTATCTTATAATATTGGAGGGGTATATAGTCGAAACCGAAAAATAATTCAACATTTAGGTTACGTTTACATTCTAGAATATAGGTGCTACTTTTATATAAGTTACACGTTTATCCGTTGTTTACTTTCAAAGTCAATAAATCCAGGTAAACATTTCAACCCGTATATTTAATAAATCCAGTTAAAATTGCAAATGATATTTTTAACAAATTTAGACAAATATTAGAATTTTTAAAATAATTATTATTTTATTAGTAAAAATTAAAATGATACCGTCAATCAAAATTTTAGATATGCATAGTCTTTTTTAAGTAAAAATAACCTAAAAAATAGTTCAATCTAACTCTGTCACAAAAAATTATTAAATATGTTATTTTAAAAAAAATTGACCGGACTCTAACCAGGTTTCGATTCCGACCTTTCAAGATTACTTATTTAATCCTTAAAAATTAAAAAATAATATTAGTTATAATCATGCATCTTTTAAATTTTTTCTAGATTAAAGGAAATTAAAAAATCATTCTGACCCAACTCCGTCAAAAAAATACTATTGCAAATCATATTTTTAATAAATTTAGACAAATATTCGACTTTTCAAAATACAAGTTATTTTACTAGTAAAAATTAAAAAGATAGCATTAATCAAATTTTTAGATATGCATAGTGTTTTTTTAGGTAAAATAACCTAAGAAGTAGTTCCGATCTAACTCCGTCCCAATTTTTTTTTACTAAATATTCTATTTCTAAAAAAATTGACCGGATTCCGACCAGGTTCCGACCTTTCAAGATTACTTATTTAATCCTTAAAAAATTTAAAAATAATATTAGTCGTAATCATGTATCTTTTAAATTTTTTCTAGATTAAAGAAATTTAAAATATCATTCCGACCCAACTCCGTTAAAAAAATACTATTGCAAATGATATTTTTAATAAAATTAGACAAATATCAGACATTTCAAAATAATAGTTATTTTACTAGTAAAAATTAAAATGATAACGTCAATCAAAATTTTAGATATGCATAGTGTTTTTTTTGGTAAAAATAACCTAAAAATTTGTTATAATATAATTCTGTCATAAAAAAAAAATTACTAAATATGCTATTTAAAAAAAAAAAGCTAAAATTTATAGTTTTCTGTAAATATAAATTCATTACAAATATGACACATAATTGTAGTGATATGATATAATTTGTTTTTATATATGAGAGAAGTGATTTTTGATGCATTTGTAGGGGATTATGCTCTTAGAATTGTATTTATAGATAAATATTTCGATAAAATAAGCATAAAACATACAAGAAATGGAAAATGAAGAAAACAAATTAAAATACCAGAATGCATGAAAGAATTAAACAAAAATCGGACACAATAACCATGTTATTAAAATGGCAACCCAAAAAACCCTATTATTTAGATAAAGAAACCCCAAAAATCGCACCAAAAACCCCTAATTATCAGATGAAGAAACCCAAACAATGCACCCAATAACCCTATTATTAGGATGAAAAGTGAAAACCCCATAATTTTGCATAAATATAATTGTTGATAAAATAATCGACGTGTCAAGTCCAGATTGACGTGTCCAAAAGAATTGATCGAGCACGAAGAAAGAGCCAGATTGAAGAACGCTCTGACGAGTCGCCAGTTGTTAAGCTGGTGACGAGTCAGCAGCTTATAGTGAAGCAGGTAGCTGTTCAGCAGCTTCTAGTGAAGCAGACTGCTGATCAGCAGCTTCTAGTGAAGCAGGCTGCTGATCAGCAGCTTATGATGAAGCAGGCTGGTGACGATCCAGCAGCTTGTATTTCCTTTATAATGTAATCGAATTCATTCGAATAAGGGATACGAAATTTTACCTCCTAACGACGTGCTTATATAAACGACCTACCTGCTTACATATAAAACTTCGCATACACTTCTATTTCAGCGTATTATTGATGTAATCGATGTTATTATAGCCACATTATCGCGCTTACGAAAATTACATCAACAATTTGGCGCTAGAAGGGGGGTGTTCGAACCTCAAAACAAAAAATTTGTATATTGCATCCAGGATTATTCCCAACATCTACAGATTTTCATCACAAATCATCATCAGCGATCCAGAATCCATATTCCTATTTCTCCACAAAGCCAAAAACCCAACACACGTACTACACATATACATACACCTATACACACAAACATCAAAAAATGAGGAAGAAAAGGAAAGAAACAAATCTGCCTCCACCAAGAATCGATCCCGAGTCACTGAAGAGGTCAGCGAAACTCGTACCACTAGGCCACTACACCTTGATGTTGTCGCTAGGGTTCGAACCTGCGTCGAGCAGCTAGCATCCAGGATTGCTTATCGCCACTGCACCTCCTCGCACCCGCAGTCGCCGAGTCCGTCATCACCTGAACGAGGCGTTCGCCACCTGAAAACACAGGCCCATAAATCAGTCGAGCCTTTGTATCTCCAAAAATACCTGCTCATTTGAAGTGTACGACCGCTGTGCGCGGCCGCCTTATCGTGAGGTGCTCCAGATCGGAGCGCCCTGGCCCCGGAATCGCGCAACCGCCGCCGTCGCTCGCACCGCCGCCTCTAGCATCGCCGCCCATCTCCACCCATCGCTGCAGTCGGTGCCGCCCGCGTCACCTGCGGCGCAACCATCACCCCTGCTTGGTTGTCCCACCAGCACCGTCACCTTGCCACGCCGGGATAGAGTTTTTCCGGCGCCGCGCGACTGGAGGATTCTCAGCCGCTGGAAATGAATGTAGTACATTGCTTTTGGGGTTTGACCTAATTGTATTGTATTGGGCCAGAATTTATTTTAGTTTGGGCCCTTGTATTATTTAATTAGGTTTCGGGCCCTGATTTTTATTTGTGTAATATTTGGGCCGAGTTAATTATTTCAGCCCGCTTGTAAAAAAAAAAAAAAAATCGCTGAAGACAACGCTCCAACAACCCACCGCTCAGGGCTGAAAACCCCCATCTGATTCTTTCACTGCTGGAATAGCAACTATCACCGAAGATGTCTACCTCTTTGCACCGATTTGAAGTTCTGCTCGTTGTTAATTGAACGCGCTCGACCGTCGATCCTACAGCCTCTGTTCGCTTATCGCCGGAAAAGCTCACACCACCACTTTGCAACAGCCACCGTCGCGGCAAAGCTCACCTGCCATGGCGCCACCGTGCGCCGCTGACTCAAAAGCCATCGTCAACATCTTGCGAGCAATCAATATGATAAACAGATACCCGGCGACCAGGTATTCTATATCCATAAATTAATTTGCGATGCAGACTATTCATTTGCAAGAAATAATTGGCATTGCACTCAATAGGTATGAGAAAAAAAAAACTGCAGTGAATAACCGCTTATCCGCAACTATCTGAAATATGAAAAACATTGTTAGTGGGTATGTTACTTCAAAATTAATTTAACCCAATAATTCTGGTCCGTTTCAAATAAATTAATCTTGCAAAATAAAAATTACATTCAATTATAAGATTAAATTCTAGGAATAAAAATTACTTCTTCAAGTAATTAAATTTCCTGTGAAAACAATTAAAATTCAAAAGAAAAAATTGCTTCTTAAAGCAATTAAATTTCAGAGGAAAAAATTGCTTCTTAAAGCAATTAAAATTCAGAAAAAAAAATTGCTTCTTAAAGCAATTAAAATTCAGAAAAAAAATTGCTTCTTAAAGCAATTAAAATCCAGAATAAAAAATTACTTCTTAAAGCAATTAAAATTCCGAAAAAAAAAAATTGCTTCTTAAAGCAATTAAAATCCAGAATAAAAAAATTGCTTCTTAAAGCAATTAAAATTCAGAAAAAAAAAATTGCTTCTTAAAGCAATTAAAATCCAGAATAAAAAATTACTTCTTAAAGCAATTAAAATTCAAAAGAAAAACTTGCTTCTTAAAGCAATTAAATTCCAGAGGAAAACATTGCTTCCTAAAGCAATTAAATTTCAGAGGAAAAAAAATTGCTTCTTAAAGCAATTAAATTCCAGAGGAATAAAAAATTGCTTCTTAAAGCAATTAAATTTTAGAGGAATAAAAAATTGCTTCTTAAAGCAATCCAGATGCCTCCGGGCACGATTACCATCAGATGCCTCCGGACACGATTATCACCAGATGCCTCCGGGCACGATTATCACCAGATGCCTTTGGGCACGATTATCCCGTTTTTATAGGCGATGTTCATCCCGCCTATATTGACGACGCCGCCTATATAGGTGATGCGCCTCCCAGAGGTATGATTCCGCCTTATAGGTGATGCGCCTCCCAAAGGCATGATTCCGCCTATATAGGCGATGCGCCTCCCAAAGGTATGATTCCGCCTATATAGGCGATGCGTCTTCCAGAGGCATGATTCCGCCTTATAGGTGATGCGCCTTCCAGAGGCATGATTCCGCCTATATAGGCGATGCGCCTTCTCGAAGCAATAATCCTTCTTGAAGGCAGGATTATCCCATCTTTATAGGCGATGTCCATCCCGCCTGATTGGCGGTACGTCGGATCATTTCAAATCATTCAACTCTTGATTATAAATCACAATCAACAGTTGAATGGGGGGCAGGGAGACGATGTGATAAAAAGCAGTTAGCTGGTTGTCTGACTCAAGCAGGCAGCTCAAGACTCAGACAAACAACTCGATGAACAGGTATGCAAGCGCGAAACTATTGATACCCCAACACTACACTGGGGGGCAGACCCTGATACACAAAATCATCAAGAAGAAAAAAGCTCGAAATACGCAAGGACATCAGTCCCAAAACGTTATTGTCAAAAGCTCGAGGCAAAGGCCGTTAAAGTGTCCAGGTTCACTAAAGTATCTTTTTTAAAGGATCACTAAGAACCCCCGGCCACTAAAGTGCCTAGGTTCACTAAAGCATCCTTCTTAAAGGATCGCTAAGAACTCACAGCCCAACATAAAAAGACTCTCAAAAGACGAAAGTGTCTAAGGCAAGGTTTATAAAACCCGATCGCCCAAGAGAGCACAAAAGTACGATTCGCGGCCCTGAAGTGGCGTAAGACGAACAATTCGCTTCCGTAAGTGGTGTAAGACGAACATTTGCGTACCAAAATATAAAAGCGAGCAAAAGACAATAACGTGCGAAAAATAAAAACTGTTGGGGGCACATTCACCAATGGCAGGAATAATCTATCCTTCAACCGGAGTGAATAGGTTACATCTCAGCTGGCTAAACCTCATCCATCAGTATGAAAGAAGCAGGGCCGATACTACAACGAAAATCGCGAAGCAACCAAGTGGAAGCGCTCGCCAAGAAACCATACATTGAATATTCC
This sequence comes from Prunella vulgaris, assembly GCA_026898435.1. NCBI lineage: Eukaryota > Viridiplantae > Streptophyta > Magnoliopsida > Lamiales > Lamiaceae > Prunella > Prunella vulgaris. Next base: position 236,936 of record JAPKLY010000304.1, read on the forward strand.
AGCAATAGCAAAGCACAAAGGATCTCCAGAAAGATCGAAAAGCTGCAAACTATTTTTCAAATGCATCTACTTGCAGGTATAAAGAAACACAAGAAGCCAGTGCTCACTCAGCCCGCACGAATGGAGAAATGAACGCAGAGATTCAAATAACCTATGGGTATCTGGAAGGATTGCACGGTACTCTTTTTTTCCTACGACCGGTTTATCCACAAGGGTGGTTTACGGCTAGGTTTTTAACGAGGCCAGTAGCGTCCTTCTATGTATTCGTAACACAGTTATAGAATCCTGCGGAGCCACACTTGATGCATTTATAGCCTGATGCTCGTTATTCATCTGATGATTCAAACAAACACCAGGCTAGGGGCAATTGTTGATAAAATAATCGACGTGTCAAGTCCAGATTGACGTGTCCAAAAGAATTGATCGAGCACAAAGAAAGAGCCAGATTGAAGAACGCTCTGACGAGTCGCCAGTTGTTAAGCTGGTGACGAGTCAGCAGCTTATAGTGAAGCAGGTAGCTGTTCAGCAGCTTCTAGTGAAGCAGACTGCTGATCAGCAGTTTCTAGTGAAGCAGGTTGCTGATCAGCAGCTTATGATGAAGCAGGCTGGTGACGATCCAGCAGCTTGTATTTCCTTTATAATGTAATCGAATTCATTCGAATAAGGGATACGAAATTTTACCTCCTAACGACGTGCTTATATAAACGACCTACCTGCTTACATATAAAACTTCGCATACACTTCTATTTCAGCATATTATTGATGTAATCGATGTTATTATAGCCACATTATCGCGCTTACGAAAATTACATCAACAATAATACCTTTGTAAAATTAGAACACACGTTTTTTAGCTCTTTTCACTATTTGACCCGAAATTCCAATTTCTGAAGAAAAAAAAATCACCTTATTGAGAAGCAGAGATAAAGACCTTTTTGGGTTCTCTTGTGAGAAATCAGATGTAAAAATTGTCTTTTTTGAAAAGCAATTTTGTATTGGAAAAGTAAATGTCCTTATAATGTCAACTCAAACATAAAAGTGACAGCTTGAGCTGGATCGGGTCGAAATTGCTTCTCAAAATATAAGTTGTGGGCCCATGAATTCTAAATGAAGGGAATTCATTGTAGCCCACGGATATTCTCCCCCCAATTTTTAATTACTTCACCCCACAATTAATTTTTTCATTGCAAAATATTTTTCAAAGATCAAAATACCCTTTTAGCATGTGCCCTAATTTACAAAGGGATCAATTCACCCCATCTCACGCCGCCTTCATCGATACCAGCCACGGAGCTACTGTTTCCATCGTTCATGGCCGAAATTTCTCAAATTTCACGCTTGAAATTGTTTGCACAGCAAAGCCACAACCCATACGCTGCTTGAAATCTCAAATCGCTGAACGGCACGGCGGCGAGGAGTGTTGCAGGGCTGGGCGCGAGCACGACGGTTGCAGGCGTGTTGGCGGCGGTGGAATCCGGCCATTTGGGCATCGGTTGGGCTTGGAAACAGGAATTGAGCGCGGTTGGTGTTGGAATCGATCTGCGACGAACAGAGAAAATCTGGCGTGGAGTGAGAAACAGATTCTGGCGAGTGAGGTCGAACAGAGTGGCGATTTATGTGGCGAAACAGGTATGGGTGGAGTAGTGTTTAAACATTCAACCAATGTTCGAAAAACTAATTCGAACAACTTCACAATGTGACAAAAAAATTTCGAACAAGAGCGTTCGTATAAAATTTTCGAACATATCTCATTTGTTCGGTAACTCTAATTCGAACATCTTCAATTTGTTCGGCAATTATTGGCCGAACATGCCTACAAATTTCATAAAAAGGCCCTTCTCCGGCGTCAACTCTCTTTATCCAAACATACCTATGAATTTCGAACAAACCTACCTTTATCCATGGCAGCACCTTCAAATTTCGAACAAATCCCCTTCTCCGGCGTCTCCGATGTCAATTCCCTTCTCCGGCAAGAAAATGGCGTGAATGAAAATGATGGGGTGAAGTAATTAATAAAATCTTCAACTAAAAGTGATATGAGTATGTTTGGAATATTAAGGTGGTGAACTGAAAAATTAAGAGGGTGAAGTAATTAAAAATTGGGGGGAGAATATTCGTGTCCTTCATTGTATTGATGTTAAAATATATACTTATATATGTAGTGTTATATAAGAAACAAACTTATAAAAATTAATATATTTAATTATTTTATGTGTCAAAATTTAATAATGTGAACATATCAATACAAAACATAGTTTAAGACAAACACTTATATACAAATTTCTACGGATCTAAGATCCGTAGAAATATTCATTTTTTAAAATCCGCGGGTCTAAACCGGGTCGGGTCGAATTTGAGTATTTTTTTCCAAAATTTGATTAGCTTGTGATTTTCGCTCCCAGGTATGTTACAATTGGGGCAAATGCATGTTACTTTACGGCAAAATGTGTGTTACAACCAGATTAAATGTTGTTTTCTACACATATTCATTTATTTTTGTAGAAGTAAATATTTTTCATGCAATGTAACACATGTATATGGTACATTGTATGTGTAACACATATTTATTCTTAATAAAAATACATTTTATCCTATAATAACACAAATTGAGGAACAACTATGTGTTACAATTAGAGTAAATATGTGTTACTGCAACTTTATGTTACACTTGGAGTAAATTTGTGTTACTACAAATGTGTATTACATCTAGAGTAAATGTGTGTTACAATTAGAGTAAATGTGTGTTACTGCAAATGTATGTTTGCAAATGTGTGTTACAATTAGAGTAAATGTGTGTTACTGCAAGATCAAATGTGTGTTACTGTATGCACAAACATTTATTTATCCTTATAAAAATATGTATTATATTTTATATAACATATATAAGATATTAAATGATGTATTAAGTAAATGAATAACATATTATTAATATAAATCAACAAAGAGAAGAAAAAATAAATTACGTAACACATATTTATACTTGCAGAAATACATATTTTCTTTATAGTTACTTGAAAAGTACAAAATATTAATTTTTTAAGAATTAGTAACACAGATTTTGCCTAATTGTAACACGTCTTTGCCAAAATTGTAACATACTTGGGAGCGAAAAACATATTATTAACATAAATCAACAAAGAGAATAAAAAATAAATTAAGTAACACATATTTATACTTGCAGAAATACATATTTTCTTTATAGTTACTTGAAAAATACAAAAAATTATTTTTTTAAGAATTAGTAACACAGATTTTGCCTAATTGTAACACGCTTTTGCCCAAATTGTAACATACCTGGGAGCGAAAAAACCTGGAACTACAAGTTGCGCGAAGTTTGAAAAAAATGTCCAAATCTGACCCGACCCGGTTTAGATCCGCGATTTTTTAAAAAATAGATATTTCTACGGTAGAAATTTGTACTCAAGTGTTACTCATAGTTTAATGGTCTAATTAAGTGCAAAATCACCAATAATTTAAGTATTTAATAAAATATTGCAATTAGTTCTTAAAATAATAATAATAATAATAATAATAGATGAGTTTATGTTTATACAAAAACTTGTGTGCACTTAATTTTAATTTTTCGAAAATATGCAGTACAGACCACATTATGTTTTTTTGCTAGGGGTATTATTTAGATTTATTCTTGGGGTATTAGTGAGTTGTTCTTCGGGTATTACAAACTTGTTCTTAAAATATTAGTTACTTGTTCTTGGGTTATTACTTAGACTTGTTCTTGGAATATTAGTGATTTATTCTTGGAGTATTACTAACTTGTTCTTAGGGTATTAGTGAGTTGTTCTTGGGTTATTACCTAGACTTGTTCTTGAAATATTAGTGAGTTATTCTTGGAGTATTACTAACTTATTCTTCGGGTATTACTGATTTATTCTTGGGGTATTAGTAAGTTGTTATTGAGGTATACTTAATTAGTTAGACTTATTATTGGGTATTATTGAGTTGTTCTTCGAGTATTAGTGAGTTACTCTTTAGATATTGTTGAATATAATATGAGGTATTAATCAATATTCAATTATTTTAGATATTATATATTAATTTTTGGGTATTATAAATTATATTGATCTTTGACAAGGTCTCAATGAAGACCATCCTTGAAAACTTCTTAGATCTCAAAGGTACGTTTAACAGGCATCTATCTAATTTGTAGTTGCACAACACATGATGATTATTCATGTTTCAATCATCTTGCATTCATCATATTAATTATCGATTTTTTTTATGTTCAATGATAATTATTTTCGTAAATTTTGGATTTGATGAGTTAGAATATTATTATAAAATTGGTACATATATATTTTGATCAGGGGTCATTTATTTGGGTAGTTTACTGGTTTTATTGGCCAGAAGAGATCCATTCTCGAAGAAAGGTAGGATTTTTCTCCAGCGTTTTCTTTTGACGAATACGAATTTGTGAAAATGTCATCGGACAGCTCTAATTCACCGTTGCTGCCCGATGCATCTACATCACCACCGCCACCGGCCGATTCATCCTCTTCACAACCGCCGCCCTATTCACCGTCCTCACAGCCACCATATATATATGATCGATTCATCTTCCTCATCACCGTCATCGGACAATAATCAAAGATATGTTTCAAATGATGAAAGAAAACATTCGAACCCTTCAGATAGAAAATAGAAAAAAAAAATCAAAATTGAATAAAATTTTAGTTACATGGGATCATCCAAGAATCCCTCTTTATTTTTTCAATAACAACCTTTTTTTTGTTCCTGTCATTACAAATTTAAACTTATTTTTTGTCATAAAAGAATACCACATCAAAATAAACTAATTATGTGCTAATTGGAGCCTAATGACAATCACGCAACTTAACAATTTTGGAAGGCAAGAATTAAAAAAGAAAAAAACAAACTAATGAAACACTGCTTGAAGCTTGTTAAGTGTCGACTTATCAACTTGGAAAGCCTTCATCAAGACGTCGTCGTTTATCGGGGGATCGGTTCCGAAAACGGCGTTAGAAATGACGATCACGCCCGGATTCTGGCTGCTCAAGAATGCTATAGTGACAGCGTTGTCATACCCGACATTTTGCTGAAAGTGGATCAACCCGAAAGGGAAAGCGAATACGTCGCCCTTTCGAAGTACTTTGGAAATCAGTTTGTTTTCCGGGTCGGATGTGACGAACCCGACTAGAACGGTGCCTTCCAGCACCGTTAGTACTTCGGCGGCGCGAGGGTGGCGGTGAGGGGGCACCACCCCTCGCGGCGCGTAATCCACCCGCACCGTAGAGATTCCGAGGGTGTTGAGCCCCGGAATTTCGAGAACGGTGGGGCGGTTTACGAAGACGCCGAGGGGGTTGGAGGTGTTTCCGGCAATATTAAGGCCGCGGAAAAGGAAGTGCTCGGCCGTGACGGTGTTGGGGTCCATGCAAGCAAACCCATTCACTTTCACTGCATGGATCAAATATATAATTACATAAAATTAATCAAGATTTTTCTTAATATATATGATCAAAATAAATCCTGAAATCTTTATATTTTTTAATATCGTTGATTTGCAGTATTTTAATAAAAAATAATTTATAATCAATATTGTCAAACTAATATTATCTTTTAATAAAATGATTATTTAAAACACAGAAAAAATGCAAATCAGAAGCGATAAAACTTGTTTACGCTAGAATTGCCTAATATTTGATTTAACTGATCACCTGGACTTTTGAAATCTGCAACGCAAAAATCTTGAAGAGGGCTTGGTTCATAAGCTAGGACAAGAGTAGTCCAAGTTAATATTATTGCTGTAACGCTTAGGAATATTCTCATTAAATTTGCCATTTTTTGTTTTAATGTTATATGGCCCAAAATTTAATGATATTCAGATATAAGTCGAGTGGTGCATTAATGATTTGAGTTAAACCAAATATATATAATTTTCCTGTAATGGCGTAAGAAATGATGAAGACCAAGTCATCGGAGACCCTGCCGTCTCAGGCATAGTATATATATATATATATATATATATATGTGTGTGTCAATCCAATATATGTTTTCCATCCAAATATTGGAATTATTACTGAGTAAGTCTATTGTGTATCAGGTGCACCGTTCAACTCAAGTGTATTTTTAAAAAATTACATCATTTATTACTGAAAAGTTACACCATTAAATATACAATTTTCAGTAGTACTATATACTGGATTTTTTTTAATAATGAGCATGAATTGCACGGAGCACCTGGTGCATACAAGACTAAGACATTATTATTTTCTTTTAAAAACAAATAAAGCATCTCAATAATTTTATCACCAATTGCACAGTACATTGAGCATACAAGAGAGTAAATTATGATACCAAATATTTGATTCAAATGTGATATTAACTTTAATTAAAATGTGATGAACCGAAAATATGAAATTTAACGAGACACTAGATATGACACTAATTTAAATATAGCGTGTGGAGAGTCCTAGGGCGCTGATGCGAAAGGAAAATTTAGATTACGGATTGAGTCAATATCTTTAGTATATTAGATTAATATCCTTAGAATATTAGATTTAACTTTAGATTTGCTTTCATATCTTAATTCGTATCTAAGACCTCTATTATATTTTCCTATATTGTTGCAAGAAGTTAGGATGATAGTATCTTATGAATTCTATAAATACTATCAGATGTACTCGTGAATTAATATTGAGAAATAAATTAATTCTTATTAGCAATTATTTGCGATCTTCGTTGGCTTGCTGACCCGAGTCAGAGCCGCGAATTAATATTTGCGCCTTCGAACGCTTGCTGGCCTGAGCCAGGGCTTCGAATTTTATTGTGTAAATTTTGTGATTCTCATCATTGGTGCTTTCATTGAGAGAGGAGAACAACTGAGAATCACAATTATGGTCAGATCACATCGGGATCGTATCATGCTATTGGAGGCGAGAGTGGACTCGATTGAGAATGGTTTCGTGAGCATGGAGAACAAGATCGATGATCTGGTGCGGGTTATGGAGAAATTGGGTCAACAGATGGAACAACTCGTGAAGAATAGTTCACAAAAGAAGCAGAGGACAAAGCATCGTGGTTCCCCGGAGTATTTACCGCCTCAATCGGGCGCACACCTTACCGGATTGATTTCCGCCAACGATGATGCTGACTGCGTGGATGTGGAAGAGGAACATGTTAATGGGCCTGTTGCCCTAATGCCTTCTGTTGGGCCATCTACATTGGTTCTTTATTTGAGCCCTGTTGCAAATAATTTCCATTGCCCAAATACAAATTATGAAGATGAGTCATACGTTTCTGAGAAATTATTATTTGATTTGGAGAAATTAAGTGGGTTTGAATTTAATAATTATCATTATTATATAAATAATGATAATTATTTTAATAATTTTTTAAAGACTCCAAGTGGTGTTTACCGTCTTAAGATTTTGGGAAAAATACGGACGGCAGATGTTTTTGAAGTTCATGGGTTAGAGATTTTTGTTCTTCTTCCAGATGTTGAACGCGCTGTCGTCTCTCTTCTACAGTTCAAGACAAAGATTCTTCCAAATTCGAGGACGAATTTTTTCGAAGGGGGCGGGAATGATGCGAAAGGAAAATTTAGATTACGGATTGAGTCAATATCTTTAGTATATTAGATTAATATCCTTAGGGCTTATTTGGTTCGTAAGATAAAAATATCTATCCGCCAAAAACATGCATATTTTTTGCGGATAGATATTTTTATCTTACGAACCAAATGAGTCCTTAGAATATTAGATTTATCTTTAGATTTGCTTTCATATCTTAATTCGTATCTAAGACTTCTATTATATTTTCCTATATTGTTGCAAGAAGTTAGGATGATAGTATCTTATGAATTCTATAAATATTATCAGATGTACTCGTGAATTAATATTGAGAAATAAATTAATTCTTATTAGCAATTATTTACGATCTTCGTTGGCTTGCTGGCCCGAGTCAGAGCCGCGAATTAATATTGTGATTCGAACGCTTGCTGGCCTGAGCCAGGACTTCGATTTTATTGGGTAAATATTGTGATTCTCATCAGGCGCCTACAATTTAATTATTATTGCTACAACTTTGTTCGCATTCTGACTATGTCAAAAGACAAACATTGGCAGAAAATTGCGACAACTATATAGTATATATATAATTAATTGTAGATGGAGACTAAACCAAGTCTTTATATCGATAAAGACAATGATATTTTGGTAGTTTTTGGTTGAAATTATAAATTCATTAAAGGTTCTGATTGAATGGATGAATTTAAATTTATAGGTTTTACACACATAATCATTCTTTTCGAGTAAGTTAAATGAATTTATAAATACTTATATTTAAGTTAAGTTTATAATGGAGGGATTTTAAATTCTTATTAAAACCATGTCATTTAAAATCGTTCCTCTTTATCTCTTTAATCTTTTTCTCTCTCCTTTACTTTTTTTATTTTCTTCCATCTCTTTACAATTTATAATTTCAAATATATATCTTCTTACGTTTATTATTTTCTAAATTTATTTATTTCTAAATCCATCCATCAAAATAGAGTCTAAATATTTTTTATAAGCCGTTTAAAATTTATAAAATTATAATAAATTTAGCTAAATACTCTCTTCAGTTAGTGCCATATATTGTAATATTAATTAGTTAGCTTTTGAATATTTTGAAACATTATAGTATTACTTAAGGTGAAAGCATACATGGAAGGCTAATTCAACCCACGTATATGTTATGATATTGATTAATATATATCGCTTATCTTAGTTTTGACCTATTCACCGCATTGCATTATTTCTTAATAAATTTTATTGCCTAAGGGCTCATTTGGTTCATAAGATAAAAGTATCTATCCGTCGAAAACATGCATGTTTTCGACGGATAGATACTTTTATCTTACGAACCAAATGAGCCCTAAGTAATTAAATTATGTGAAGTTCGTACGCATTAAGTGTATCTTGCAACTTAAATGTATTTTATCATAGTTAGGATTGTTTTTATTGAAAAATTATGACCGTTTACACAGAACAATTACAACTATCCAACCATAATTCTTCTGTGTAAACACCATAACTGTTCAACACAAATTATTCCATGTAAAAATATGTTTAAATTGCATCGTACTTCTGATGCACAAGGTTAAGATTGTCGTATGGAAGCTTGTTAAAGATGCAATTAATATATATAGCTTCGGAAGGAAATCTTTTAAGATGACGTATTACGGATAATGAAGGGTGTTTCCTATGCCGGCCGGAAGGAAAGAGCAGACACAGATCCATGCAATTGTCCTTTGCTAAATATATCAATTGGGTTGAGATGAGAATGTGGCAAGAACTAGGGTTGCAAACGAATCAAATAATTTTGATTCGATTCGGTATTCATATTCGAATTTTGATATTCGTATTCGAAATTTTATGATTCGAATTCGATTACAAATATTCGATTCGATTCGATTATTATTCAAATACGAATACAAAATAATGATATTCGATTCGATATTCGTAAATATTCGATTAAATATTTTTTATAAATATTATAATGATAATAGACTTAATAGTTAGTATAATTATTGCTATTATTATTATTATTATTATTATTATTATTTTAAGATTATAGACCATTAGAAATTTATGGCTACTATAATTACTATTATTTTAAGAATGTAGATAATAATCTAGATATCATATATCTATGCTTCAAACTCTTACCCGAGGGTTGTAAATGAATCAAATATTTTTGGTTCGATTAAGTATTCGTATTCGAATTATGATATTCGTATTCGAAATGTTATGATTCGAATTCGATTCGAATTCGTTTACAAATATTCGATTCGATTATTATTCAAATACAAATACAAAACTATGATATTCGATTCGATTCGATTCGTTTGCAACCCTAGCAAGAACTGCAGGTTGCTAGTAGGATTCTTGGTGGAGTTGCTAAAGGAAAAAACAGAAAATGTACAGCGGCTAAATCTGGGATAAGGAAGTGCATTAAATTATTGTCCTTAACAAATGTGGTGTTATTTATGGATTGCATGCAAGCGGTTGAAATTCTGAGAAAGGGGATCATTGCTGCAATGAATGTGAGGAGGTTCAGATATTCATTCGTCAGAAAATGGGCGAGGGATATGGATGCAGGAAGTATTCTACATACCGAGACAACCAGGCACACTCATGGGTTGCAAGAGCAGGGAAGTTCCATAACCTCTAGATTGATTTGGAAAATGTCTTCCATTTGTAGGTTTTATCACCTTTTGTGCTTTGTAAAATGTATATGTCTTAATAGGGTGGTATTTCTTTCCTTTTAAAAATAACAATATGGAAAACAATTTTGAAGGAAAGAGACGTCTACTAAGTTCAGTGGCTTATTATAAAGATACTCCTTCCGTCCACCAAATATATGCACATTTCTTTGTATGTGGTTTACTGCAATATGTCGGAGGATATTTAGTGAGGTCCGTTTATGAATAAAGATTATATTTTTAAAAACTACATCATATGCACTTTCCAAAAATATGACCTTTATTCATAAACTGACCTCACAATACCCAAAAATATCCTCTAACATATTGTCTTAAACCATGTGCCAAGAAAGATACATATATTTGGTGAATAGAGGGAGAGATAGAATGCTTTATTTAGCTTGCATTGTATATTAATGTATAATTCAAATATATTTTTATACAGTTACATTGAACAGTTTGTAACTATTCAATACAAATAATTATAATTATTCAATAAAAACAACTATATATAGCTGTACAAAACCTTTGTTTATTGGGTTATTGTTATTCACTGTGCAATGAAAATTTTAAAAAAGACATCTGTTGTTTTATTGAAAAATTGCGGCTGTTTTCATTGAATATTAATATTACACAATTGTTCTTTATAAATATAATTGGTTAAATAAAATAAACAAAAGAACGAGTCGAGTGCAAGCATCACTTAAAAGCTTCTCTCTCTTTTCATTAATTAATTTGTGGTTCAAATATCACAAATTCGAAAATATTTGAATAAGAATTCATTAAAATATATAAAAGCAAATTCCACTTAATAAACAAATCAAAACCTGAACTATTTGATAAGGTCCAAAACATTAAAAATTGTAACTTGACAAAGATATATGAATCGGATCAAGTCCCGGCTCAGACGTCATCGGTGACCACAAATCGTATAATATAAAAGTCACTTGCCAACTCATATGTATCGTCTCGAGCTACACTGTAAAATTTATATATTTTTTAAATAATTATATTAATTATTACTAAAATATCACACATAAAATTATTAAAAAATATATTTTTATATAATAATAGATATAATTAGATGTTAATAAAACAAATATAACTTTATAAAAATACACTTAAATTATACGTTACTTGGTGAGTAAAAAATATACTGAAGTATATAATCGGTGCTTCATGTACCTTATTGAGTTTTGGATCTCTAAAACAGGTATTGAGTTTGATGGACTTTAAGATTATAATTCAAATTTGGGTATAAATATCTCTCATATGAATGGTACAAAAATAAACACTATTTTTAAATGGGTACAATATGCAAAAAAATAACTCTATTATTCAATTTATATTTACACTATTATGCAAAAAATTTGTATCTATTTAAAAATAGTGCATTATTTTTGTATCAACCTGCAATTATTTCGATTTGAATCAATAAATTAGTGATTTTTTTGGGTTAATATCTCTTTTATCAATTGACAATTAATCTGTATAATATTTTCTTTTATCTAATTGCAATACTATATAAAACTATCAATTTGAAACCTATAGGTTGCAATTTGTCAAATTTCATATAACATAGATTGCAATAAGATAAAATAAATGGTACATATTGCAAATTGATTAATATAAGTTGCAAATTGATAAAATATCATAACATAAAAGTAAAACAATTATTTGTAGTTCATATTTTTCACTTTTTAATCGAACCTAGCACACAATTTAATTTTCAAACCAAATTATACATCTATTTCCAGTTTTAATCAAACCAAGTATATTTTTTTCTTTTAGCTCATACTTTATATTTTTTAACCAAATCTAGAACACATATTCCTTTAGAAAGAAAATCATGCAGATAATTTTTTACTTCTATTTATATTTAACACAAATCTTTTACCAAATTATACTTATACTTTCATTTTTTTAAAACGTTTCTCTTAATTATAATTATATTAAATATAAATATACTCAATTTTTTTATAAAAAAATTAAACGGTTAAGTTCTAAAATAAAAATATTAAAAATAAAAAACTATATATATAGTCATATACTAATACCTATATGTTGCAAATTGACAATTATATCTTATGTAGTAGTAGTTGCAATTTGATAAAAAAAAATTGTACAAATTATAAATTGATAAAAAAGTCATAGTACAAATTATAAATTGATATTAATCTTTCTTTTTTTTTACATGTTATTTTCCTCATAATTGCATATTTCAGTTATATCAACTTACAAGTTTCGTTCGTGAGACTAACTCTAATTAATTTACTATGAAACAAGATTAATAAGAGATCAAGTCGCATGATACATATACCCTCGTATATATAATTGGAAATAGGATGAAATATTAACTCTAATTTACTATGAAACAAGACGGGTCACTTATATATTAGTTAAAAAAAAAGTAGCTATATTTACAAATTGATTCATAATTTTTGCACAGAGGTATAATTTTTTTCTGTACAGAACCAATTTGTAATTTATGTCAATTTTGTGAACCATTTTGATATATATGCCCTCGTATAAGTGAAAATAGGATGAAATATTAATATCTATGCATATATAATTATCACGTATAGTTCATTACAAATTAATAATGTGCCATGATTTAGGGTGAAGATCGACCATGAGTGAGACAAGAATATGGATGTATGGGTCCACCCACCCAAAGGGGTAATGGAAGACATTGCTGTAAAGACTCAGTCACACTTAATTCTTCAAATCAAATAATTTTATAGTATAATTAAGAACCTTAGCATGCAAGTAACATGTGTGATAATGTTGATTATTGAAGACTTGACTTGCTCCTAGTCTTGTAGTTGTAATCAAGAATTTGTTCAAGTATGAGTTGTCTAATTGGTACCATAATTTAATATTACGAGTTCAAAATCTTCTTATATATAACACAAAAAGTGAACATTATACGAGAATGTGATATATTCCGTGCATCTTCGTATACAAGATAAAATACGCTTGCAAAAGAAAAAATATTGATGCTGCAATTCGATTAAAAAAAAAAGAGAGAGAGAGAATTGTTAAGAACAATGTTTATTGAGGCAACAATTGGTTGAGTATATTATTTCCAATGTAATAATTGTATATTGTATAATATAGTATGAAAAATAACTTGGTAAGTGGAATAAATTTCATTTTTATAAAATTTGTATTGATACTAGGTGATTACTTGGTAGATAATAAAATTTATCTCAAAGTTAGATGCTTGCTTAGTATGATACATTATATCAATTAAATTTACCATTTTACCAACAACTTATCAATTAAACCATTTAAATGATATTTTCTCCAATTTGCAGTCATTAATTTCCCTCATCCCAAAATTTTTCGAATACGATTTAGGGCTAGGATTCTACTGGACGTTCGACAGCCCCAACAAGAACCACTAACGCCACCACTGTCGTTGTTTTCAATGAGTTCGGTTTGATCCTTGTTATCCGTCGGGTGGACTTCCTATTTTGTATTTTTCATCCTTTTTAATTGTGAGGTTGGAGTTGTTACCTCTGTCCTTGCATATCTTTCTTATTCGATCATGCGATATGATTTTTTCAATCCAAGTGGTGATTTTATGAACTATATATGAGGATGATATTTGAAATGATCGAGATTGTGATTTTGTGAGTTTTGTAATTTTCTTGCTTTGGTTCTTGTTTGTTCAGACACTCTTGGTGTAATTTATTTTTTGATTTTGTGTTATGCTTATTATTTACTTGGTATTATGAATTTTGAGATGTTCTAGATGTTCTTTACCATGGAAATATCAAAATTTAACTGATGATATGAAAAATCTTTGAATTTGGCTTATTTGTTAAGATGGATCTTATATGTTTGTATGTCTTATCAAGAGTTGGCTTATTTTTACGAAAAATCTTAAGTTGGCTTTTTTTTTTAGACTTACTTTTTGTGGCATACATCCATGTGCCATGTGTCCACAGTGGGGCTTAACTCATCTCTTATTTTGACACATGTAGATACGGAGTGTAGCAGGAGCAGTATGAGACTCAAAGGAAAAGGTCGTAGGAGGACATAGAACCAAAAGGAAGAAACAATACTCATGGAATAACTCAAAGAACTCATTAAGGAACCGAGTTGAAAGACTAAAAATGGTTTAAGGCCCAGACTTGAATAAGCTATAGGAGAAGATGCTCAAACAACTACATGGAACAAACATCCATGCAAGTTTGCATATAAACTCTAGGATGTCAATCTGGAAACGATACTACCTCGCTCTCTCTCACAACAATGTCCATCTCCTACTTTTGGGCGTCTTCATGGGGCTGATTAGGGTCATATTTGCATCAATTTGTGCTTATTTTAAAATAAATTTATAGAAATTTGTATGCATTTAGGGCTCTAATTGCTATCTATTTTGTTGATAACTCATTATGCTTGATTTAATTGAAAAATTACCATATTGCACTAATTTTATCAATTTCAGCAATTAGCAAATGTGACAATCTAGTAGGGACCACAAATTCAACGCCAAGCCACTGCCTCCAACCAATTCTGCCTCAACTCACAGCCCGTTCGTACTATTGGAAATCAATTTCAGATATTGACACACAGCCATCACGCTGAAGCACGACACCTCCTTCGCACATTCAATTTTCCAGAATTCGCAAACGGAAAGCAAACAACCACCATACTCACTGCCACAACTCCACCACTGCTGCGAGTCCCTTCCATCGACGCCTCGAAACCACCAGCGAAGCTTCGATGCCGTCGCTGTCCCCTGTCCACCGCCTCCAGTCCTGCTTTCAACCGCCGATCTATTGCTCTCATCACAGCCGGAGTCCTCGCCGGAGATCCACTCAGCCACCACTCTGCTCTCGCCGCCGTCGCTCGCAGACTGCAACAGCCTGATGTCGCCGCACAAACCACCATCGCCGCCGTATCTCAGTTCCGCAGCGCCTGCAACTCCGCAATCGATGCCGGAAATCCGACACCAAGCGCCTGAAGCCGCCGTCGATAACGTCTGCAATTTCTACCAGAAACTCCATCTCCGTCCTCTGTAACCGCCGTCCACAGTCGCACTCCTCCGTCTCACCGCCTCTGTTCGCAGGTACATGGAAGATACATTTGGGCCATTCCAATTAATTCTTCTACTCAACTTGGTTATAACTTGGGCCCAACTCTGTTAAAGCCCACATTGCTTATTTCTTGGCCCATTTGCTGCTCTGGAAGGCTTATAAATTGAGAGATGTTTTTCACGCTGAGGGGAATCACGCTTTGCCTGTAGGGCACTTAGGCAGTAGTTTTTAGGGGTAGAATTTGGGATTAAACAAACTTGCTTTTTTCGTTGATTTTAATTCATCAGGTTTAGGGATTGAAAAATACAATTGTTTGGATCGATTATTTTAATTCTTGTTTTAGGATTTCTAAGTAATTTTGATTGTCTTGGTTTAATTTCAATTTGACTTTCAATTTAGTTTTATTCAAGTATTTTCATTTAATTCATTTTAGTAGTCTTTTTCTCAATCGTTTCATATTGATTTTGTTTACATGATTTTGAATAGTTTAGTCCTTGCTTTGAAATATAATATACCTTTTGTCTCAATTAGTTTAAGTAATTCTAGTCTCATTTTTTATTTATGTTAATTTGAATTATGTCAATTATCTCAGTTAGTCCTTTCACTCATTAGTTATGATTTAAGTATCTTTGCTTTGGGTGGAATACACCTGAAGCAGACACATTTTAGTATAGATTCTTAGCTTGCATTATTTTGATTTTGTTTCATTTTGTAAGTAGATAGAAACCCAAATCGTGCAATTTCATTTTTGTTATTTGATTCCAATACTCACACACACACATTAGGATTAGATTGTCTAATTGCTTCCCGTGGATTCGATATTATAACTTGGTCAGCTTACCACTACACGATCCTATACACTTGTAGGAAAGTGCATTTGTGTGCGAACACAAATCGCTAGTCAGGGGCGCGAGCAGCAAGTAGCTCACACCACCTATGTTAAGTTCACCGATCATTAATGGTGTGGGCTGGGTCCGCGATATGAGGATTGGCGTCAGCCGTTCGTTGACTACCTAAATACGAGAAGTTGCCAAATAATGTGAAGCAAAGAGTTGATATCAAACTTCGAGCTCCTCGATTTATATATTACAAGGGTGTACTTTACAGACGATCATTTTGATGGAATCTTCTTGAGATGTCTAAGTGATGAAGAGACTAATCAAGCAATGTAGGAAGGTCACTCGAAAATCTGTGGTGCTCATTAATCGGGACCTAAGTTGCACTTTCGAATAAAGAGAATAGACTACTACTGGCCTACCATGGTGAAAGATTGCATGTAGTATGCACAAAGATATCAAGCATGTCAGTTTCACACAAATCTCATTCACTAGCCACCGGAGCCGCTACATCCAATTGTCGCCTCTTGGTCGTTCGACGCTTGGGGTCTGGATGTGGTCGAACCACTAACAAAGTCTTCTGGTGGGCATCAATACATTCTAGCTGCAACTGATTACTTTTCTAAGTGGGCCGAAGTTGTACCGTTGAGAGAAGTGAAGAAAGAGAATGATGTTGATTTCAATTGCATCAACATCATCTACAGATATGGAGTTTCTCACTACATCATCACCGATATGGAACATCATTCAGTAACAACATCAACAAACTTTGCCAAAAGTTTGACTTCAAGCAAAGAAAGTCTTCAATGTACAATGTTGCTGCAAACGGGCTTGCCGAAGCCTTCAACAAAACTTTGTGCAACTTGTTGAAGAAAGTGGTATCCAAATCGAAATGGGATTGGCACGAGCGAATGAGTGAAGCATTATGGGCGTATTGAACTACTTTTAGAACACCCATTCAAGCTACTCATTACTCCTTAATGTATGGTGTTGAAGCAGTTGTTCCCCTTGAGAAGCAGATTCCGTCGTTGAGGATAGCAATACAAGAAGGGTTAACGGAGGAAAAAAATGCACGCCTACACCTTGCAGAGTTTGAAGTTCTTGATGAGAAAAGACTCGAAGCTCAACAAAGACTTGAATGCTATCAAGCTCGCCTGTCTAGAACCTTCAACAAGAAAGTGAATATGTGTTCTTTCCAAGTTGGTGATTTGGTGTTTGCCATAAGAACACCCATTGTAGTCACTCATCCTGTTGAGAACAAATTCTTGCCTAAGTGGGATGGCTCGCACATGGTGAAGGAAGTCTACACAAATGGCACATATAAATTGATCTCTGAAGTTGGTGTAACCATTGGTCCCATAAGCGGGAATTTATCAAACGCTATTACGTATAAATCAAAGTATGCTCCTTGATGCACGAGCCTAAATTGCATGTTGCTCCTTGATGCACGAGCTTAAACTGCATATTGCACCTGGTCCGCATGAGGGTAAACTGTGTACGACAACCACCAAAGATAATTACATGTGGTTAAATTGTTAACTTACCACACTGGAGCCATTTAAAGTAGTTAAACATCAAAATCTCTACTTTGTCTATAGTAGTTAAAGAATAGCCCCTCCTGACCTGCATGAGGTTAAGTTGTGTACAATGCCCTCCAAAATCAAATCACGTTCCTTATTGAACTACCTTTTGACTTGATCCTTTTTAAAGAGGTGCGTATTTAACTTAACATATAACTAATTTTAGTCAACTCAAGCTCGAAAGTAAATTGATAATATCTTAGCCGACAACGACGAGTGCACCACATCGTCAATCCGCTAATGAAGATATTATCAAAGTCTCTCGAATAAAGTCATCCGATCGAAAGTCACAAAGGTTGATAATATCTTCGCTGATGACGACGAGTGCACCACATCGTCAATCCAATAATAAGGATATTATCAAAGTCTCTCGAATAAAGACACCCGATCAAAAATTGTAAAAACCAATAATGTCCCCGCCGATAAAAGCCTAGTAAATAAAATTGGGCCTCAAAAGCCTAATAATTTGAATTGGGCCTCTAAAGTCCAATTAAATATTTTGGGCCTCTAAAGTACAAATTAATTCTTTTGGATCTTTAAAGTTCAATATATCAAATCTGATCTTAAGAAAGCCCAAGAAATCAAATTTTCACAGATGTCCTTGAAAGTTATCAAATCTGATATTTTTTTGGTATATTCCCCAAATCAAATCTTCCGACCCATGAAATCTGGCTTGCAAATCTTGAATTCTACACCTAAAAATAGGGTCTCATTCTAGTCATTTTATTCACAACAACTTAACAAGTTAAGAAGACCAGAGCTTAGAGAAAAGCAATAAGATCCAAGACTTCGGGCATCCTTGAAGATTCAAAGGTGTTCTTCACGGTTTCAAGAGCGTTCTTTCAGTTTTTCATCAACAAAGGCGTTTTGATCCGGGATCACAGTGTGAAGTCTCCTATCGGCGTTCTTCATCAACATCGATGTTCGATTCAAGAAACACGGTGTCAAGCCCTTCCAATCAACGTTCATCTACAAGTCTTCAACGACAACAATACTGCTCATCTACAATTATACCCCTATAGGGAGTCCAAATGTGAACACTTAACAAAGTTCTTCCAACAAGACAATATTAATTTGAAATAAGGCTTAATTCCCTCAAATTAATATCAACTTCAACATCAACATCGGACCCAACTCTGACAAATCGAAAAAGTCCTTCAAAAGGCAATATTAATTTGAAATAAGGCTCAACACCCTCAAATTAATATCCAACATTAAATTTGGACCAACCCCGATAAATCAACAATGTCCTTCTAAAGACAACGTTAATTTGAAATAAGACTCAACACCCTCAAATTAACGTCTAACTCCAAAGTCAACTCTGGACTCAACTTCAAAAATCAACAAAGTCATTCCATAAGGCAACGTTAATTCGGAACAAGACTCAATACCCTCGAATTAAGGTCCAACTCCAAAGTCAACTCCGGACCAGCTCCGAATAATCAACAAAGTCTTTCCATAAGGTAACGTTAATCGAAACAAGACTCAACGCTCTCGAATTAACGTCCAACTCCAAAGTCAACTCCGGATCAGCTTCGAGAAATAAACAAATTTCTTCCCTAAGGCAACGTTAATTCGAAGCAAGGCTCAATGCCCTCGAATTAACGTTTAACTCCAAAGTCAACTTCGGACCAGCTCCGAGAAATTCGCAAATCAAATCAAGACCAAGTCAAGACTCGAAGAGAAGAATCAGATGGTCAAATAGAGATTGGACCCGGGACAATCACTTGATTTCTTTAATTCATAATTTATTCTTTGTAATTCCCTTTTCATCATTATTAATAAAAAGTTATTAATTTTTGTGAAAAATTCACAGGTTACAGAGATATAGACATAAAATCGTAATTTCCAAGGGAGTGTTATAAATAAGTATTTATATGTGGACATTGCATATTAGATAGCTCATTGGGCTACGATCCTAACCGGCTTTAGGTTAGATATGTTTTCTATATATATCATATGATGTACTCTGTAATAATTCAATTCATTCATACGCATATTATCATTAGTAAAAATATTTTGGCTTGGTACACCCTCAAACGTAGTCACTCGTGTCTAACTGAGTAACCAAATTCAAATGCTCTTGTTATTATTACTATCATTATTGAATTATAACCCAATTGACTAAGGATGACAAAACTACCCGCACCGTAGCTGCCCTGACCCGCTCAATTTGGGTCAACCCCGCCCCGCAAAATAATTTATGCTAAATAATATATAACTTTTTTATAATATATCAAATAATCTAAGATTATATATTTTATTTATATTACAAAACCTATATAATCTAAAATTATATATCAAATATTCTAATTTATAATCCAATCACTAAAACCAATATTCTAATTTATTACAACCAACATGGTTTATTATTTATGTTAGATGTGTGTTTATTAAATTTTAGTATGTAAAGCATGGGGTAGGATGTGGCAAGACTGGGCGGATCTGCCCCGCGCGGGACAGGCTTGTGGCACAACATTCTGCCCCACAGCGGGGCATGAGGCAGAGCTGGGCGGCGGGGCAGGCATGGGTATTTAGATACCCGCCCTGCCCTGCCCCGCCCCATTGACATTCCTACAATTGACCCATTAAAAATATGAAAAATTATAAAATAATTCACAAAATTAACACTAGTTATAAATTGGTTATGTATAAAAAAAATTTATGTTTTTACTTCTAACAGAAAAAGTTACTTCTGTACAAATACTTTGAACTCATATATAAATATAATAACTTTTTTAAATCAATATACAAATGCTCCTAAAAAATTATCACACAAAAAGTAAATTTTATTTGGTATTCATCTCATCTTAGATACATAAATTTTATTCGGTATTCATCTCATCTTAGATACAAAAACTGTGTATTTTATTCGGCATTCATCTTAGATGCATAAAAGTGTGTGGTTGTAAAAAAAAAAATGGTGATGCAGTGAGAATAGAGTGAGTTGCAACCCCACTGAGTCTGTGTGTTTGCTTTACTGCTTCACTTGAGAACAAATCATAATAATTTTGGTCCACGCATGAAGGACTGTCCCAAAAATGGGATCACCTAACTCTGTTTTATACTCCCACTTTGCACAATAATTTGTAAAAGTAGAAAAATACGTATTAAAATAAAAAAAAATAGTATTGTAAAAAATAATTTGATAAAATATTACTCCCTCCGTCCCAAAAGACATTACATACTTTCTATTTTGGTCCGTCCCACAAAAAGTTTGCATATCTAAAAGTGGAAACTATTTATTAAACTCCAATCTCACAATACACATATGATATTCATAAAAATGTATTCCCTCCGTATTTCTATAAGTTGCTCGTTGTTTTTTGGCACACGAATTAAGGTAAAAGTGAAAAAGTATAAGTGATGTAATGGAAAAAGTGAAAAAATATAAGTAATGTGATAGAAAAAGTGAAAAAGTATGAGTGATGTGATGGAGAAAAGTGAAAAAGTAATGCAAATAGTGTAAAAAGTATTGAAAATAATAATAAAGAAGTGAATAGTAATTTCCAAAAAAGGTAAAAAAACAATGAGCAACTTATAGAAAGACGGACGAAAATGGCAACATGAGCAACTTATAGAAAGACGGAGGGAGTACTTTTTATACATTTTTTTTAAACTGCGTGCCCAAAAGATACCACAATGTCTTCTGGGAGCAGTGTATATAAAGTGAAAAATTAATAAGATGGAGAGTAATATGGAGCTAAATAATATAAAATGATAACGTTCTATGAACATGTATAAATATTATGAATATGAAATTTATGATTTTTTTTGACCTGCAAGTTGTTAAGGAACTTAAACAAACTCAAAATTATATTAGTTATTTTTATGATACAATATTGCTATCATGCTAATATATTTGATAAATAATTAATATTATTAGAATTACTATAAAATAATTCTAATAAGAGATGGAATTATCACAAATTGATTAACTCTAATAATCATAATCTTTTCCTTTAAAAAAAATCATAATTTTTATTTTTTTAAATTGTGTTGGGAAACTTCTAACCAATGTTCACATTGTACACTTCGATTCAATCCAGATCCGTGTTTATCCCAAAAGAAGAAGAAGCGCAAGTCTCCCACCTCTCAAAAAGCGCTACTCACCTCTTAAAGTCGCTTAAAGTTATTTACTTTTTAGCTTCAAAAGCAACAATCAGATTTTTTCTCTGGGGAGCACACACCAGTGTGAAAACCGTGATCAGGACTTCTATTCTGTAGGATGGATCTGCACGCCTCAGGAAGGCTGTAAACTGTGTTAATATGCCATCAAATTCAGAAAACAAAAAAAGACAACAAAAGCACACAAGTTAGAACTCAAAACTGAAACCAGTTGAAATCTGATTTTTTTCATCTATAAATTTACAACATCCTCTACTCATTTGACAGCAAAAGGGAGGGAGAACAATATGTCCTGTGTTATCAACAAATTTAAGTTGAAAGACAATCTAAGATTGAAAAAACACAACTTCACAACATGTTAAAATCACTTAACCAGATTTATGCTTGATGATTCTTGGTAGCTTTTGACCTAATTTCAATAGCAAGAAACATGACAAGGTTAGCGCAAGTGCAAATGCTCGACCTCCAAGCAGTCCTATCAGGACAATTAGACATAGTACCAAATGTCTCCATGTTAGTCCAGCTTCTACTTCAACTCCATGCCCCTTGATCTCTTCTTCTATGTTCGAATTTGCTTCCGCAATAGCCTCAGACAATCGGATTTCACTCGCCCCATCTTCGTGCATTCTCCACGACGATGACGATGAGGCATTGGTGTGCTCAGATTCTCCACCATTGTTGAATTGACCAGCTTGTTCTTCAGGTCTTTGAGGACCGTTTTGTTTGCTTGATCTTCTGAACTTCTTTGTGACATACTTCTTCATCTTCGATTTTATCTTGGCTTTTCTTGATTTCTTCTTAGATTCGGATTCGAGCAGATGACACACGAGATCTTCTTTCTCCAAACATGGCTCCTCAATCACAGGTTGAATTTCCTCAGCCTTTGATTCTTCAACCTCTTGAATTTCTTGATTTAGAGATTTTGTCATCAAAACTCCACTGCCCTTCTCATCTAACTTAATCTCCTTACACCGTAACACCCCCGAAACACTTCGAATCATCCGCCTTACAACCACTTGTCTCCCAACATACTCTATGAACAGCAACAAGAACGCCGAGAGAGTTATCCCAACCGCAAATCTCTTCGTCCCCAACGCCAAAACCACCACCAAGAAAATCTTTAAAACACCCAACAAAACCTTACTAACATCTGCAACCACCCTCCCATCATCGCCCTCCATCTCATCTACACATCCGACCGTAGAGACTTCACTTACAGGGGGCGGCAAAACAGAGAGATTAGGCAGGGGGGAAGGACACCGCAGAGGGGAATGCGAGGGAGTCAACGATCCTGCAATCGACGGTGGTGGAGGGAAAGGGACAGGCGATCCGACGATCAATTGGTCATTAGCGTCACCAATTGGTGTGTTTGGGGGATTTCGACGCTTTTTCTTTGATGGGTTTTTCAATTTCTCCCGATTCTTGATGAAAAGATCAATCAAAGACGTCGGAAACCCAGTTTCCACCACCAGGGACGAACCATCTCTCCGCTTCTGAGAGTTGTGGAGATGATCGTTCACCAATTGGGAAATTCTCGTGCTCTTCACCTTCTTCCACAGGAAAGGCATGGCGAAAATTTCAATAAAATCGAATAAATTTCAAGATTTTGAAATTTCCGATGAGGAAAATTTCAGGGGTTTTTTCATTGGCATGTGATCAGGGGCGAGAACCGCCTTTCCTGAAGAAATCAACAAATCATGGTGGAAATCGGTAGAGAGAGATAAAACGATTCGGTTGCCCTGCAATGGGATTCTTTATAAGAAAACGAGGATCTTGATTTGGATATATTTTCCCTATTAATTGAGGATGTCGTAAGAACAATTGAAACCCTAACGGGGGGATTTATGGAGGGATAATTTCGCTGAAGCGCGTGGGAAAAGCTTTAACTTTGATCGGAGATATTAATGCGAAATTGTTTCGCAGCGGTTGTCAGTTAAACGCCTGCTGTTCGAAAACTTTATAAAATTCAGATGAATATTTCATTTAAATAAAAAATATTTTGGATAAAGTTAAAAGTTGTTTCACAGCTCCTGAAAAGAAAATACAAATTTTTTTTAAGTGGTTTTAATGTCTGATATCATGAATTTTCTTTTCTTTTTTTTTTTAATAATGAGTGATTTTAAAAAAAAATTAATAAAATTCAAATAGGTATTTTAAACGGGAGAGTATTAATTTATTTCAAATTTTAGTTTTTATAGTTTTCGGGAAAAAAATTCTAGAAATTGGTAATACGTCGATTTGCAGGCACTCACACATTTAGTAATAAATATAGCTGGACTTTCCATAATTAGACGAAATTAGCTGTAATAAAGAAAGTACATATATGTAAAAATTTACTTCGGTGTTTCTTTAGATATTTCAAAGAAAATAAGATAATATATTTCCAATTAAATCCATGTGGAGATTTTGTAATCTTTTTAACCGACCATTTATTTACTTTCCTAAAAGGTTGTATATAATTGAGAATATATAAAGGGCATCCTAAAATAATGATTTACCTTTTCTTTCATATTTGTCATTAAAAGAATTTGAATTCTACATAGAATGGATGTCTTGTGCACTATATAATTTAAGGGAAAATATTGTATGAAAATGGTTCATGGTAAGCTTATATGAATAAATTTTAAAGTATCAAATATTTAATCAGGTGTATTAAAAATCTCATCATGTGTATCAAAAGTTGAGGTTAATAAAAATTTTATATTGAGTTCAACTTTTAATACACTTGATGAATATTTTGATACACTTGAGCAGATATTTGATAAATCATGTATCATCAATGAATCCCTTAATGGTGTTTACACGTCATCTTTCGCTTATGAAAATATGTCATATTTTTATCACCCTCGGTCAGCCAGCTTTGCAATTGCCCTCTGAGTCCATTATAATTCTTGTTGTGCTTCCCACTTACTTATTTGTTCTTCAATTGTTGTGATTTGGGTCTACTCCGGTGAATCCACCTCATCAATTAATTTATCCAATTGAGTTTGCGACGTATCAATGAATGAATTGAAAATCCCGATGAATGAATTGTTTCTCGAACCTTCCGCCTTGTTGAGAAAATCATGTCCTGAATTGAAAATTATACTCCCTCTGTCCCATAGGAATTTGCACACTTTCCTTATTTGGACGTCCCACAGGAATTTGCACACTACTAAAAAAGGAAACATTGATTTACGTGCACACTCACAAACCTTTACACATATTTACCCATATGCCACTACTTTATATATAAAACACATTTTCCTTAAAAAATGTGCCGTCCCGTAGGGTGCAAATTCCTACGGGACGGAGGGAGTAACATTTTAAGTTGAATCAAGTTTATCTTGTTCTTTTTGAAATTTATAATAAAAAAAAAACCTTCACACGCATTAGAATTTGTAGAATGAAAAAATGTTTTTTGATTTTTAGCTTAAAAAGAAAAAGTTTTTTTCAGTGCTGGGTTGACTAATAACTCATTTCTGATCTGTAGTATTTAGCATGCTCATTTTTTTTTTATCAGCATCTTAAATCAATCATGGAGTGTTTAGTACCTTATTGACACTCAAATCTGCCAAATGCATTGTTTTAGACTATTCTTTACTTAAATTTAAAGAGTTGATTTTTCAATAACTCTATTTTTCTTAAAATTATATGACAGATAACTTGAATACCCTCTTGCATCATTTTTCATATTTTATCGTATGTTCAACTCCTTTAAATTTCATCATGAAAAACATTAATCATTAACACCATAAATGTATGTTCAACTCCTTTAATTTTTAATACCTTGTCGTCACGATAAACATTAATCATTAACACCATAAATAGTATATTCGATATGATGATGCATGACTCTCCAATTTTTAGTACCCCTATATATACACGAAATGAATCAAATGATGCTTATTTTACAAAGTTTCTTCAAGAAATAAGAGATATATTTACATATTAGTTTTAAAAAAGAGTTAATTCTATAAAAATATACCACATTTTACTTAACTTTCAATTTAATCTCAGGCTTTACGATTGTTGATATGGCGAACTAACACTATCGACATGCTAGCAATTGCTCACTTGCGAAAGGACTATTTAGCTATGCAGCTCGCCTAAGAGAGCTAACCCCTGTCATTACCCGAGCTCGCCCCGAGCTCGCCATATGCACCATGCAGGCCTCGCCGAGCCCCATCAACATACAGCATCCGTAAGCCATGCAAGGCATTGGAGCTCGCCCCTTATCTCGCCCGAGCCACTGAAGTTCATCTCTGAGCTCGCCCATGAGCTCATCTGTTAGCCATTAGGACCCCGATGGCGCGCTCTTTTTCCCTCCGTCCGGTTTGTCCACAAGGGTGGTTTACGGCGAGGTTTTTAATGAGGCCCATCTAGTCTAAGGCATAGTAGTAGGACGAGGCACAACATGGGTAGCAGTGTAAGGGACCAGGACGAGGGTTATGGACCCTCGTCAATACCGGAAGCCACATAGGCTCGTAAGGTGCCGTCTCACACTCACACACCTATAAATAAGACCTCTCTTGTACTATTCACACAATTTTCTCACAATTCTGAAAATAAATACAACTCCCATTACAATATTTCTCTCTCTACTCTCTCTCCTCATATTACATCCAAGAACATAAAATCTTGGATTATTGTTTGATAGAATTAATTTGTTGAAAAGCCACATAAACAAACACCGTTAATAAATTCTGTCAACAACGATTATAATTAAAAAGCACAATCTTTTAAGAAATTTTAATTCAATACATATTTTTCATCTCTGATCGGCAATTAATGATATATCTCGCCGGAGTGAGTAAAAATTTGTCATGCTGGCATGCATGCATAAAAGTTAGAAATTCAAACCTTCAGTATTGAGTTTTTTCAGAATTTGGTATGATTTTGGGTAATTTTTCTAGGGTATTTGGGTGTTTTTTCAAGTGTTTTGTGAATCTACTATTGAACGTTACAAACATATAAGAACATTTTTCCCTTTTACCGCCAGAAAATATTTATGAATAAAAAGTATTGTTATATTATATATATGAATATGATATATGATGTGTAAATTAGAAAAAATAAAATATAATTAAATGTGTCTACGTCAATGTGGTAAACTTTCACGAGCTCGGTTGAGAGTCTTGAGACACGTTATCGGCCGTCAATCGAAAATAAAAAAAATATGAAATTTATTAAAAGATCGGACTTTTTAATAATAATCGTGAAGCTCATGATTAAATTGAAAGTTGAGTAAAATGTGGTGCATTTTTATAAAATTAACCCTTTAAAAAATAATTATATTTACATATTTCAAGAAGCATATCTACATAAAAAAAATTTTACACAAAAACATAATTTTTTTTGTACAAATTAATTTGTAATTAGTATTATTTTTTTAAAAATATTTTATAATTAAATTTTGTATTTCCATACGTTGGGGTCTCCAATAATAATGTTGTCATTTTCGTAGAACCAAAATATACGCTGTAACTTAAGTATTAGTTTGTTCACACGTCGTGGGATGTCAAAATCATACATACAAGAAAAGAAATTTGGCCCATCTGGCCCTAATTGTGGACAATTTTTTGTGGAAATTTTGGGAGGACACCTTTTATGACTATGGTGGAACTTTTTAGTATTAGACAACTCTTGTTAATACACTATTAAATAATCTTCTTTAAGGAGTTTGAAAAGGACACTATTATTATGGACAAATTTATGTGGGAAAATTGCAAACTACAATGTTCTAAAAATCGCTAATCGATCACTGGATTTAGCGACTAGTCATAATTGGGGATTAGTCGTAAATACCTAAAAAGTAAATATAATTAATTGTTTAATAAATTAATAATACATAATATATAAAATAAATTAAAAAATTAACATCACCATCTTTAAAAATTAAAATTATAAGTGATAACAACCATAAAACTCGAAATTTAATAAAATCATAATTTAAAAATAAAAATGACGCATATTAGCTCAAATTTCAAACTTTTAAGTTCTACATATTAAAAATAGCAATACAATAATTAAAGAAGTTCTTAAAAATGATAATACAATATTTAAAAATTTAAATTAGAACAGTCTAATCGGGGCTAAGACGGTCCGGTTGGCTCCTAGTCGTCCTAAAAAGAAAAAACCGGGTCTAATCGAAAATGGTCTAGTTGGTGCCTAGACAGTCTAGTTGCCGACTACTATTTCAAATATTTTTTTTGACGTTTTGATATAAATTGGGTCGGCCCTTAGTCAGCTGACTTGACCCATTTTTAGAACACTGACAAAATATTAATCATTAAATTAGGGTGGGCGAATATTATTCATCATATTAATAGGTAGCAATTTATGTCTAGAATTTCATTTTTTTTTTTACGTATTTTATGCTTAATTTCGTCAGAGAACTTAAGTATCACCATCAATCCCCCAATTATGGAAACTATGAATAAAAATTAATAATTCAAACTTAAATTCTTGAAATTGTGATACACAAAATGATCGATTGAAGTAATCAATTTATGGGCTTGGAGTAACAATCGAACAATGTGATACATCATTTGTCCTTGAATTCGTGCATCAGTAGGGATTGAATGTATAGTAAGTATTATGTGCACTAAATTCATCGTGCAATTCAAATGTATTTTTAAATATTATATTTAATAATAATAATATATATAAATTTTTATTAATAATTAGTATAACTTTTTAAAAATATAATTGAAACTAATAAACTATTCTAAGTGATTCCGGGCAAAATTACAGAAAAATGGAAACTAAAACACATTATAAGTTGTCAACTCCTAATGTGCGATGGTCAATTTTTACGACCCAAACATGTTTTGCAAATTTTCCATTTGCATATGATTACTTAAATATATTGATAGTCAAACTACACAGTTTGACTATGTTAAGGATTGCTCAGTCTAGGGATGTAAACAGTCAATCTGATTCGTAATCTACACGTGCTCGACTTATAAAAAGATTGAAATCCGATTCGAATCAAATCGAGCTCGAGTTCGAGTTCGAACTTATAAATACTCGGCTCGCGAGCCTAATTGAACTTACACAATATTTAATATTTTCCAATTAATTTTTTATATATGAATAAAGTTGACGAGCTCGAGTCGAGCCGAGCTTGAATTTTAGACAAAAAAAAGTTATAATATATTTAATATTTCATTTTATTAAAAAAATATTATCGAATCGAGTCGAGTTTGTCGAGTTTTTATCCGAATCGAATTCGAGCTAATTAAAAAATCAAGCTCGATCAAGTTCGAGTCAAATTTCAAGCTTCGAGTATTGCTTTCGAGTCGAGTTCAAGTTCAACAATACTCAGCTCGACTCGACTCATTTACACCCCTGCTGAAGCTTAATTCAGATTACGCTCAACTCAATTCATATGAAATGCAAAATGTATTAACTATAACACACACACAAAGTGGAATCTAGATTATAATGTTTAAGTTTATAGTAAATCAACTTCATCGCACAATTGAAAACGACATTATTTATTTTTATTTTATAATATTATCAAATTTACACCTCTTGATGAAATAATTAATACTACCTCCGTCCACGAAATTTATGCTCACATTTTTGCACGTGGTTTAATGCAATATGTCGGAGGGTATTACGGGATATTGTGAGGTCTGTTTTGAATAAAGAGAATAATTATGAAAAGTATATCATATGTACTTTCCATAAATATTTTCTTTACTCAAAACGGACCTCACAATATCCCATAATACCTTTCGACATATTGCATTAAACCACGTGCAAAAATGTGAGCATAAATTTCGTGGACGGAGGGAGTACTATTTAATGAAATATATACAAAATACGAATAAGTGTTACCATAAAAATGATTCAATATATTTTGTCTTTTGGATTACTGTGAAATCAAGAGTGTTTAAGTTATAAACCAAAAATGTTATTTAAGTGAATAATCAATCAATGCACTTCTCTAAAGTACTTCTCTCATAGCTCAACAAATATAGTATCTATGGTGGAATACTCCACTAAAATGGTTATACTTCACAAGCTAAATTGCCTTTTGACTTTAAACAATCTAATCGAATTAATACTTCTAATTATAAATTAAATGAATATATGTGTCTTTTCTGTTTTATATTAATATGCGTATATATATATTTATTAATTTATTTATTTAATATATATGATTGGAGACAACACAACTTGGGGACACGTTGGCGTGTGTTTTATGCCTTTTGAAAAAGACACTTTTTAGTGAATGGCTAATTAATTGTTGCATATTCAGTGGATAAATATAATAAAAAAGATTATTTGAGTAAAAGAGACGCAAGTTTCACTTTAAAATGCCAAAGACATGCATTTTCCAAATTATGTTGTTTTCAACTTTTTGCTACTCATTCCATCGTGTTTTTAAATTGTCTACAGTGAAAAAACGATTTCAATACTTTGATAAAGTGCTTTCCCCGAATCTGTATTTTTTTTTTATTTTAGAATATACTAAGTACAACTATTCATATTGAAAAATCTGTATTTTTTTTTAATTTTAGAATATACTAAGTAAAACTATTCATATTGAAACATCACGAATGTTATCGAGTCGGGTTGGAACCCAGTAGTCTTTTTCAAAATTTCGGGCAAATTAAATTTTAGATTTTTCGGTCCCAATTTGTATTACCATATATGTAAATATATGTTATTATTAGGCAAAATATGTATTACTATCAAACTAAATATTCTTTTTATATATATTTATTTGTTTTTTTAGAAATAAATATTTTTTCATACAATGTAAGACCAAAAAGTGTGTTATTGTAAGAAAAAATATTAATTTTTCATAAATTTATATTTATTTGTATAGAAATAATTATTTTTCTTATAATATCACATATAAAATACTTCCTCTATCCCCAATATTTATTCTCATTTTTTATTTTCGTCCGACCTCCAAATTTATTTCCATTCCTCTTTAAGAAAATGTTATTTTATTATCACACTAAAAAACAATCATTTTATTCTCTAGTGGACCCCACAATTATTTCACAATTTTCTTTTTTTTTTTATCTAATTTATCTCATTTTTCTTAAAATTCATGTCCACACAAAGAGGAATAAATTTGGGGGATGAAGAGAGTAGTAAAACGTGTATTACTATAAGAATCAACATGCTTAGCTTTTAAGGGCTATGATTAAAAATTAAGAAACACATAAACCGGGTGAGTTAGCTCACCTGGCCACCGGGCTCCTCACTTGAGTGAGTGGCCCGGGTTCCATTCTTTTTGGGAACGAATAGGAGAGAGATATATATAAAGTTGGCTTAGAGATATGAGTATATGGAGATTTGATGAACTAACTTCTAACTACTAACCACTAACATTTACCGATAAAAAAAAATTAAGAAACACATAGATGATCTAAATAAAAATATATTTATCCTACGGTAACACATGTTTGCTCATATAGTAATACAAATTAGGAGCAAATATGTTTTACTATCTTATTAAATATTGTTATTTTACATATAATTTTTTTAGAATAAATAATTTTTCATATAATATAAGAGGAAATTGTGTGTTATTATAAGAACAAATATTTATTCTTCATAAATATTATTTATTTTTGTAAAAATAATTATTTTTCCATATAATAACACAAAATATAGTAAAAAGTGTGGTACTACTTGAATCAATATACTTATATTTAAAAGGGATGATAAAAAAATTAAGAAACACATATTTATTGTTATAAAATTACATTTTTTTCTTAGAGTAACACAAATTTGTCCATATAGTAACAGTTGTGGAGATAAAGCCGATCATGATTCGAGATCGAATCATTTTGAAGATGATGGAAATAAAACTGTGTTGCTCTACCTCAAAAATGGGCCTAATCGTGATCACATGAAGAAGTCGAAGCCTTTATTTATTTTACTTTTAACATATTTATTATTAATTGTTGGATTATATTATTATGGGCTTTTGTGTTTGGACGCGGTTAAAAGGGTATTAATATCTCCTAAGATACTCTATTAGCTCACCTGGTCACCAGGCTCCTCACTTGAGTGAGTAATTTGGGTTCGATTTTCTTCGGGAACGAATTAGGAGGGAGACACAAGGATGGACTTCGAGATATTCTTGGGATGTAAGAAGACTTGGTGAAAAAGGAATGATACTCCGCATTTGAATTGGCTCTAGGAACTTGTTTGGAACACGCAAAATGGTGAGTTTTTTTATTGAGATTATAAATTTTTTTAAATAATTTATAAACTGTTTAGAAACTTATAATTACTCTTAAAGTGTTTGAAAATATTATGTTTAACAGCTTATAAAATCTTAAATTAAAAATCTTACAACTTATAAACTCTAAAAAAAAAAATAGAGATATTTTCTTCACTACCTCCATCCACTCACCTATCCATCCTGGCTCAGCTATCCCTCTCATTCTTATATATAATATTTAAATGTAATTTTTTTTATTTTAAATTTAAAAAAAAAAGTTATGATAAGTTATAAAAAAGATTATAAATTGTTTATTAAAGAATTTTAATAATTTATAAATTACTTAAAAATAATATTTTATAAATTCTCAAACCAACTTATAAAATGTTAAAATATATAGAAATATTTAAAAGGAAAAAATACAATGTGGTCTATTCCTATGGACTACCCCACATTCTAGTCTACTTGAAAACACTCATCACATACAGGTCTAATACAGAGAATTTGATTAGGTTTAGTCCTGTTAAACCCATATTAAGATAGGTTAAATAACAAATATGCCTCTATATTTTAATAGGGGTTCCGTGGGATAATGCTAGGTGAATTGAAATACCCACTGGATAACACATCACAGTCGTGAGGATGCAGACAACAATAAATTGACGATTTCAAAAATTTAAATTCCAGTCGAGGCCCACAGTCATAGGGCCGAAATCCCGTCGCACCCATACTAGAAATCCATCTCTGAAACTCTCGTCCATCTCCGCCAAGCGAAGACCAGAACCGCAACGCCTCTGCTCAATCGACGCCGGAATCATTCTGTCTTCAATGCGCTGTTGTTCCAAAAACCGCCATTAAAGCCACTGAAACCGCCATCCTTCGCAGCACACTCGCCTGCAAGACCCAGCCGTCACGCCAAAAAATTCTCAAAAGTCGTCGTCGTCCGCCCTCCAACAGCTGCCGGAATTTGAGAAACTCACCGATCCCAGCCGTACATTGCACACTTCAATCCGCAAATCTGGTAAGTGGTAACTGAAGAAGATTATTGGGCCAATTTTCTTGATTTAATTGGTTAAAGCTCAATACCTTAATTTCTTTTAAAAATTATCTGAGCCAATTTTACTTAAGGAGGTCGTGAGAACAAGGAGGGGATTCTGTTTTTTCTTTTTTTTTTGGAGTTAGAAGAACAGAAACACAATTTTTTCATTATTCTTTTTCGTTTACAACAGTTTAATTAATTTTTTGTAAGTATATTTTTTAAATTTTAAAAAGAGTTAGATATTGCAAAAAATATTTAAAAAAATTGATACTCCCTCCGTCAATGAAAATTAGTCCACGTTGCCTTAAATAGCCTTCCACAATATGTAGCGGTGGGTATTCTAAAAAATCTCCAAAGTTCTGAGGTTTGCTTAATGTCTGACTATTCCTGTAGCGCTCAGAAGGATCTCTAAAGGCAAAAAAGAATAGCTGAAAGGAGATGCAAGCAAAGAAGGTGCTGGGATGGAAGCCCAAAGTGGGGTTTGAGCAGATGATGAAGATGATGGTGGATGAAGATGTCGAATTGGCTAAGAGAGAGAAAGTGCTTGTTGATGCAGGGTACTTGGATGCTCAGCAGCAACCTTGAAGATATATCCAATTCCTTTAATTCCAAGTTGTTAGTAATGGACAAAGATTGATAGAGGAGGACGTAGTAACATTACTGATGCAGAATTACATATGGTGGTGGTGGTGTTTCATCCATATTGATTCATAAATTATTTTTGTTCAGTATAATTTTGTTTGTTGGATTAAGAATTGTCACAATGACCCCATATACCAAGATTCAGGAATTAGAAGTACTTCACGTTCTCTGGCAGTGCATTTCTTCACTCTTTGGGCCATCATGTTTATGCAAATTTCATTTATATTCTCAACAATTAAGGCCACAAGTCGGTGTATGTACGTTTAAACACAGTTCAATCAATACTTGAAATTCATTGAATTACAATAGTGAGTCATCCATATATAGGAGGGAATGTAAAGGTCGAAATTTCATCAATATATAATTGCATTTTTTAGCTCGTGCGAGTTATACTAACTCATCCAACAATGTACAAAACAATACCAAGTATGAATGAAAAGTAAGGGCAAGAAAACCCAACTCTCGTGCTTGCTCTTCCACATCTACAGTACAGGCAAAGACACTGGTAGTTGTTTGCTTGCTGTTAAAAGCCTCACAGAAGATCGCAACGACTTCTGTAGCAATTCTCTTGCATAATGCATCACAATTGCTAATAACTTCAGTCAATCTTGCAAAATATACTCTCTCCATTCCACAAAAAAAATCATCATTTTTTTTTCTTTTTTTGTGTGAGGATTTTATGCTTTTAGAAATGTATACTGAGAAGCATATTTTAAATATTTTCATTTACTAACATCATACTTTAAAACCATAGTATATTATACTATACTAAGTATAGTATATACTATGGTATATTATACCATAAGTATAGTATAATAACACGCCTATGGATCCAATCATCTTTCAACATAAATCTGAAGATTAAACCAATTTTTCTCCTTAGCTAGATCTATAAATTCGACATAAAAAAGTGCTAGTTGTTTGCTTGCTGTTAAAGGCCTCACAGAAGATCGCAGCGATTCTGGTAGCAATTCTCTTGCATAATGCATCACAATCGCTAATAACTTCATAACTAAGAGCTTCAGATTGCTCCAATAGGCTGTAAAACAATAGAATGCATAGAGCCCACTGCTGCAAATTCACAGTGAAACTGCCCAAGGTGGCTCACATCAAGCATAACAAGGTTACTGCAAATCATCAGATACGAAGCTCTATAATTATTCCGATGGGTGTGTAACAATAAAGTTGGTCATGCCATACAGAGGCCACTTTAATATGCCCTGTCAATCAAAATGCATCATTAGTTTACATAAATAATTAAGAAAATGAAAATTATAGAAACCAAACAGATATCCATTTTTTTCTCAACGAGTATCGAGGAAATCCAAGAGTAATGCATCAAGCAATTGCACCCAACCCATGCAATAAAAGATGGTTGCATACTTCAAATTACACTTTGAAATTTGACCAGGGACACCTCGTTTCCCGTAATACATGCACAATTTAAACAAACACATAAATTTTATTTCAGAAAGAGACCATACAGCACAGAACCAGATAAATAATTAGATAATAATAATTTAGGAAATTAAGTGTTTTTCCTGTTAATAAAACCCACTCAGAAAATGAGAAAAGATTTTAACTTCGAGCTCACCTGGATTAATGTGAGTTACCTAAATTAGTTCTAAGAAGACAAAGAGATAGCTCCTGAAGATGCAAACAGCATAATCATCAGATTGAAAAATTAATATTCAAACACCATCTACTTCACACCAAGCCTTTTAGAAGAAAGTAATATTTGAGTTCTATTAACAATCCAATCTAACTTGGAACTGAACTATCTTCAATCCAAGTCTCTAAGCTATTTATAAAGTCAAATGTATATAATAACCTTCCAGAAAGATTTGGAATAGGCAAAGGAAGGGAAGTTATCTCTTGGCTAAAAGAAAAGGAAGACATATTTACTAGAAAACAAACCAGAAGAGTCAAACACCCAAGTTCAATCAATCTTGCAAAATATACTCTCTCCATCCACAAAAAAATTCATCGTTTTTTTTTTCTGTGTGAGGGTTTTATGCTTTTAGAAATGTATTTTGAGAAGCGTATATTAAATATTTTCATTCACTGACGTCATACTTTAAAACCATAGTATATTATACTATACTAAGTATAGTATACTAACACGCCTATGGTATATTAAACAATTCCATGTTTTTTGCCATGGTATAACATACTGAAAGTGAGGTTAACTCAAAAATTTGAGGTTCCATCGTTTTCAACTCATTTTTCCATCTAGAAAGGGGTTAACTCGACAAAAATGGATAAACTCGCAGCGGAATAACGTATAAAAATCGTGAAAATAGAAACATGTTGTTCTTGAGTTGTGCTCGTGAGTAAGAACACTATTATGCATACAAATGGATATACAATTGTATGTAATGCAGTTCACTTGATGTAGCATCAAATGTAGCTCACATAACCTTTTAAAGCATGTTGATATGATAATAAAGGCGAGGATTAAGGAAGAAGAGGGAAAAAGTAAAGAAAAAAATGAAAACAAAATATGTTTCACCTTTCACAAATTATCCACCATGCCGAAAAAGCTCTGTTGCAATTCACGCATGTTTTCCTTGCCGCCCGATTCAATCCACTGTCTCCAACTCTAGTTCTCGCCGGATTTGCACCCCTGCAAACCTCCATTAACTCCCACAGACGCATTCATACCACGGCCAACAACCTGCACTTAACAAACATCACAACCTATGCAAACACACGACAGCCAATCGTCACTGTTCTCGTCACCGCCGTAACTAAATCGGCCATCATACCTGTAATCACCGGAAAATGCGTTCGAAACTCTCAACGCCGTCAACGGAAATCAAACCCACGTCTCATGTTCCTATTGTTCTCATTCCTTGAACCGTATCACTCATACCAAACAAAAGACGGATAAACATATGAAAAAAAAACTTAATTGCCAATGTCCACCCTCGATTTTTTCCTTCGTTACCTCCCACCGTCGACTCAATCGTCTGTGTATTACTTAATATTCAAAAAATTCACTGAGTAACTCGTCAATTAGTCTACATGAAAAGAAAAACTTACCGGCGATCGTTGCCCTTTGAATGCCGATCCTCCCCCTTTCTCTACGCACTCGAAAAGCCCTAATTTTTGAAATTGTGTCCTTGTTGTGGATGTTAAATGATGTTTCATCTTCTACACGAATGCACTGTTTCTTATACCAGTTATTACACCTCAATTCTAAACACGGTCTTTTAGAAACCCCTAGTATGGAATAGTTCAGATGTAGGCGTTGCGTGTTTGACATGAATTTTACTTTATTAAGAGATAATTAATTGGGCCATTATTTTTACTAATTTAGACATGCAAGCACTCCCTAAAAAAAATTTTGACTCACCTTTATTTTTATGAGTTGGTTTAGACGTTCTTGCGTTTTCCCCTATTTAAAATAAATGTAGTAAAACTAACTCTAAGTTGGATAATATTCATGGGTTCGAATTGTTAAAATAAGAAATTGAAGTTTCATTTGTTAATATTTAAAATTTTAAATTATATTGTAATTTGCAAAAAGATTGTGATTCACCGATTTGAAGTAAATAAAAAAGGAGTTTGAAATTTATTTTATTAAAGATAAAATAATCCCAACATAGCGTATTTAACATCAATAATAAATTTGTGCAACAATCATCACTTTTACTAGTTGTGATGTGACTTTTTTTAACCTTTTGTGTCAATCATTCATAGCTTGACTTCTATTTTATTGATGCAGCTCTTAATAACATGTGGAACATGGATGAATAAAAGTTCGTCATTCGGAATTTCTGAGAATATCAGAAATTATTTTAATAAGAAGAATCTAAAATAGTATATCTCACATTTATATTGAGGACCAACCTTCAACTTAAATAAATAAGAATATTTTTAAGTCTAAATTATTCGAACCTCTAATGGATGCCAATAAGTTCGACCTTTTGTCCAATCATAGAAATATTGCTATAGGTAAAATAATTTTGGGGTGTTTGTTTTGGGACGTGTTAGGAATAAATTTTCTCCCATTTCATTTATTTTTTTGAATTTGAATATTTTACCTCATCTAAAATATACAGTCATTCCCTATTATACATGTACGTACCTATTTTATATAATTCAATATAAATCGTATCAATTTGTCATACATCTACACACCTATTTAAATTGTGTTATACAAGACTGTTTTATGTAGCACAAATATTGATAGATTAAATTGTATTTACCACATAAAATTAAATATATTGTAGAATTAACTTAGATCTGCATATATTTGTGTTGCACATGATCAAAATTCAATAATTTAAGTCTTCGATTTTGTGAATCGATTTCATTACGAATTTGTGTTGTAAATAAATAATATAACAACTAATAAAATAAATAATATCTTTTAATTTAATATCTTGTAAGTACAAACAATTGATACCTTTAACGGAATAACTAATATTCTTTAAATTAATTTTACAAGCAAAACTTATTCACACAATATTTATCAGAGTTTAGTAAATATAAAATCCAATTTTACTATAGAATTTAAAGCTTTGTTTAATTTGATAAAATAAGGGGGTGCTTGATAAAAAAAAATTCAATGGTAATGAGAATGAGATATACACATAGTAATTATTATATATAATAAGAATAAATGAGGTACATAGCATTGTTTTTCTCCTAAATAAGATAATCATCACCCCATATGATTACCTCCATCTCACCTTATAATCATCCTCCTCAATCAATCTTCCATACCACAAATAACAACATTCTTTTTTTGTCAATTTTTCTAAAATTGGAGCACAACATTAATGGTGTAACCACCATGAATATAAACTCTCATCAACATATATAAGAGTAAAAGAGAAAAATGAAATTTCATTTCCATTATCATTGAAGAATTTCAAACAAGTGACTTCTAAATTTAATTTCGAATACTAAAATCAATCCTCCTCAGTACAATTTTATAATGTGAACACATAATAGAATGGATTCTGGATTCATGGCCATGGCTCCTTAACCCAGAAATGGGCCGCTCATGAAAGTATAAACAAAAGCCCAGGTTATATGGATCCACGTATGTTTGTAGTACACACATATGATAAACATACTCCCTCCGTCCCATAATTGTTTTCACACTTTCCTTTTCCGTTCGTCCCACAATTGTTTTCACACCCTATAAATGAAAACTATTACTTTAACTTTATCCTCACAACCCAACTAATCTCGTTATTTTAATAATATTATTTTACACAATACTCTACTTTTCTTGAAAAGTGTGTCATCCCAAAGGTGAAAACACCTCTGGGACGGAGGGAGTACTATTTTTTATGATGAGTACACACTTTACAAATTACTCCCTCTGTCTCAAGATAAACTTCACACTTTCCTTATATGGACGTCCCAACTCTTTCTTCACACCCCAAAAAAGGAAACAACCCACACTCACAAAAGTCAATAAAGTACATTTTTTATATTTTATTATTTAAATTCACACTCACATACTTCACTTTTTCTTAATATGCGTGAAATTCCACCTATGAAGAAAATATTGGAACGGAGGGAGTATTAATTTTAGGGACAAAAAGGAAACTACCCATTTTCATAAAATTAAAAGTTTTTTACCCACTTCTTTTAAAAAAATAGTTTTACTCACTCCTCCTAAAACAAAAGTTTTCTACCCAAGTGACTTACTCTCTTACCTCTTACCCTCATTCACATTCTTCTATCCGTACTCCACACTTTTAATTTTTTTATTCAATCATAAATTAATAAATTAGTTAAAAATTAATAATTATTTTATCCAATCATAAATTAATAAAATAATTATTTATATTAATAAAGTACGACACTTTTTAAATCAATTATTATAAGTTGTGCTAAATATTTATAAATTTTCTCATTAATTAATAAATGGTAAATAATTAGAACTAATATAAGACATATAAAATTAATTTGAGTATGGGATATTTAATTTAGGGTGCTTTACATATTGGTTCAAAAATATTACTATATTTACAAATTGGTTCATAAAAATTTGCACAGAAGTGTTTTTTGTGTTTGCACAGAAATATTTTTTTTTTTTGCACATAAACCATTTTGTAATTTATGCGAATTTGTTGAACTAATTTGTACTTTTCTCTTTAATTTATGTATTGGGTTGGGTTGGGTTGGAGGGGGGGTGGGGTGGGATGGGAGAAGAGAGATACATGGGTATAAAAATTTTTATTTTTTAGTGATGGGTAAAAAACTTTTTTTCTTATAAAAATGGGTATTTTTACCACTTTCCACTTAATTTTATTTCTTTTAAAAAGTCTATTTCTTTTCTATCTATATTTTTTTTCATGTGCATCCACCTCCCTCTTTGTTCGTCCTTTCTCTCCTCATTTTCTCTCACGTTCTTCTTTCTCTCTCGCTTTTTCTTACATCAGCAATTCAATCTCAGTATTATCCCACTCAGTCCATGTAATTTCTTCTATCACAGTCACTCCGATTTGATGCGGAATTAACAAGTTTGATTTCGCCTATTCTCCACAAAATTTTGGCTCGAACTTCAATGACCGCTCAAGATGACGCTACTTTCTCCAATTACGAGATATTTGCGGCACTAAGAATTTTAAAAAATAGAATAAGAATTGTAAGATTTCAAAAAAAGGAATAGAAATGGTAAGAATAATAATGAATATTTTCTTGTTCTCCTTCCGCAATCTTCATTCATTCCCTTTTTCTACCCTCCTAATCTATATTTTTATATTTAAGTATATAATTTTTTTTTATTCTGGTTATATGAAAAAAAGTAGTACAATTTTTTTTTAAATTCGAATTTTTACCATATTTTCAAAAAATATTTTTAATCTAATTATGTCTTTTTTTTCAAAAAATAATCGAGAAAATTTTGTTTGGTTGTTTGATAAAGATATTTGATTTTTTATTATTTGTTTTTCTTTTTCTTTTTGCCTTTTCTTTTACATTTTTCTAGTTTTTTTCATTTTTTTTTTCGAAAATTGTTTATAATTCAAATAATTTTTTTTTTACTTTTTCTACTTTTTTTTCTTTTCTTTTTCATTTTTATGGGTCCTTTTTTGTTTTTTTGAATTATTTTTTATTATTTAAGGTATATTAAAAATATATATATGCTTTTAAAAGTACTTGTTACGATGATTAAAGGTGGATGTACGCATTTTGAGATAAAAAGTCAAGATGACAAGTACCATGTTTTGTATTTAATATGAAGTGTGTATTTTAAATAGATGTGGGTGCATATAAACTTGGCCATAAACAAAATTCATCAAAATGATAATTATATTTATGATCTTGTAATAAAAGTCTGGACTATTACATTTTTAAATAAAATCGTAAACAGAAATCACAATTTTAAATAAAACTGTGCATTCCAGTCACGAATTATAACTTTTCGGCAAGGGGATAAAAGCCCTGCATGGCAGGTTGTGGGTCCCACAAAATCTTATAATACCCAAAGAACATTTTATAATACCTAAAAAATATCTTATAAATGAATAATTAATAAATAATTACTAAATAAAAGAATAATTTATAATATTCAAAGAAAATCTTATAATACCTAAAAAATATCTTATAAATGAATAACTAATAAATAATAACTAAATAAATGAGTAAAATAGAAAAAATAATTTATAATACCCAAATAACATCTAAGTAATATCTCAAGAACAAGTTCAAGTAATATCTCAAAAAACAAGTCTAGATAATGTTCCAAGAACAACTCATTAATACCTCAATTTATTAATACCCTAAGAACAAATGTGGAATACCCGAAAAACGATTTAATTATACTAAAAAACAAAATAATTTTTTATACCAAAAAATATACAATGCAATGTATAATGTGTGTTTTTAAATAATTTAATTTAATTTAAAATTAAACTAAAATCAAATTGTATGCTATGCATCATATATAGTCCATGCTAGAATTTACGATAATTTCGAATAAAATGGATTCAAATCTGGTTACCTTCAAAAGCTTTCCTTTTTGGGCAGGTCTATCTAAGCCGATTGTTGGGGTCCACAAGGACGAATATGGAAAGAATCGACACATTTGTAAATGGCATTCCCGAGAATCTAGTGAAATCTCAGTCTGAAACTACAACTCCAACTCCAACTCCAACCCCCATTTCTGTCTCCAAACGCCAAAATCCAATTCAATCGTCACTCAGCCGAAAACATCTTACCACGCACAGATCACTCCCTCTTTTCCTTCAATCGGGGACATAAATCCACCAACAATGAGGGAAATCCTGCATATTCAAGGTGGGCAGTGCGGCAACCAGATCGGCGCCAAATTCTGGGAAGTGATCTGCGACGAGCACGGAATTGACCACACCGGAAAATACAGCGGCGAGTCCGATCTCCAGCTAGAGCGCGTTAACGTCTATTACAATGAGGCCAGCGGCGGACGGTACGTCCCACGCGCTGTCCTCATGGACCTCGAGCCCGGTACGATGGATTCCGTCAGATCCGGGCCCTATGGGCAGATCTTCAGGCCCGATAACTTTGTTTTTGGTCAATCTGGCGCCGGTAATAATTGGGCCAAGGGGCATTATACCGAGGGAGCTGAACTGATCGACTCTGTGCTCGATGTCGTTCGCAAGGAAGCCGAGAATTGCGACTGCTTACAAGGTTATTTTCTTGTACTTTTGTTTCATTTATTTGATTTTGCATATCTCATGTTTAATCCATTGTATTTGCTGTCATCAATTGGAATAATTGTTGGAATACGTGTAACGTGTTAATTTGGTGGTCATTGGTTGATTATTGTTGTATTTTCATTTATAGTAACTCTCAGCTAAATTTAAATATATTTTTGGATTTGATGTTATACCATTCCTTTTGTGCCGGTTTGGATTTCCTAAACTGAATCACATTATGGACATATGGATTTTCTCCAACTGCTTATGTTGTTACTTTTTATATTTTCATCCTTATGACTGGATTTCCATCTTCTCTATGTAGTGTGGCAATGTACAAATGGTTCCATCCATGTTATAATTATCTTATCAGATAATGATAATTTTGTGGTACTTCGTCAATAGGATTTCAAGTGTGCCATTCTTTGGGTGGAGGCACTGGATCTGGTATGGGCACCCTTCTCATCTCCAAGATCAGAGAGGAGTACCCTGATCGAATGATGTTGACATTCTCCGTCTTTCCCTCTCCCAAGGTATCCGACACTGTTGTTGAACCATACAATGCCACCCTGTCTGTTCATCAACTCGTTGAGAATGCAGATGAGTGTATGGTTTTGGATAATGAGGCTCTCTATGATATCTGCTTCCGTACTCTTAAGCTTGCCACTCCTACCTGTATGTTCATTCATCATATTCGATCATTTGTCTTGATTATTAGTTAAGGGGGCGTTCGGTTCAAAGTTTTCAATGGGAATGATCACGAGATACATGGAATAGTGAAAATCCCTATTATTGGAATAAAGTTGGAACACAAAATGATGATTGGTTGAGGAATAGTGGAGTGATGGAGAAGAAATGATTATAGAGGTGGAGGTAGTTTTATCAAAATGAGATAATGATTTACTTATTTCAGAGTCTCATTACCTCATGCAAAGTGTGATGAAGGTGAATGGGTCATCTTTTATCTTCATTAACCACCACAATTACTCTATAATCATTTCCATTACATTCCTATTGAAGAATCATGAACCAAGCGCCCCACTTAAGATGTGTGAATGTAATGTTTCTGGTACGGTTATTTTTCAGTTGGCGATCTCAACCATCTTATTTCCGCCACCATGAGTGGTGTCACGTGCTGTCTCCGTTTCCCGGGGCAACTCAACTCCGATCTCAGAAAACTCGCTGTCAATCTCATCCCTTTCCCACGTCTTCACTTCTTCATGGTTGGATTTGCACCCTTAACCTCGCGTGGGTCCCAGCAGTACCGGGCTCTGACAGTCCCCGAACTCACTCAGCAGATGTGGGATGCCAAGAACATGATGTGTGCAGCGGACCCACGCCATGGTCGCTACTTGACCGCCTCAGCCATGTTCCGTGGGAAAATGAGCACAAAAGAAGTTGATGAACAGATGATCAACGTTCAGAACAAAAATTCGTCCTACTTTG
The DNA here is from genome assembly GCA_026898435.1 of Prunella vulgaris. Classification (NCBI taxonomy): domain Eukaryota; kingdom Viridiplantae; phylum Streptophyta; class Magnoliopsida; order Lamiales; family Lamiaceae; genus Prunella; species Prunella vulgaris. Next base: position 280,705 of record JAPKLY010000304.1, read on the forward strand.
TTGAGTGGATTCCCAACAATGTTAAGTCCAGTGTGTGTGACATTCCTCCAAAGGGTCTGAAAATGGCGTCTACATTCATCGGGAACTCTACCTCAATTCAGGAGATGTTCAGGCGAGTGAGTGAACAGTTCACTGCAATGTTCAGGCGCAAAGCTTTCTTGCATTGGTACACCGGTGAGGGAATGGATGAAATGGAGTTCACCGAGGCTGAAAGTAACATGAACGATCTCGTGGCCGAGTATCAGCAGTACCAGGATGCCACTGCTGATGATGAGGATTACGAGGAGGAGGCAGAAGATGAGGTTGAAGCTTGAAAAGTTAAATGAGTTCCACTATTTGTATGTCCAAATCTCATGGTCGGTTGATTTTATTAGAGGGTGTATGATTGTTGTTTAGTGAAATTTAGATTAACTTATATTCTGCGTGTGCAAATACGTATATGATACGGTTTGTGTGATAAAAGTGAGTGTAGTTTCATTCAATGGAATCATGAATATTTGTGTTCTGTTTTAGCCAACCTGTATCAATTTTCTTTTATTTTTCCATAAGTAGGTGAAAAAGGCTCGACTTTATGAATTCAAACAAAGAAACGAATAAGAAATGGTTATATTTTTTAACTGTATACCCTTTTTTGTTCTATATGTATATGTATTTCAACGTGTATGTAAACATAACAAAAATGATAAAAAAAAAAAAAAGCATTTAAATAAAGCATTAATCACAACTAGCTTTACCAGCCAAAAATATTCCAAAAAAACTTATACAGGATTCAACGATATGATCAGTAGAAACCAGCATGGCTTCTGCTTCGTGGAAATATAATCTCACTCTTCATAACCACATGTTCTTCGAATTCACATTGCTTTTCCTCATCAATCCTTCCAATCTTCCCCAATGCAATGCTGTAACTTCTGTCAATAACACGATAAGATCCCTTCACAACTTCCCTCTGTTTCTTGCACGAAATATCATTGGACTCCACGCTCCTCCATACGTAGTTTTTCGTGATTGATTGGTACAACTCTTCAATGTCCTTCTTGTGGTCCATTTTAGCCGAGAAGTACCCGCCAAAATCCTTCGGTCGCGTTGCAGGGCATGCAATGATGTTGGCGCTCCTCACCTTGCCATCAAAGTTAACGAGGCTGTCGACGTAGAAGTCCCTAGCACGACGCAGAAGTCTTTTGGGGGCACCTACGTAGCGCCTTAATCGCCTCTGCTTGGTTTCTGTGATCATCATGGTATTATGATCAATGTGCTTGGTGATGATGATGATGATGTAGTTTAAGCAGCCTTGTTCGTTTCTTCTCCATCTATTTACGATCTACAGAGATTTCTATATATAGAATTGCAGATTTAGTTTGAATGTTGTTATGTTTGTTTAGGGAGGAAACGTAGTCAAGTCAGATTCATGGAAAGAAAACTTGGGTCAAAGGAAAAAGGATTATATAGTACAAATTTGGGTTCTTTATGAGTTGCTTATCTTTTGTTCAAACATGATTTTGCACAATAAGGACACTTTCTAGATAAATGACAAATCAGAAAATACGATGAAACTGAGCAATCATATTATTAACATGAAATTTTATGTTGTGTAATTTCGTAGTAGTATTTACTGCTAAAATTTCTAAAGAATGATCCATCAATATCAGGCTCCATGAGCACTGGTTATGTCCTGGAAAACCTTGAGCCGCCTCTTTCGATTACTGCTACCACTCAGATCCTCAGAAAGGTCACCCTCTTGGCTTAAAACTTCCGAGGTATAATGATCATCTGAAAAGTTGAGGTTGTTTTGATCGTGATCAAAACACAAAGAACGCCTTGCGGTTTTCTCAGGTTGAGTTATATATCCGCTTGCAAAATCAATCAACTCCATCTTCTCACATAATTTCTCAGCTGGATCCTGTGCTTTAGGAGTTTCATGATTGATGTTAGAGTCCACATTCTCGTCATTTTTCCACCTCCCAAACTCCAGCTCGTCTTCCTCAACCATGTCGGCCCAACTCTTGCTCGTTTTTCCACATGCTACCTGGAGTAGGCTCGGATTTTTCTCGTGTTGAGCATCTGAAGGCAAAGCACATTCTACTTTTGCAGAATAGTTAGCTTCTAATGGCTTAGTTGAAGAAAAATTCTTCCTCCAATTTCCTTCAGTGTCAGGCACTTGCTTTTGTGAGTAGTAGTTGACATTTTGGTTTGTAAATGACTGCTCATTACCAGTGGATGAAAAGGACAATTTTCGACAATAACCTCCGTTTACATTTTCTTTCAAACGACCCTTTCTGTGATCTCCTCTCCTCGGCTGAGTAAATGGAACTTTTGGGGTATTCCCATAGCAAGGAACTTCTTGAGGCTCACAATGGTTTCTTCTCCAACCAAAATCAGCCCTTTTCTCATACGGAAACTCAGTACACGAACCACTATTCGTTTTGACAGGTAAAGGCGGCAGTGGAGATGATTTCTGAGAACAGAACCTACCATCCCCACATTGTCCTCCAACTTGCTTCATTCCATGTTCAGTTTCCTTCTGCGACTCAAATTCAGCCAGGATTTCAGAAGCACGTTCATAGGACTTAGCGTAAGGTTCGTCTACACAATCATTTCCAGACGAAAATCGAACAGTTTGCAGCAGAAACTTGGCTTCTGTCAACTTGTTCATGTGCATCAAGCATACTGCTAAGTTGCACTGCTTGTTCTTATCCGGCTCAATCGACAGTGCTTTTCTGCATTACATCACATGATTCTCATTATCATGATTAGCATTTTGTAAGTGTTTTGAGTGTGAAACTTCGATGAATTACCTATAATGTTCTTCAGCAGATTTGTAATCTTTGTGCTGCATGTAAGCCCAAGCTAAATTCCCCAACAATCTGTGTTATTACAAACACAAAACAACAAATCATTTAAATGGAAAGAAATTGCATGATCCTCATCACAGAAGAGTTGAAAAGGTACGAACCTCGAATAGTCTTTCTCAATCGTAATCTGAACCTTCTTCCCTTGAGATCTTGCTGTCTTCGTTCTCTGCCCAGAAAAGGCTATTTCTTCTACTTGCTTCAGCTTGCGCTGAATCATTTCGATCTCTTCCTCGATCCTTCCAGATTGCTGCATTAACAAGAACATCCATTGCTTACAACACTTGCATCTTTAATCTTTGGATTCACTGATCAATACCATCATCACAATAGTGTAGTAACACCTTACCTTATACAACTCAACCAATATATTGTCGAGTGATTCCTGAGATTCAGGAGGGGAGAGATGTCGAAAGGACTTAATGGCCTCGATCGCCTCGTCTGATCGATCCAATTGCTTCATAACTACAGCCATGTCCTTCAGTGCACTATCCACTCGATCACCAGAATTAATGGCTGCCCAGAAAAGGGATATGGACCTACTCGGATCCTTATCCACCAACTGAAATTGTAAACCAGTAAACTTAACCTGGATTCAAACACTACATGCACATACCAAGAATTGAATTTCATCATATTTTATCAGAATAAAAGCAATTATCCATTATTTACACAATGAGACAATTTGAATCTATGAGGTAATTCTAACAGCCCAGTGTCCAAATTATGAATTACATCAATCAATAATGTCAAATCGAACACTGATCATAAACACCAAATTCACCTGGAAAACTTCAATACAAACGCAAGAAAACGAGTAAAAAGAAACCCATCATACATCAAATTGAACACTGTGAATTACATCAAACAGGGAAAACCCATATGTTTCAGGCATCAATAATGCCAAATTGAACAACAAATTCAACTGGAAACCTCAATACAAACTTCAAGAAAGCAAGAAAAGCCTTGATTACCTGGACGTGCTTTGCCCTCACATAAGGGGAGTCTCCGGAAGGGATTTTGTGCACGACATGGAAACGATCGGGCGATCTTCTGGGCTTCGTCTCCGACCTCGCCGTCGCCGGAAAACTCTTGTTGGTCTTCCACGCCGGCTGCGGCGTCAAGAACCCTCTCGGTTGAGAGAAGTAGCCGTCGTTCAGATCATCAGAGCAATTACTACTGCACATTGCCATTTTCTTGATCAACGGTAAAACCCCTTTTCGTTCTTCCTCAGTAAATCGAAAAATTTAAACACATGAGATTGCGCCGATCAGGAAGAGTCTTCTCTTGGAAAAGAAAATAGAGAATCACAAAATGATGGATGGAATCAATGAGGAAATTTATTCCGATTGAAAAATCAAGAAATGAGAGAAGGGCAGTATCATCATCATGAGTGAGGAAGTAGCCGTTTATAAGTATCCGTTGATAAAAGTCGCGTCTCTCGATTTTAAATTGTGGATGAAAAAGAAAAGAAAAACCGATATTTTAACGGGTCTTACTGAATCGGGTCGGGTCCCCTGTTCATTATTTTCTCATATCTTAATTTCACTTTTCATATTTTTTTTCAAGATTATTAAATGAGATTGTTGTCTATATAGTTTCTTTTTAGGAAAATAATTGAATAATATGTTTATGTTATCTATAAGTTTGTAACAAAATCAAATGTATTTTATTAAGAAAAAAAGGAAAGATAAATGCTAAGATGTGTTTAATTGTTTGTAAGTAATTCTTAAAAAAAATAAAAAATTAAGCATGTATAGAAATGGTTGCATGCCCCCATCGATGGACACTTATATGTTTACTGTAAGGTGGTGTTTGGTAGGATATATTATCGATATAATATAAATTTTTGTACTGGCTTATCTTGTTTGGTAGGGGGTACAAATTTTATGCTGATCCGTTTTTTATACTGCCGACCCTGTAAAAGAAAATGTCATATTACACCCTTTTCACTATTCACAATGTAATAAATTATCTTACCATTTCCACCTTACAATTTTTGTATGACTTGAATAGTAACTTTTGTTCTTATATATCTACATATTACACTCTACCAAATGAAATTACTTTTTTTATCTCTATATTATGCCCTACCAAATGAGATTACTTTTTAGGATTAATTTTATGTAACTTTTCTATTACACCCTACCAAATAACATTATATGGATTTTACTTACAAAATTTATAACTCATAATATTGCCTACCAAACATCACCTAAATATAATCATGACATATAAATAGAAAATTCACTATTATTTTAATAGTGATATTATATATTTACGATAAACAGATAAATTTAAATCCACATGTGGACATGGACATTTCATTTTCATATGCATATAATTGCATTAAGTACTATTATGATTTGTATATTTTCTTTATAAAATAAATCATGTTTATAACGAATCACGAGTTTTATTTATTATTATGAATTTGTTTTTATAGCTATTGATGAATATGTTTATGGGGAAAGTATACTATGAACTAGTTTTCTAGTAAATTTTATTTATTTTTATATATTTTTAATAAAATTAAATAAAAAATTATTTTATTTATAGACGGATACACACTCCATAATATAAAAAATTGTTGCTCACTTATATTGTATGGGAGAGATATAATTTAATAATATTATTATATGATAAAAACACTAGCTAATACTCCTACTATTTTAAATTATATGATAAATTTGGTTTGCAAAAAACCTACACATTAACTTCTTATCTTTTTTTTTTAAATGCTCTAGCTTGTTTTAAAATATTTGAATTATATATTTTTAATAAAATTTGAAAGTCAGTAGTATTAATTTTTTTTTCCTGCATAACACACATTATTTAAAGTGAACTTAAGTTTTTTTTTTTTTAAAGCTAAGCAATCAAAATAGCTACCAAGATGGTTTTCAACGAAATATTTCATCCGCTCATTAAAATTGTGCACCATTGTATTTTTGTGCGGATTTTATAAAAAGTAGATAAAGTAAAAATATTATGAGTGTATTGTGGGGTTCACTAATGAATAAACTAATTGGTTGTGGAAATAGTAATAAAGGTGATAGTTACATATTTTTTGGACGGACAAAAAAAATAATGCATAAATTTAGTGAACGAACAGAATATCGAGTCCGAATTTTCTCAATTTCTTTGTGTAAATTTCACCTAAAGTTAGGAAAGAGATAGACACAATTCAATACATGGAGTGGTGTCATTTATCATGGGTCCCATAAATATGTATTTTTATTAATTATTTTAATTTTATGTCTATCTCTCCAAAATTCACAGAAAAGAGAGGATATGTGGGCCCGAATATGTTTCATACCTAATTTGTTTTATGGGAAAGTAATATAGAGATTCAAAATAGTAGCCCTACTTTCAAAATGGTTCAAAGAAAAAAATCAATTTACATATAGAAAATAGAACTTAAAATGTCCATTATATTCTCACTTACACTTTTTTAAATTTTGTGATGGGGCTCTTCTTGTGATTTTCAGGCCCATCCTTTTATAGGACTTTGATTAATTTGCACACAGAGCAAAAGGTATTTTATGCAATTTATTGGTTTCATTTTTTAACATTAGTTATTAGTTAATTTGCATACAAACAAATAATATTTTGTACGATATAAACATAAGCAGGAATATTTTGCATGGTAAAAGTAGAAACTTCTTTCATTATCAATTTGATAATTACATAGTACGAGTTTAAATTTGAAATCTACATATTAAAATGGCCAAGTATTGTATAAAAATAATTCATGATAAGCTTATCATGAACAAATTTTAAAGTATCAAACATTTAATCAGGTGTATCAAAAATCTCATCAGGTGTATCAAAAGTTAAGGTCAATAAAATCTATATATTGATTTCAAGTTTTGATACACCTGATAAATATTTTGATACACTTGATTAGATATTTGATACATTAAGACAATTAATTTCATGATAAACTTATCATGAATTATTTTCTCACAATACCTACCCTAAAAAAAAATTCTATTACAAATTACGGACTGAACTTATTTGTGTGGTAGTATTATTTAGAATCTATATATAATAAATTCTTGTTTCAATTGATAAGTAATTATCCCTTCTTCATAGACAATTGATCCAATCTATTTTAAGTAATAAATTTTTGTGGCGGATCAACGTCAATGAACTAAATGTAGAATAAAGTGGATAAAAATGTCAATTGCTCAAAACAAACTAGCCCTTAGAATATCAAGAGATGAAACTTGGGTTATACATACTAATACCATCAAGAATCATATTCAATCATAACTTGTGTTTTACCACACAAATTCAATGTGGATTCATGCAAAGACAAAATCAATCATCTGTTTTTAATTGAAAGCAAGTAAATGATCAAATCAAAATCAATGCTGTGTAGAGTTCTTAATGTCATATAACAATCCACCTGGGGTGGAAGAACAAAAAGAAAGATACAACAAAGGTACCCTAATCTCCAGAATCCCAAAATTCAAGTTCTGAAAATCGACAAATGCATCTCAATTTGTATTCGTCGCAAGAAAGATCTGATAAAGCCCTTGGTCTTCAATAATCCGACATGATTTCCTTAAATAATTGCTTCGGAGCTGTAATAAGATGATGAATGATAATAAGCTAAAATGAAGAGGACATTTTGAAAGCAGTAGAAAGTTATTTCTTTGTTTTTTAAATTACCTGGCAAGCCTGTAAACCTTTCATATTGCTCGTACGCCTGTCCAATGAACATTTCCAGTCCTGTTACGATTTTGGTTCCCACTTCTTGAGCCTCCCTCAAGAGTCGAGTGATTTTGGGAGTGTAAACAGCATCAAAAACTAGCTCGTAATAACGCAAAGCTTCCTGAAAGACCAACATCTTACTAGATAAACACAGATGCTAACATTAGAACTCAAATTCTTTCTAGTTAAGACTTGAAAATCTTTAGGGTGAATTACATCTAGGGACCTTCAGGTCTGAGGATATTACATTTAAGACCAATTCAACAATATGACCCTTTCACGAAAAGAATATGTTCATACTAATTGCCCCTTAAATCTTTACCTCAAGCATTGACAGAACACAGTGGGAGCACACAGATTTTCATTTCAGATAATGTTGAGTTTCATTTGGTAATTTGACAATTCTTTAAGGAATTTATCCCAAATTATTCAAGAATTAAATGGTATGTAAGAGATCAAAACATGCTCAAGTCATTGACTTCCATGCCTAAAAGTAATATTGTGCGTGTGCTCCACTCATTGACTTGTATAGTACAAGTATGAGTTAACATCCAATTACGTCCTGTAACTTAGGATGAATCCAATATAAATCCTATACTTTTTACTTCATCAATTTTAGTTCTATGGTGTCCTATTTCACTCCTAGATGTCAAAATTCAGTCCTAGACATAATTGATGTCCATGAAAAATGACTAATGTTGGACTAAAAGTGACTAAATATGGACACCCTAGGACTAAACTTGATAAAGTAGAACAAAAAATAACTTATAATATATCACCTTAAATTACAAGATCAATTTATATGTTACCCATACTAGTGAAGCTAGAGGATTGAAATTATAAAACAAACGAAACCAACCTTGGAAATAGGTGTCTCATCGACCTTGGGTTGCATCCCAACAGAGGTGGTATTAGCAAGTATCATTCCAGATTCTGGATGGAAGTTATTCAACTCAGCAAGAGACAAAGCCTGAGCTCCAACATACTCAGCAAGTTCTCTAGCCCGATCTTGCATAAACGACAAAAAGGGTAAAAAATAAGAATACCCAACACTTTTATCTGTTAATGTATATGGGTTACACCAAATTGCTAAGAAACAAGAGGATGAGGGTGTGGAGCCAAGGAGGTCATCTAACCATAGTTACGATTTGCAATCACTACCCTAGCTCCCTTTTCTTTAGCACCAAAAGCGATTGCCTTCCCTGCACCACCAGCACCAATGACTACAAACAGTTTACCGGCCAGGGGTGAGCCACTAGCTCCATTTTCAAAACCTGCAGAGAGGGAGAGAGAGAGGAGATGAGGCTTCTTCATTTCTCACAAAAAGATTTGATGGATTAAAGAAAATTGAAGAAACCTCGTAGACCAGTCTCAATTGAAGAAATTGCACCAATGTAATCTGTGTTATAACCATACAGCTTTCCATCAGTAGGTTGCCTGATGATGCAATTTACCGCCCCTATCGTCTAGTAATGTTGAACAATTAATTATAACTCACAACAATGTACAATACAGAGCCTCTATAAAATGATTATTATTATTATAAATTGGTGCAACTACCTTTGCAACGGGATCCACAACATCACAACAGGCTAGGGCCACTTCCTTATGAGGAATGGTGCAGCTGTACAAATAGTTAAATATTCATAAAGCCTCCCATGGAGTTCAATAATACAACCTTAAACAGTTGAGGATTTTACCTGAAACCAGAAAAGTCGGGGGAGGAAAAGGTGTCAAAGAATTTACGAACATCATCCACTAACAGATGTAAAAACACTCCATTAAAGCCAACTGCTTTGAAAGCTGGATTATACAAGTTGGGTGATTTGCTGTGGCTAACTGGCTTCCCAATAAGCCCAAATACTTTAGTATCAGTGTCAATAGATCTAATGTTGTATAAGTTAATCAACTCCTCAATCGTTGGCTGCCCAGGGGCGGATACCTTTCCTCGTTCCAGAGTGCCAAATGTGAGGTATCCACCAAATTTAGGACAAACTAGCCTCGACAACAGTCCTCTCTCTCCCATAACCAAGGCAATAATTGGAACCTGACGATCAACAAACTATATGAAAATTTTTGAGAATTTGTAATTTCTGAAGCACTTTATCAAGCCCAGAATATCAACGCATAAAAGGATCAGGCAAAGGGAACTAAATCATATGAGCAACTGGAAATGCACACTTGGTTAAAAAGACAAAACACATTTTATCGAATCACAGAATACTGAAGATCGCATTCTTTTTTCCAAAGAAGTTCTTTACTTCTATATGCGGGTGGAATGGAGTTGTCATAAAGCTTAGGCACTTACTTGAGAATGGACTGTTATTTGAAAGACTCGTGCTACATCTGTGATATCTTGTGCGGTTGTAGCAAATTTAACGATGTCAGCCCCGGCTGCTTGAATTCTAGCAACAAGGTTTCCAAGGTCCTCAGCAGTAGGAGTACTCTCATAATTGTGTGATGAAATTATAACTTTGCACTTTTCAGACTTATATCCGTTCATAAAATTGTTGAACTCTTGAGCAGCCTTCGGACAATGGTTAGTGTAAGATAATGTTAGAACTCAGATAGAAAACAAAAGGCAAGGACCTGACCAGAAAAATCAACTCAACGGCTCAGTATTAACTCATATATACGCACATTTATAATACTAATGAAAAATAACCTTAAGCTCAATGTCAATGTGATCAGCTCCCAATTCCATGGCCAGTCGAAGTGCATGGAAGCGTCTGTTTTCATCACCATTATACTCTCCACCTTCCCATATAGGTCTACAAGGAAGCATGATATGTGTTTTCAAATAAATATGTTTTCATGTCTACAAAGTAAAATTACTCATAATGAAAAAAAAGACCTTACATAAATAAATTTTAAAAAATTCGGGAAATTAGCACGAGATGCTCAGAATATAGAATTCTGTTTCACAGGTTTTTCAAGGAACCATTAGTCTACAAGCAACAAACTCAGTTGTGGCAGATAGCTAATTAGCTTTTTAACTTTTACTTCTTTAAAACAGATAATTATTTCATACGAGCCATAAGATGCAGAAAGCTAACTGAAAAATCTAGTCATGAAAATACTTTGTACGAACTCATGCCATACATTGTAACACGTTGATGAATTTTAGCAGAAAAATAAGTAGTATAGCTAAAACAGTCCACATTAAATAGCACCTTAAACTTAAATGATCATGCAGAGGTATAAAGCATATTAAACCATCTTTTACTTTACTGATGAATCTTTTTCGTACATTTTCAGTCACCACTTCCACTTCATATTATATATATATATATATCCTGCTCTGTATCCACTTATATAGAGTTGGAATGCTCAAGTGAAATCATAACCAATCAAGAAATTTGCCAAAATTTTTTGGGCAGAAATGTGCCAACACAAGTCAATTATATTCCCTTTTTCATATATCACATTGACATCACAAGTGTAAATGCAAAGGCAGCAGATTATCAACCTGTAAGTAAAAAGAGTGGGCAGAGGGCACTCTTTGATCATCCTTTCGATATCGATATCAGGATTGAAGCTCTTCATGTGATCCAACCTAACCTCCACAAGATCAGCACCCTTAAACTTAGCCTTGTGCATCGACTCCACCATTTGAGCCACTGTTTCGTCCATTATCGGTGCACAAATCAAAGTCTGGTTCTTCCTAATCCCCGCCCCACTTTCCATGCTTTTCACACTAACTTCCATTGCCTGAGAACCCCAAATGAAAAATCAACCTCGAATGCCTCAAGTCACACATAAATCAAGAATTCTTAATTCCTAAAATATTTTTCTGAGGATATACATCACACACACATATATAAGTATACACACAATGTCGGACAATTCCTAAGATGTCAGAGCAGCCAAACAGACGATTGTAGCAGAAAGTAATAAAATTAGAAAAGAAACAGTAACCAAACAAACGAAGAAAGAATCTTGGCTCAGTAACCATTAGTGGGACTTTTAAAATTAAAATCGATTCCTTTTCTTTCCTAGAGTGCATCTCTAAAGTGTCAACCGCACATTCTACAAAAAAATAACACAAAACTAAACCCAGAATAGCAATCCACCGCGAGAAACAAGATGCTTACAATCTCCATGTCAGAAATGCCTTGCAAGGAAGAATAGCCGATGGCTAAAGTGTTAAAGCGTGAAATATTGTTACTGTTTTGTTATCTATAGTTTATACAACTCTACTGGTCTGCATCACACGATAGTTATCGTAGCCTAGCCGCGAGTGACAACTTGGGAGATATAAGTGACAACTTTTTAAAAAATAAAAATAAAAATTTCTCACTAAATTATAAAGTTTCAGTTGTCGTTACTCAGTTACTCAAAACCTCAGATCATACCAAAAGAAGAGGGCAAGCAAATTAATTATTAAAAAAGAAATTGCGAAATGAACTTAATCAGCCCTATAAAGAGTTAACCTTGAAGCCTCGAGATCAGAGATGAAGACCAGAGAGTAGAGGATGAATTAATCGCAAAAACCGATGGTGGGTAAACGGAGTGGAAAGAGTTATGGGTCTCTCAGGCCGACGATGGAGGGAGAAAAGCTATGGGGCGGTCTAATTTGGTGGGCAATGATCGCATGCCGGTGGCTGCTCAGCTCTTGGTTGGTGAAGTTGTTTGCTCCGGTGGTTTGATTTGTGGTGTGGTGTGGTGTTGGGGTCGGTGGTTGGGTCTCTTGGTTGGTGAAAAATTTATGAGTCAATACTCAATAGTGTTTGAGATTTAGATATTAAAATCTAACAATGTGAAAATTTTAATGAATCGTCGTAAAAAGGGTGCGACTATTCATACCCAAATTTCTCTAAATATACTCATTAATAAATATACTCAATTTAAAATACTAAACATATCTCATTTTTACTTAATATATCCTTTTTTTTAATTTTTGACTTATTTTTCTTCTCTCTCATGTTCTAACTGATATATTCATGGAATCCTCAAAACCATACTACAGCTCTACGTAATCCTAAATTTTTTATGTTGGCGATCAATTCATATTTTATTCACGTACACAATTTACAGATCAATTCAATCTCATTTTTTATGTTTTGTTAGTGATATCAAACTAATCTAAATTATATATTTTTATTATTTATTGATGAAATATTATTATACACAATAAATAATTAAAAGGGCATTTGTCTATTGTTGAAGAGCGTCGCGAAAGGGGTGATGTGGAAGAGGATGAACTGCCGTATTTTCTACGACGATACAGAAAAGTTGGAAATTATGAAATTTTGGAATGAGGAGAATGGTGATTTTCAGGCGGAAAAAAAAAAAAAAAGCTCCCGTGAGATCTGAAGGAGCGTGGAGAAGAAGACATGTCGTTCGTCTAGAGAATTCTTTTTAAATTTTATTCGGTTGCAACAGATAAAATGACGATGCAAAGTTTCAGTTCTTATAGCAGAAAAATGGTGACGCACTGCTTTATTTCTTTTTAATTGTGGAGCATCAACGGAACTTGAGAGAGAAGAAGACGAGATCAAAATTGAAAAAGTGTATAACAGTTAGAACATGAGATAGAAGAAGAATAAGTCATTTTTTTTTTTAAAAGGGTTATGTTTAGTATTTTAAATTATTTTTTTATTTTAAATTGAATATATTTATTAATGGGTTATGTTTAGAGGAATTTGGGGTACGAATAGTCGCACCCTTGTAAAAATATGTATTTTATTTTGAAATTTTGGTAGGGTGTGATATTACTTTATAACAAATTAAAATGTAAAAATGATTAATATTATAGATATAATTATATAGGTATAATAGATTTTTTATTGTGATATGTTGGAAAGGGTAATAATAGATATTTTTAGGTATAAATTGAGTTTGAAATTTGAAAATCGAATGTTAAATTCCAAATTCGTGTGGATCGTACACAAAATCCTACTTCTATCCGTGTGGATCTCAAAACGAACATATCTTATGTCCATCCGTGCCAAATCCAAAACAAACACAACCTCAGTATTTTGTTTTTAAACTCTACAAATAGCTTCAAGAATAAATACTTTTAAAAATTGTGAGACATAAATTTAAAAAATGAATTATTTAAAAACTACTTTTCATATTTTAAAATGTCTTAGTTTTGTATACATGAGATGCACTGTGTAACTTAAGTGCATTTTTAAAAAGTTACACAAAAAATTATTGAAAAATTACACAGTTTATTACTGAAAAATATATTTTTTAACTTTTTAGTAATAAATGATATAATTATTCAAAAATACTCTTAAATTGCATGGTGCACTTGTGCTCAAAATACTTACTCTTTTAATATAGATATTTTAATGATTTATAGTTAACGTGATAAGATGGATATAAATCTATTTCCAACAAGAACTTAACTTTTATTAAAAATTAAAAATCGCTCAACGCACTTTGGACAATTTCAGGAGCCCTAGTTTTGTATGCATCTTATTACATTGTGCAACTCAAGTGTAATTTTAAAAAATCATATTATTTATTATTGAAAAATCATGCATATTATTATTGAAAAATATATTTTTAAAAATACACTTTTCAGTAATAATATATATAAGAGCAACACTTGTGTACAAATTTCTACAGTAGAAATATCCATTTTTTAAAAATTCGCGGATCTAAACCGGGTCGGATCAGATTTGGACATTTTTTTCCAAAATTCACGCAACTTGTAGTTCCAGGTTTTTTCACTCCCAGGTATGTTACAATTTGGGCAAAGACGTGTTACAATTAGACAAAATTTGTGTTACTAATTCTTAAAAAATTAATTTTTTGTACTTTTTAAGTAACTAGTATAAAGAAAAAATATGTATTTCTACAAGTATAAACATGTGTTACTTAATTTATTTTTTATTCTCTTTGTTGATTTAATAATAAGTTTTTCGCTCTCAGGTATGCTACAATTTGGGCAAAGACGTGTTACAATTAGGCAAAATATGTGTTACTAATTCTTAAAAAATTAATTTTTTATACTTTTCAAGTGACTATAAAGAAAATTTGTATTTCTGCAAGTATAAATATGTGTTACTTAATTTATTTTTTATTTTCTTTGTTGATTTATGTTAATAATATATTATTCATGCACTTAATACATCATTTAATACCTTATATATGTTATATAAAATATAATATATATTTTTATAAGGATAAATAAATGTTTGTGCATACAGTAACACACATTTGATCTTGCAGTAACACACATTTACTCTAGTTGTAACACACATTTGCAGTAACACACTGTTCCGAAATTGTCCAACACATAAAATAAACAACCGCAAGTGTACGGTGTCAATCGTAGGATGGTAAATACGAGTAGATCCCACGAAGAAGGGTTAGTGTAAAAGTGCAATGAATTGGTTTCGTTCTTTCTATAAAAGATCACTTAATGAAGGTGTTTTGAACTTAATCTATTTCCAATTATCAACTAAAATGTCACTAGCAATAATTAAAGAAAATAGAAACCCAACAAATGATCAATCAAGTCTAATGCAAACTTAACTCACAAAAATAACAACTAACAATCAATGGAGAAGATAGGTTCTAAGGCATTTACAATATCTAGAAATCCATTTATGATTAACAACTCATTCAAAGGGTATTGTGTGTTTTTCCTATAGGGATGATCACTTAAGAAGAGTTAATTAATTTTTCAATCTAACTAACCCAAAGGAAACAACAACAAGCTTGTATCTCTACCTCACAAGTTATTGCAACCCAAAATAGCACCTAGGATCATTAATTTCATCCCAATAAATTAAGCCTTTCTCAAGCTCTTAACAAATTGGGTCATGCACTCAAGTTCTATTAGTTAGTCTAATTTCTCAATCTAAACCAACTAACAATAAATAATATATCATCATTTGCAACTAACAACATGCTTTCAAAATAAAATTGAGCACATAAATAGAAATAACCACACAAATACCAAATAAATAAGATATTAAACCATAAACTTCAATCTAAATATTTACAAGCCTTAGAATCAAAAGTGTTCTAGCCAACAATCATGTTCTCAACAACTACAAAATTTAATTAAATAAACTAAAAATAAAAGAAAGGTAAAAGGATTAGAGTTGTGGTGATTGAGATTATGGCTTCATGTGGACACAAGTAAAGCCACGTTTCCTCTCTTCATAATTAAACCATATTCTCATCTTTCCTTCTTTACTTGGTCAAAGGATGTGGCCCACTTCAATTTCCATTCATTTAAATCCTGCAAACTCCATTTCAATTAATAAATTTCAGCATTTAATTAATTAAGAAATGAGTTTTCATTTTTGGGTTTCAATTAAAATCATATGGGCTGCCTTCACTTTCTTGTGGCAAATGGGCCTCTCTTAATCAAATAAATAACCAACAAATAAATTCATTTTCTTACACAAAATTAATAAAACCCATATTTTTTTATTTTAAGCACAATTGATCCAAATCAAATGATAAAAGTATGAAATCACAATTAAAATATGCAATAAAAGCACATTAAATTCACACAATTTTCACCCGAATCACACACATTTACTCTAATTGTAACATACATTTACAGTAACACATATTTACTCTAATTGTAACACACATTTACTCTAGATGTAACACACATTTACAGTAACACAAATTTACTCCAATTGTAACATAAATTTGCAGTAATATATATTTACTCTAATTGTAACACATATTTGTTCCTCAATTTGTGTTATTATATGAGCATATATATGTTACTATAGGATAAAATGTATTTTTATTAAGAATAAATATGTGTTACACATACAATGTAACATATACATGTGTTACATTGCATGAAAAATATTTACTTCTACAAAGATAAATGAATATGTGTAGAAAACAACATTTAATCTGGTTGTAACACACGTTTTGCCTTAAAGTAACATGCATTTGCCCCAATTGTAACATACCTGGGAGCGAAAATCACAAGCTAAGCGAATTTTGGAAAAAAAATACTCAAATTGGACCCGACCCGGTTTAGACCCGCGAATTTTAAAAAATGAATATTTCTACGGATCTTACATCCGTAGAAATTTGTATATAAGTGTTTGTCTATATATAATAATTTAATAATATTTTGTGTAACTTTTAAAAATATACTTAAATTGCACGATACTCCTAGTGCATAAGAGACTTATTCATTTCAAAAAGCACATCTAAAAACAACAACGTGAGGAAACCAGCAAAAAAAATTCAGCTGAATCACAAATTTGTGCTCATCGCAATTCCTCAATAAACACCCTCACAATTATTCCACAAACACAACAAAATAACAATAATTAAAAAAAAAAAAAAAAGCAAGCAAAGAACTAAAGAATTAACAAATCGAAAAGCAGCCCATTTGCATAAATGAACCTTATTTGACTCTATCAAACCTTAATTCTTAATTGCCGAAAAAAAAAAAATTCTACCAGAACCCTACATAAATATTTTAGAATTTTAAATAGAAGAATAACAGTAAAGAAATAAATAAAAATAAACATTTCCGATTCCGGTAATGGAGTTTTGCGACTGAAAAAAAAAAAGGAAACAAGTGGAAAGAATTGCTGAAGCAATTGTAGGGAAACGGAGGAGACTCACCGTAGAAGTGAGGGGTTTGGAGGATATTAACAAATCGAAGAGTGGTTGCGGAGGGGGGAATGGGAGACGGCGCGAGAGTTTACATATCACGTTTTTTTATTTTTCCCTAAGAGTTCATTTGGTTCGTAAGATAAAAGTATCTATCCGTAAAAAAGATAATTACTCTATTACTAGCTCCTCAAGTAAGAAAGTCCCAAAAATTTTGGGTCATAGCTCCTCGAGCAAATAAGTTCCAAAAATCTTGTCGTAGCTCTTCGATCAAGCAAGTCTAAAAAATCTTGCGTCGTAGCTCCTTGAGCAAACAAGTCCCGAGAATCTTACGTTGTGGCTCATCGAGCAAGCAAGTTTCGAACATTTTGCGTCAAAGCTCCACGAGCTAGCAAGTCTCTATTAAACTCGTGCAAACCTTCAAAGGCTAGCGAGCATCGAGTATCCTCACGCAAAGCTTCGAAAAGGCTTGTGAGAATTAAATTACTCCCTCGCGCTAAGTCCTAAGCGACCAGTGAGCACACAAAACTCTCACACGATCCTTCTCGAAAGGTATCGAGACACAACCTTCCTCGTGCGAGCTTCTAAAAGTTAGCAAGGAACGATTTAATCATCCTCGTGCGAGCTTCTAAAAGTTAGCAAGGAACGATTTAATCATCCTCGTCGAGCTAATCAACTCACAAAGGATAATTCCTTACAAAGTCCCTTGACGAACTAATTATCTCTCTTACGGGTAAACTTTAGAGCAAAAGGGTCAACATCCAAAGTCTAACAAGTAAAATGTGGACAACGTATAAACCTTTTCCTCGAAAAATAGATAATTTGTCAAAAAGACTCATGCTCAAGAAATACCATCTCTAGCCGAGCAACAACCATGCAAGCCCTCAGTTTTATTCTTCCTTAAATGGTGATGCGCCTCCTCGAAGACACGATTCTGCCTTAAGTGGTGATGCCCCTCCTCGGAGACATGATTCCGCCTTAAGTGGCGATGCACCTCCTCGTAGGCACGATTCCGCCTTCATTGGCGATGTGCCTTCTCGAAGATATAATTCCACCTTAAGTGGCGATGCACCTTCTCATAGACATGATTTTGCATTCATTGACGACGTGCTTTCTCAAAGGCAGGATTTCGCTTAATTGGCGATGCGTCTTCTCGAAGGCATGATTCCACCTTAAGTGGTGATGCGCCTCCTTGTAGGCATGATTCTACCTTCATTGGCGATTCGCCTTCTCGAAGGCATGGTTTCGCCTTAAGTGGCGATGCGCCTTCTCGAAGGCATGATCATGCCATAAATGGCGATGCGCCTCCTCGTAGATTCCACCTTAAGTGGTGATGTGCCTCCTCATAGGCATGATTCCGCCTTCATTGGTGATGCGTCTTCTCGAAGACATGATCCCGCCTTAAATGGCGATGCGCCTCCTCGTACGCATGATTCCACCTTCATTGGCAATGCGCCTTCTCGAAGGCATTGATATCGCCTTAAATGGCGATGTGCCTCCTCATAGGCATGATTCCGCCTTCATTGGCTTTCTCAAAGGCATGATTCCGCTTTAAGTGACGATGTGCCTCCTCGTAGGCACGATTCCACTTTCACGGGCAATGCGTCGTTTCGAAGGCATGATTCCGCATTAAATGACAATGCTTCTCCTCTTAGGCATGATTCTACCTTCATTGGTGATGTGCCTCCTCGCAAGCACGATTCCGCCTGCCTTCATTGGCGATGTGCCTTCTCGAAGGCACGATTCCGCCTTCCTTCATTGGCGATGCGCCTTCTCGAAGGCATGATTCCACCTTAAATGGCGATGTTCCTTCTCGTAGGCATGATTCCGCCTTCATTAGCGATGCGTCTTCTCGAAGGCATGATCCCGCCTTAAATAACGATGCGCCTCCTCGTAATCATGATTCTGTCTTCATTGGCGATGCGTCTTCTCGAAGACATGATCCTGCTTTAAATGGCAATGCAGCTCCTCGTAGGCATAATTTCGTCTTCATTGGTGTTGCACCTTCTTGAAGGCATGATCCTGCCTTAAATGGCAGTGCACCTCATCGTAGGCACGATTTTGTCTTCATTGGCGATACACTTTCTCAAAGGCATGATTCTAACTTAAATGTTGATGCGCCTTCTTGAAGGCATGATTCTGTCTTAAATAGAGATGTGCCTCCTCATAGGCACAATTCCGCCTTCATTGGCGATGCGCCTTCTCGAAGGCATCATTCCACCCTAAATGGCGATGTGCCTCCTCATGGGCATGATTCCACCTTCATTGGCGATGCACTTTCTCATATGCACGATTTCGCCTTCATTGGCGATGCGCCTTCTCGAAGGCATGATTCCGCCTTAAGTGGCGATGCGCCTCCTTGTAGGCATGATTCCACCCTCATTGGACCAATCTTTATTGGACCTCGCCTAGTTCGGGCGGGATGCCACAATATCGGGCATGGCAATGCCAAATTCAACATATAATTTAATGGCACTCTTTTTTTTTTCTTTTTTTTTTTTGAAAGGAATTTTATAGGCTTTCAAATTTTTGCACAAAAAAATTCTAATCGAATAGAGAACATGTGAAAATTTCAGAAAGAGTAGGTCTCTTGTGAACTAGTTGCACCGTGCAATTCAAGTGTATTTTTAAAAAGTTACATCATTTATTACTGAAAAATTAAACAAATTATTAATGAAAAGTTACACTATGAAAAATACACTTTTCAGTAATAACGTGTGTAACTTTTCAACAGTATTTTATGTAATTTTTAAAAAATGAACTTGAGTTGCACGGAACACCTGATTCATACAAGACTAATCCTTTCGGAAATAGGATTTCTACATCTAATTTGTTTAAATTTTGAAGTGAAATAAGGCCCAAACTATAAATCTCACTCATTTTTATTTGATAATAAATGAAATATAAATGAATTAGTAGATTTTTTTTTTTTTTTTAAAGAATGATTCTTGGGTGCACCTGAGTGCACACCAGGCACCCAACACTCAATTTAATTTTAATCTCCTTTGTCTATTTTCTATTTTGAAGGGTTCAAATGTTTTCATTATTTGAAACACAATTTTGATCGCACTGCATCCATCCAACAACTCAACCGCCTTATTCTTGTCTCCCGGCCCCTTGAACTGTGCACATTTTGTTGTGCCTGTCTATCTTTCCCATCCTCTTCCGCCTCAAAGGAACTGCTTTAATGTCTTTTAGCTTTGTGGGTTCCTTTTTAGGACCAGGAGAAGGGTTGATGATCGGACAGTAGAAAGTGGGTGAATATGATACTATCTCTGGTGTTTTAATGGTGGATTCAGGAGGTTTGTGCTTATAACGTACTATGCCACCTGGTGTTATAATAATGTCCATAAAAGGCATGCATGGTGTGTTCACTAAAAAATGAGCTGTGAAAATGTGAGATTAAGAGGCTGAAATAAATTAGGGAGGAAGAAAGAGAGAATATGATGACCATGTCAACGTTCTAATGAATAATTAATAAATGAGTAATGCCCAAATATAATTTATATATAATACACAAATACAATTAAGTAATACTCGAAAAATAATTGAATAATACTTATGCTATATTCAACAGTACACTAAACATTAATAAGTTATATTGCAAGAACAATTTAGCAGTACTTGAGGATCAATTTAGCATACCCGAAGAACAATTGAATAATACCCCACATTGTATTCAACAATACTCCAAACATTAAAAAGTTATACTTCAAGAACAATTTAGCAATATGTGAAGAATAATTTACTAACATCTGAAGAACAACTTAGTAATACTCAAGAACAACTCACAAATACTCCAAGAAGAAGTCGATTTATTTCACGTTAAACAAATAATACTCCTGATTATAAGCTTCTAATCGAATGTATAGTGCTATAAAATAATTATTCAAGATACAACATCAAAAATCTATAAATTAACTTAAAAAGCCTGATATTCTTCATAATTTTTTATGAAATAAATACACTACACTTCATTTTAATCAACACACTTACTTTTAACCTTTAATAAAATAGACATTTATGCGTTTAATGTGGTGATGTTGAAAATCAACAAGAGTGCTTAAAGAGAACTAATTAAAAAATAAAATTGTTTCAAATCTAAGTAATACATGAAAAACAATACAATACTCGAAGAACAATTTACTAATACCCGAAAAATCAAAACATAAAACCCTCTCAGGTCTAAGTAATACTTAAAGAATAATTTACTAATATTTAAAGAACAATTTAGCAATACCCAAAAAAATAATTTAATAATATCTAAAGAACAAGTCACTAAAACCCTCATTGTCAAAAGATACACAGTGCAGCGTGTACTGCATATCTTTAAAAAATCAAAATTAAAGTTAAAAATAAACTTAAAAATCCAAGGTGCATTGTATGCATTCAGGTGCACACAAATTTTTGCGTTTTCCCAAATTTAAGAGAGAAATGGAGAATCCCCATGCACGAAAATCAGTAATATTTAAATTTAAGAAAAGGGAATAAAATTAAATTAAAAAAAACATTTTTATTGTGATTCCCCATTTATATTCTACAAGCCTACAACAACATTTATTATCATACGAACAAGGCACAATGAAAGAGAGTCATCAGACAGTAAGTTGTGCTGAATGAACAATGTGTACTTCGTTCATCACATCTCATCCTTGCCGCCAAAATAATGGCGGAAAACACAGGAGAAGTCCTTTGGCCCGTGACCTTCGTCGCAAAGTTGTGAGAATCTGCGTAGTAGAATGAGATGTAGAAGACAAGTCAGTAAATGGTTATTCACAATCAAATAGTTATAGTGGCAGAATAAACTGGAACTGACATCTCCTGAGCTAAAGACGTCGTCGGACATTGTGCTGAAACTTCTTTGGCTGATGCTGCTGCAAGGTTCAGATCTTTAGCCTACATGCAAAGTGTATAATGTGTTTATGGCAAATGGTTGTTCGTAATCTAGTGAGCTAGCGAAGATATGTTCGTATGAGGTTAATATTTTACTACTTTGTTACTAAATTCTCCTGTTGAATAATCTCAAGTAAAAAAAATCCAGATGATTAAGACATTATAATCTTTATGGAAGAAATCATGTCTATTCATAGGATCTGATATCATCTTAACAGCAAAGACTGAATCACATACCATCAATTTGGTAGCAAAGCCTCCGTCGTAATTCCTAGAAGCTGGCACCCCATCCATCACTCCAGGCACGGGATTGTAAGTATCACTTTCAATGACGGAGAACACTGTAATCAGCATTAAAAGATTATCCAGTCCAAAAAGCCCCTGTAATGCATATGTCAAGCGATGCTATGGCTCTATTTTTACTGCTAATTTTACAACATTAAGGATCAGTGTCATTGAATTTTAGGCTGAGAAGTCATCACTTCTTATTTCCTGAACGAAGTGCAGCTATGACATAAGAACCCCGATAATAGGCTGGTAATAAAATAGGCCTGGTTCAACAAAAAAGTCCATGATGAAAACTATAAAGTGAAAGAAATAACCAAAAAGAATCATCCAGATATTAGGCCGAGATCTTGCACTTTTATTGTCTCCTAAGACCTAAAAGAACAAAAGGTCGAGTAAAAGTTCATCTGTCGTAGGGAATTTATGGAAAAGATGCAAAAGGGGTCTATCTTTCTACAAGCTCTTCAAGGCCAGTATCACTTCACGTATAAAGAATAGGCCCAAGTTAACTAAACTGTTATAAATATATTTCTAACTGCACGTGTTTGTCCTGTTAGGATGTTATGGTTTTAGCTTAAGAATCACTTAACTACTGAAGAACTTATTCAGACTTTCTTTCATGTGTGAGTCCGACCTAATTAACAAGAATAATCATGAGATTGTAAAGAAGACTAGGAGATGTAAACATTGAACATAAGATTGATTATCCTACAAAGGTACCAGATAGTATATTACCTACTCCAACATCGAGCACTTGAGGAGTTAAATATCTTTGTCAAAGTAGTCGCCGCGATGCCCAATGACTGACCAAGTGCTAAAGCTTCTGAAACACCGAGCATACTCACAGCCATTGCCAGGTTATTGCAAACCTTTGCTGCCTAGTTTGAAAAGGTTAACCAATTAATCTCAGATCGTTTCTTACTAAATGAATTCGAGAGTATTACCCATATCAACAATACCATAACAGCATTGCTTTCGATTTTAATAAAAAAAAAAAAAAACTAGAGAGAGACATATATCTTCCACAAATCTGAGTTTGTTATTTCTAGCAATCTCCATGGCTGCAAATTATTAAGTGCTTAATTTTGGTGAGTAAAAAAGCTCAAGATTGACTGACTTTTTTCAACTCCCTAAGATTAAAGTGGAAATAATTTTCAGACAATGTATTAAAAGAACTCAACTCAAATAAATAACATCGGTACATTTACCCAATCTATCCTATCTAGGAAACCAAACGCCCCCTCAGTAGCTTAAAGCAATAACATACCGAACCATTTCCTGGACCACCGCAGTATATGATGTTTTTGCCCATTGCGAGAAACAAAGGCTTTGCAGACCTATAAGCTTCCTCAGAGCCACCAACCTAGCAAGAAAGAGAACAAGTAAAAGAAAAGCTCAATCATCGAAGCTCAAGCTACTAAGTTCTCAATCACTTTTTGTCAAGAAATTTATAGGCAATAAATTGACATCATGATCCCGTGTTTAAGAGAAGCATCCTCGATTTAAACAAAGAATAGCATTCAAATGCAACAGCAAAACTCCTTTCCAGAAGCTAAGATGCATTAAGATTTCAAAACAAAGATAATAAATCTGAAGTTAATTTCACAGAATCAAGCAAAAACCTTACCATGAAAGTGAGTGATCCCGTTTCAGCTGATAGAATACCTCCAGATACAGGAGCATCCAACATAGCAGGAGGACCGCAGCCACCTAAAAAGATAAACAAACAAAATAGATAATAGTTACCATAAAAACCAGAGGAATGAAGTATTGAAATGCAATTGGATAAAGTATCTTTCGGATAAATAATGTAAAGAGTACCTTTAACTCTTAAATTAGAATTAGAAATGGAGGCAGAAAGCTTTCTGGATGTTTGAGGATCAATTGTAGAGGAATCTATAAACAAGCCCGGTCTCAGTAGATCTCCACCATTAAGCATACCTTTTATTCCAGTATAAACATTCATCACCTATAAGAAAAGACATGATACACTGGCAGTTTGATCAGTGTGTTACCGACTGGCATGTCCCATCGAGTCTTGTGTCATTGATCTCAAATATTTCATTGGTTGTTAATAAACACCCACTTATAAGAGCTTCAGTTTTTTTTATTTAATTACTTAAAACATCAGAATCGCTTCACCAATTTACATTGATCAGTTCTATAAAGAGATTGTGTGTCATGTGCAATACTGGACGTCATTTACACATCAAACTCCTATTCATTTCCTCTTTAATTAGAATAACCAAGCTATTTTGAAAATACTCTGCAAAAAGAATAATGATCATCTACAATATTAGTAAGTTTTAGTTGTATTGGACGATAACGTCTTGAAATAGCAAGACCAATCTTTTAAAGCTTACATGATCGGAAGATGGTAACATAGTAACTACAGCATCACTTATTTCAGCAACTTCAAGAGGTGAATTCCTCGTAAGGATGCCTTTCTCGGAGAATTTCTTCATGACATCTTGGTTTCTTGTACCCATACAACAGAAAACAATCATATTAATAGATGTAGAAAGGCCCCCTAAGATGTTCTATCATTTAGTGTTAGTCCAAATTATGATGTCAACCATAGTCTTCGGAAAGTCCTCCATGTGATTTTTACCAACTTCCATCACCATTCTTTAGAATCACAATTCATTCACTCATTCAAAGTAAAGCAACTGGTGCACAACGAATATTGTTCAATAGAAACACCTAAGATTGTCGAACAAATACCTTCTGGTAAACCAACTCACACCATTTTAAAAGAACACGTGAATTGCACGTTGCAATTGGTGCATAGAAGTATTTTCAGGAAAGGCAATTATCTTCAATTAAGTAAACTTACATATCATGTACCACGACATTATATCCAGCTTTAATCAAGTTAGTGGCCATCCAAGATCCCATGTTTCCAAGTCCTACGAATCCCACTCTCTGTAAAAACATCGATAAACCAGAAAATCAAAACAAATATGCTCTGTCACAATCTTTGATAATTAATACTGCAGCTAAAAATCACTCCATTGATGCACTTACTATACTAAAAACCTCAAACTTAAACTAATATTGAGGAGGAAAATTGATGCTTCACATCCACTTAGGAGGAAATAATAACAAACAAACAAAAAAGGCAAGGGAGCAAAAAGAAGTAAAACTTACTTCAAATTGGGATGACGAAAACATTCGGCTCCGTGAAAAGTAGAGCGGAGAAGAAGAGGTTATGGGACTGCAATTTTTGAACAGCGATCTCATTCTGTAAGAAGCCATTTTTCAATTCTATCTCTCTCCCAAATTGGGAATACCATCAGAGAGAGTAAAAGTGTATTTTATACTTGCAGTAGTGAGGTTGGTATACGTATATCAATCCCTTTTTACGTACTACAGTCTAGGCAATCTTTAATGTTTGAAAAAAATTTGGGTGGGATTGTTTTTATGATATGAGACTACGGAAAAAAAAAAAAAAAGTGATACATTATAAATTTATAATAAAATTTGATAAATACTTTTAAGAAAAGTAATATTTTTTTAAATAATATTTTTCAATTAATAATACATACTCCCTCCGTCCCAAAACTACTTTCACATTTTTTTTTATTTAGACGTTCCCAACTCTTATTTCACACCTAAAAAGAAAATTATTTACACTCACAAAAGTCAATAAATTACACTTTTTTCTTATTTTATTATTTAACTTTACACTCACATACTTATCGGAACTACTATGAAAGTAATTTCGGGACGGAGGATAAGATTTATCCTAGGTTCCGTTTGGATGAATGGATTTGAAATTCGTGGATTTCACACAAATAACCATTCTTTCCATGTAAGTTAGGGTTTCATTTGAATGGATGGATGGATAGATTTGAAAATGAATGGATTTTTTAAAAAATACATATAAAAAGACATACATTTTAAGTTAAGAATTATAAAGAGATGAGAGAGAAGTGAAAAAATAAGAAAATTGAGAGATGAAAAGGGTTGGAGGTGAGAGATTTTAAATGACATGGGTTTGAAGTGGATTTAAAATTTCTCCATTTTAAACATAAAATGGAATCTAAGTATTTGTAAATTCATGGAGAGGTTGGTTATTTATGTGTGAAATTGAAATCCATGAATTTTAAATTCACCCATCCAAATTAAGCTTTAATGAATTTACAAATAATTAGATTTGAGTTTATGTTCAAAACGGAGGAAATTTAAATCCTCATCAAAACCATGTCATTTGTGAAATCTCTCACTTTTATCCTTTCATCTCTATCTTTTATCTACTTTTTTCCTTCTTTTCCATCTTTTTACGATTTGTAATTTAAATATATATCTTTTTATTTATATATATTTTTAAATTCATTCTTTTCAAATCTATCCATTCAAATGGAGCCTTCATATTTTCTATATTGGCCGTTTAAACCAGCCAAAGATTATTGACGATATTATAGTCAACAGGCATATGACACTATTGTACAGAAAACAATTTTTATTAATAAAATTATATAAATGGGAATTTTGGAAATTTTTTTTTTTAAGAAAATAATTTTTCTTTATAGAGTTACTTACAAAAAAATATTATTTCTTCCGTTCATAAAATTATTTCTTCTTACAGAAGTGGCACATGATTTAATAAAAAATTATTTTATATTGAAATGATAAATAAAATAAAATAAAAGTTGAAGTATTGTATTGTAAATGTAGATTGTGACATAGCAGAAGGGTGGTACAATCATTATCGATCCGTTGATTCAATCTTTAAATATCGGATGATTACGACTTCGCGATTAACGAGTTAACTCCGTTGATTCATATAAGAATATAGGAAGAACAACAATTAGAATACGAACCATGGGATCCGAACTTTTATGATGATCCGGGGTTGAGTTGAGCTACACCATCAACGGTGATGAGAACTAGAGAAGAAATTGGGTGAAGAGCAGATATGCAGCTAAATTGCAATGTTGTTCAAATTTGATTGAAATTCCTTCGTGACATTATCGATAAATCCATTCATAATAATTGAATTCATTTAACTATTTATTTAGGACTGCATTTCATGAAATTTTCGGTGTTGGACAAATAAATGGGTGTAAATAATAATTGAATAAAACTTGCGATTGATCTCAATCAAAGGCAAAATGAAGGTGGTATACATACACTACTACATGTCCCAATTTACAACATTGATTGGCAAAAAATACCAAGAGTCAACAAATTGCAAATAGCATTAACTCCCTACTTGTACTACTCAAAAAAGGGGGAAGTGAATGAGATATTTCATCCCCACATCAAATTTCATATTTCATCATCACTAAAACAAAAACAAAAACGAAAAATCATCAAACTAAATTGAGGAAAGATCTTCATAAATGGCCTTGATACCTGTCCTCTCGTTTACGGAACGAATACATCGAAGAGCTATCCCCAGAACCTCCTTCATCCCTTTATCGACCGACGGGATGCTCATCTCTGGCACCAACACAGCATCAAAACAGTCCGATCCTTTACCTTCTGCTACCCTCAAACGAACCCAATCGGTCAAACCAACTCCTCCGTCT
Source organism: Prunella vulgaris (assembly GCA_026898435.1). Classification (NCBI taxonomy): domain Eukaryota; kingdom Viridiplantae; phylum Streptophyta; class Magnoliopsida; order Lamiales; family Lamiaceae; genus Prunella; species Prunella vulgaris. The sequence goes on from JAPKLY010000304.1 coordinate 308,549, forward strand.
GCGCCAGAAACCACGTCTCCAGCACACTTTCCCGTGAGAAGTTCAAGCAGAATCACCCCGAAAGCATAGACATCTGATTTGAAAGAGGGTAGGGGCTTTTTGGTAGCAACTAGCTCTGGCGCTCGATATCCTAAAACCCCAGCGTCAAGAATCTGTTCTATGGTGCCCGTTTGGGTCATGAGGCGATGCAGACAGTAATCTGCTACTCGGGCATTGAGATCAGGCCCGTCTAGCAGTATATTTGTTGCTTTCAGGTTACCATGAGGAACGGCTCGGTCAAAATGGAGATAGTTCAGGCCACGTGCAACGTCTACTGCTATTTTCAGCCTCTGAGGCCATGTCAACGGTGGCCCCTTTCTTCCAGGTCGATCTGCAAATAGTGAATTTATTAAAAAGGACAAGCATTGTAATCACATGCCAAATATCTTCATTTAAAAGGCAAAACAAGACACACATGCATAATTATCAGTCCAAATTCAAGACATTTGAGATTGCAGATCAGACCAATTGAGCATCTTGAAGAAAATCGATTGCAAAGTCAAAAATTTATCAAACAATGAGAACCTACAGCATAAAACATATGGGGAAAGATCAAGCTCACAAGAAATGCAATATACTGCCAAGATATACGTATTTGATTATTATATGCATGTCATATTTCATGGACCAGAAAAGTGTATAAACTTGCTATATCAGATTTATGATTCTTTCATAAATGTATTTAACAGTGCAAGTAAAAAAGAAGACATTAATTGGGCGAGAGGTATTACCGTAGAGAAAGCTTGCAAGACCTCCAGGAGAAATGTAGTCCGAAAGAATGAGCTTCTCATGTTGTGTGGGCCCCCAGTAGTACCCTCTCAACCCGACCACATTTGGATGTCTAATGTTGGAAAATTTCTTAGCTTCTTTAGCGAACTCCTTTCTCTGTTTAGCCACTCCTTCCCTCAACCACTTAACAGTCAAGAACATCCCGTTCTCCAGAGTTGCTCTGTAAGACGTTCCGTGGCTGCTCCTTCCAAGTACTTCAGCTGGGGCCCTCGATAGTTCCTCTGCTGTAAATGAGATTGTATCATCCAGAAAGTACAGCTCACCTGCTAATCGATCAGGAGACCTAACATCCAATCTCGAAAGGCTCTCAACAGTATAAGAATCACCAGATTCTGGTGACCACGAGAAGTGGCTCGTCTTCGATGGTGAGAAACCAGTTACTGCTGCCATTTTTTCTTCAGGAGTAATCATCTCAGATGATGATCCTTTTCTTGATCTCACAATATCTTCTGCTGAAACAATATTCTCGGGGATGCTGGAAGGAATCGATGAAGCTGCTTTACTGGTTACATGAGGGACCGGCTTTCTTGATCTCCGTCTGTGATGAATGAAAACAGCAAGAAGAATCAAAATCACTAAAGCAGCCACACAAGAAACTATTATAGCCACTATGATCATAGTGCTCAAGTGGTTTCTTCTCGCGCTTCGATGCCCAGAGCCGGGAGGAGGATTTGGGAATTGCAAGTCGGAATTGCCAGGATAGAAGGACGACAAAGGAAACTTTCTCAAATTTTCAGGGACAACACCGGAAAGATCATTATATGAAGCATTAAAGCTTTGGAGAGTATCCGGCAAGTTTATTGGCAAAGGCCCGGTAAAATGATTTCGGGAAATGTCTAATGAACTTAAGGTAGTGATGTTACCAATGGAAGTAGGCAGAGACCCCGAGAAATTGTTCCCCCCAACATTAAGCAGTTGGAGTTCAGTGAATGATTCAAACCCATCGGGGAAACTGCCATTTAGCTGATTGTTGGAAAGGTCAAGGACTTGAAGATTTGTAACATTAGAGTGAGGTGAAAAGTCAATGCTACCAGAGAATACATTGCTCTGTAGATGGAGCTCCTTAAGAGTTGGAGACAGCAAGAGAGCAGTTAAAACAGGTCCATCAAAGTGGTTGAAGCTAAGATCGAGGGTTGTGAGCTTTGGGAAGAGAGTGATGGCTTTAGGAAGAGAACCATTCAGGGAATTTCGAGAGAGGTTGAAGTAATTCAAACGTAGAAATTGAGCAGTAACTTCTGGAATGGGTCCTGTCAATTGGTTTTGGCTGAGATCTAGAATTTCAATGTTTCCCCACTTTAGAAGCCTCGACAAATTTCCTTGAAATTGGTTTTTTGAAAGGTCGATTACAGCACAACTTCCGCTCAACAGCGGAAGTTCACCAGAAAGTGTGTTGGAGGAGAGGTTAAGTGTGTGTAATGATGTCGATGTAATCATACTTATGGGTCCTGTCCAGTTAAAAAAAATGGTGTAAGTCGTATTACAGCAACATTTACGAGTCTAAGAAATCAAGAATAACGAAATACTCTAAACAACAAATGAATCCCTCAATATTTGGTAACAATGTAACTTCATTCAGTAAATTTGTGTAAAAAAGTTGCAGAGTAAATTATAAATAAGAGATAAATTTTAGTAGCAAAATACCTGATAGGTTGTTCCCACTCAAGTCCAGCTCCATTAGACCTAAAGAATCTCCTTTCAAAACATTATTTGGAATCGAACCAGAAAATCCATTGTTACCAAGTTTCAAAACTTGAAGATCATAAACAAAATTAAAGCCCGGTAATTCACCAGATAGCTTATTGAAACTCAAATCCAAAACCTTCAAGCTCCCAAAAGCCTCAGCCTCACCACCACCCACAATTGATCCTGTTATCTGGTTCCGGCTCAAATTTAAATGCTTGATCGACAGAGAAATGCCGCCTAAAAACCTCTTCTGCCCCTCAGCAGAACTAACAAGCAAATTCCCACTAAGATCAACATGACTTGCTGCAGTAAGTAGAAAGAATTCTTGATCAAGTGCACCATCAAGCATATTCCCATGCAAATCGAGCACATCAAGTTGGGACATCAGTTCCAGCCCTTTCGGAATGCCTTTTGTGAACCCATTTTGAGACAAATTAAGATACACCAAGCCACCCAACCTAATCAAAGATGATGGTAACGAACCGGAAAGAGAATTACGGCTCAGGTCTAGAGAACGTATCGAAGCAAGTCCAGAGATTGAATCTGGGATAGAGCCTGAAAAATTGTTTCCAGCCAATGACAGATTTTTTAAGCTGGTAAGCTTTCCAAACTCAGATGGCAATGAAGATGAAAACAAATTGTTGGAAATGTCAAGATATTCGAGGGTCTTGAAGTCATTAAAACTGTTGGACAATTTACCAGATATAGAATTGTTTGCAAGTGAAAGTTTTACGAGCATTGTGAGATTAGAGAACACACTCAAATCCACATCAGCAGACAATCCTAGGTTATCAAGAACCACAGCTGCAACATTACCACCATTACACATTATCCCATTCCAAGATGAAGGGCAGCCATTGAAATCGATAGATTCGTCGTTCCAGGAATCGAGCACGAACCCTGTCGGATCGTGCTTGATTCCTTTCTTGAACTCAAGCAGCGTTAGGATATCCTGAGAAGGAAGCTGCCCTAATGTGGAGACTAAACAAAGACCAACCACCAAAAGCCTAAATATCCTCATCCTAATCTCAATGTACCACAAATCCACCACAATGTACCACTGACACGAGATTTAAATCTTCAAGAAAATGTACTAGGCTATACTATACAGCAAAAACTAGCACAACCCAGTTTGAGTTTCACTACAAAATGGAACAAGATATCTATCTCCAACAAGATTTCACAACCTCAAACACAAACCGAAATCTTCATACAGCATAACATCAATCAATGTAAATCGAAATCGAACACCCAAGAACAGAGCAGCTTACAGAGATCTGAACAAAGAAAATTTTCACCATTTCATTACCACAGCAACTCTGGCACCTGCTATACATGCGCTGTCGAAACATTCCTTTTCAAGATTCAAGCTTTCCAAAAGGGGGATCCTTTCGACAAAGAAAGCTTGAAAAAGGTGATAACACTTGAAAAAGAAAAACAAAAACAAGAATTTAGTAACAAAGAACAACCCCTCACTTTTTCCCAACAGGATTCACAACCAAAAGCGAGAGGGCCTTCAAATTTGCATTTAAAAATGCATTTAAGACAATGAAAACGATTAACCCAGAAAAGATTTGGGCTTTCAAAACCCTAACAAAGTAGGGAAAAAGGATAAAGATTCGAGCTTTTTGGTAATTAGAGTGACAAAACCCCCCACTCACTTTCTACACACACATGGGAGTGAAGTGAATAGGCGAATTTGAAACACACAAAAGAAAAAGGCAATGCCTTTTGTCTTTTCTTAATTATGATTCATTTCTCTAGTAATCCAAAAGGGCATAGGTGAGTAGACGTGGGGAAATCCAACATTAAAAGCTTTTGATTATGTTTTGTTCCATTGTTTGCAATTATATAATGTGCATTAAATATAATTAAAAGAAATACCCATTGAGGCTTTAATTATTTAGAATCACAGTCTGCAAAAAGAGAGAGTAAACAACAAAAAAGGGGTGCATCTGTGCAAGTGCAGAGAGGAGAGAGAGAGAGTAGCGGGAATGTGATTTGGGAGTAAGATGCTGAATTAAGCCCGCCAAAAAAGCAAATTAGTTTGGGGAATCGAATATTGTCATGGTGGACGTCAATGGAATTTATTAAATCTATCTTTTAAGATTGTTTGGATTCCTTTGCTTGGAAACTGATGCAGTGAAAGCAGAGCGCAGCTGCAGAGCATCACATCAAGACATGTTTTGAGTCCCACCACTTGCCCCTTGACTAGGGTATTAAACATTTTTCAGTTACCTATAACAAATTCCGCTTATTTTTATCATTTTATGCTACCATATTCTGTTTCGGTTAAAAAAATTATGGCCGCATAATACATGTTAAAAATAATTATTTTAATTTTATCTGCGTAATATTTATATATTTATGTAAAATATTATTTTTTATATTTAATAAAATTAATTCTATTTATAACTTTACATATCACCTTTAATATTATATTCATTATATATCTTTTTTGAAAATATATGTAATAAATTGTGTGAAGAGTGTTTAGGGATGGAGAGAATAATTTTATTTTAAATGATCTTTAAACTTCTTTTTATTTTAAAAAGTATTTAAATTATTACTCCCTTCATTCTCTGTAAGGTAGTATTTGTTTATATGGAAAAAAAAATAGAACAAAATTTGTGAATGGTAAATTTGTGTTTGGTTTGGGTTAAATTATGATAGAGATGGATAAAATTTTATATCAAACCAATAGTTTTGAGTGATGAAAATATATTATTTTATTATTGTTAGTTAGTTGGGTAATAATTGAATAATTGTGCATTGATTATATTTTTTTAATATATAATATACTCCATGTGTCCCAATTTATTTTTATAGGGGACAAAGTATACTATTTAAGGAAAAAATAGAATATATGAGTGTGAAGTTAAATAATAAAATATAAAAGGTGTACTATATTGACTTTTATGATTGTAAAATATTTTCTTTTTAAGGTATGAAAAAAATTGGGACATCCCAAAATAAAAAAGTGAAAATTATCCTGGAATTGAGGGAATAAAAATTATACATTCATAATATAAACAATTTAAAAAATAAATAAACTTGATAATTAATATATAAAATATTACAATATATATAACATTATAATATATAAATAAACTTAATAATTTATATATACAATACTACAATATTACATTGGACCTAGAATGTAATATTTGCAATTATTTATTATATTAATTTGTGTAACTATTTTATTACTCCCTCCAATGTATTTTCACCATTTGGAGTGGACACTTTTAGGAAATGTAGGATGATATGTAAAGTTATATTATTAAAATAATAAAATTAATTAGATTGGATGTAAAAATAATGATATTTTGTGCAAATATGTGAATAATGTGAAGATAAAGTTAAAATAGTAGTTTTCATTTATGGAGTGTAAAAATAATTGTGGGATGGACAGGAAAAAAAATTGGGCAAACAATTATGAAACGTATTGCGTATTATATAGTTAAATTATTAATATATATATATATATATATATATATAATTTAACATAAAATATACATATGGAAGATGATATAAATGGGCTGGTATATAAGGAAACAAATAATTATGAAAAATATGGAATATATATGGCTTAATCTTTATTGGAAAACTTGCACAGTTGCACTTTTACCATAAATGGAGGGGGCAAATTCTTTATTGCCCCATTTTTTTAAAGTTTTTTTTTTTAAGTGTTTGCAAAATAGCTGGCAAAAGATTGATAGCGGACGCAAGTGTTGCCCTTATAAAATTTATATAAGATATAAATATATTTATAAAATTTAAATTAAGATTAAAGTACTTAAAATATAAAATTAGGGGGAAAAATATTTTTTTAGGACAGTATCTTATAACTGTTTGCAAAAGGAGGACATTATCTTTACGGGCTTGCAATTTTAGATCACTTTCTTTTAAGTTTTGCAAATTTAGGTCAATTAATGCTAATTTCGGGTCAAATCTCACATGAGTAATATGTGATATCTTAAATGGGCCTAGTACTCCACCATGGCTGTTTAGTGGCATCCACGTCAATAAAATTCCTCCACGTCATAAAAAATCTGGATAATAAAATATTTACAAAAAAATCTGGAGAATAAATCTATTTACAAAAAATTCCTCCACGTCAATAAAATTTCTCATTCGTTAGAGTTTAAAAATATATATCATATCTATTGGTTGACCTAAAAATATGGAAGCCTCATTTGTTTATTTTATAAATTAAAATTATATATATAATAAATGAATTATCACTTTACAAAGAATGTGGGAAGTTGGAGTTTAACGTGAGAAATTAGAGCTTAAAAATATATACCATATCTATTGGTTGATCTAAAAATATGGAAGCCTCATTTGTTTATTTTATAAATTAAAATTATTTACATAATAAATGAATTATCACTTTACTGAGGATGTGAGAAGTTAGAGTTTAACGTGGGAAGTTAGAGTTTAAAAATATATACCATATCTATTGGTTGACCTAAAAATATGGAAGCCTCATTTGTTTATTTTAGGGTTAATTCTATATAAATACATCACCTTTTACTCAACTTTCAATTTAATCCTGAGTTTCACGGTTTTTGTAAAAAATCCTAACCTTTAAAAAAAATTCAATTCGATACACATTTTTTTCCCGGACAACAATTGATGACGTGTCTCGCCGGAGCACGTAAAATGTTGTCACGCTGGCGTACACGTGTGAAATACCTTTTTGGTTAATTCTATATAAAAACATCATCTTTTGCTCAACTTTCAATTTAATCCTGAGTTCACGATTATTATAAAAAATCCCAACATTTTAAAGAGTTTCAATTCGATACACTTTTTTTTCCGCCCACCAACTAATGACATGTCTCGCCGGAGCGCATGAAATGTTTTCACGCTGGCGTACACGTGTTAAATTACCTTTTTATATTTTATTTTTTTTCCATATCATATATTATATATATAAAAAATAACAAAATTTTATATTAAAAAATATTTTTTGAATGAGAAATACTATGGAAAAAAATGTTTTCCACCATATTCAAGAGGGACTTGAAAAAAATGTTTTCCACCATATTCGGTACCATTTAAATAAACGTTTTCCACCATATTCAGTACCATTTAAAAAATGTTTTCCACCATATTCGATACCATTTAAAAAAAAATTTCCACCATATTTTGTACCATTTAAATAAACTTTTTCCACCATATTCGGTACCATTTAAATAAACATTTTTTTAAAGTCCCTCTTGAATATGGTGGAAAATATTTTTTTCCATAGTATTTCTCATTTAAAAAATATTTTTTAATATATAATTTTGTAATTTTTTTATATATATAATATGATATGGAAAAAAAATAAAATATAAAAAATTAATTTCACACGTGTACACCAGCGTGACAACATTTCACGCGCTCCGGCGAGACAAGTCATAAGTTGCTGGCCGGGAAAAAAAAGTGTATCGAATTGAAACTCTTTAAAAGGTTGAGATTTTTTATAATAATCGTAAACTCAGGATTAAATTGAAAGTTGATCAAAAGGTGGTGTATTTATATAGAATTAACCAAAAAAGTATTTCACACGTGTACGCCAGCGTGACAACATTTCACGCGCTCCGGCGAGACACGTCATCAGTTGCTGGCCGGAAAAAAAAAAGTGTATCGAATTGAAACTTTTTAAAAGGTTGGAATTTTTTACAAAAATCGTGAAACTCGGGATTAAATTGAAAGTTGAGTAAAAGGTGGTGTATTTATATAGAATTAACCCTTTATTTTATAAATTAAAATTATTTTATATAATAAATGAATTATCACTTTACTGAGAATGTGGAAGTTAGAGTTTAAAAATATATATTTATCTATTGGTTGACCTAAAAATATGGAAACCTCATTTGTTTATTTTATAAATTTAAATTATTTATATAATAAATGAATTATCACTCTACTGAGAATGTGAGAAGTTAGAATTTAACGTGGGAAGTTAGAGTTTAATAATATATTTTATTCTCCAGAGTCCAGATTTTTTTGTAAATATTTTATTCTCCAGATTTTTTATGACGTGGAGGAATTTTATTGACGTAGATGCCACTAAGCAACCATGGTGGAGTATTAGGCCCATTTAAGGTATCACATGCTACTCATGTGAGATTTGACCCGAAATTAGTATTAATTGGCCTAAATTTGCAAAATTTAAAAGAAAGTGGTCTAAATTCGCAAAACTTAAATGAAAGTGGCCTAGAATTGCAAGCCCGCAAAGTTAGTGTCCTCTTTTTGCAAACAGTTATAAGATAATGTCTTAAAAAAATAATTTTCCCTAAAGTCGGGATTAATTATTTATATCAGAGTTAATGAGAATAGATGAATTTTGAAAATAAAGAATCTTGTTAATTTCATAACTTCAGGAGCTTATATAGTAACAAAATTATTAGTTGGATTATATTACTAGACTTGCTTTTTTAGAATATTAATGAATTATTGTTGGATATTATTAATTTCTTCTTAAAGTATATCTAATTATGCCATAATAACTTTTTCAATCTAATTTCCTTTTTACTCTACTTCTCCATTTCACCACCTAGGGAATGATCCGTCTCATAGTCGGCCTGTCCTGACCTGTTCCATTTAGGGTAGCCCCGCCCCGCCCTGTGCATGAGGCAGAGCAGACATGAATTTGCATTTTTATTGCCCCATCCTGCCCAGTCACGCTCATCCTGCCCCATAGAATATATTAAATAAATACATAATATTTTGTAATATATAAAATACATCCAATATATAATATTATATAATATATACAATAAAACTAATATCATACATTTATAATATATCAAATAAATTTAAAATTATATTATTTATTTATTGTAACTCTAATCTAAAATAATTTTAAAATTATTTTATTGAATATATTTTGATAAATTTGTTGCGTTAGTTTTTTTTTTTTAAATATGTATTTTAGTATATAACTATGTATATAATATGGAGCAAAATGGGACTGAGGGGCAAATTTGTCCCGGGCGGGGCAGGCAGGGGGCGCAATGTTCTGCCCCGTAATGGGGCATAGGGCAGGGCGGGGCAGAGACGCGGGATAGACATGAGTTTTAAGATACCCGCTCTGCCCTGCCCCATTGCCATCTCTATCACCACCCTTTTTTACACTCACCCGAAAGGTCCAGTTTATATGCACTCATATATATGTTAGTAGTACACACAAGATGAGTACACACATTATCAAAGTAGTACACCCACATTAATTTATCAAATTTATCCTTACTTCAAAAACCTAATTTTTTATATCCTTTTTTCTTTGTGCACACACCGTCTACAGTCTCTATTCCTTCTCCTCTCTCTCCTACTTTCTCTATCATCCTCTTTTGATTCTCTCAATTTTCTGTGAATTTTGAAGAGATAGACATAAAATTAAAATAATTAATAAAAATAATTTTTTATTATTCATGTTAATAACTCCACTTCATACTTCATATATTGTGTCTATCTCTACTAATTTTAGGAGAAATTTATAATAAAAAAATGGAGAGGAAGTCATTTTCCTCCTTTCACATTTGTTATTTTCTCTAAATCAACCCTCTTCCCTCATTTTTTTTCTTTTTTTTTTTCATCTCGCCCCCCACCTCCACCATACTATATAACATTCTTCTCTCAAACTCCCTTCCTCACACAATCCACGGTTGCCGATGGAAAATAAACATTTTTTTTATTTTTTATTTGAATTTGATTCTGAATAAAAGAAAAATAGAAAATTTCAATTTTTTTTCTTCAAAATTTTAATCAATTTTCGAAAAATTTTGACAAAAATTGTTTGAATTTTTTATGCAGATTATGTCTTCTTCTTTTTTTTTTTTTTTGGAAAAATTTCCAAAATTTTTAGATTTTTTGAAATAAAATTTAGCAAAAAGGATTTTTTTTTTTAGAACCGGTGTTCATTGGAAAAAATCACTATTTTTTACTAGATTTTTTCTGGTCCACTCATGGCGATGGTTTCTATAACGTTGGTGGTATCTCTGATCTATAAATTATTGAATTCTTTTTTAAGTTATGTGATTGGGTACATCAGTAGCATGTGTTTTATAAGCAGGGGTATATGTGTCTTTTTACATGTTATTAAATCAAAAATTATTTCAACGTGGGTGAACTATTAACAAATGTGAGTGCATATATCCTGAGTCTACTTGAAACCAACGGCATAAAGCATTTAGCGTCGTAATTAGGAGATTCTCACGGATAGGGGTGAGAATAAGTCAGGTTACTCGACATGACTTATGACCTGACCTATTAAAGGTCTATCCCGACTCAACCTATTTAAGAAATAAGCTAGATTCAGACATTTTTAAAAGTCTATTCAGTTAAATAGGCCACACTTAAGCTTTTTAGGAAGTCTTTTATGCTTAATAGACCGATAAATCATTTAACTTTATATAATATTATATATAGGTAATTTTTATAAAGTGTAACTCATTATTTTATTTATTAAATAATAATATATTCAATTATAAGTTCAATAATTTTCTTTAATTTTTTAAATAAATACACATAAATTTTTTTTTAGTACATGTAATTTGTGATATTTAGCATTGTTATTGGTGTTATTGAGACATTTGATAATTTTATAGGTGTGATTTTGATTTTTTCGTAATGAATAGAAATATTTTATAAAAATAATTATTAGATAGACCTTTAAAAGTCTTTCAGACATAACTTGTTTATTAAAAAGGTCTGACCGCACCTCCTAAAAAAGTCTATGGTAAATAATAGACAAGATTTGGACATATAAATTATAAATCAGGCCTAAACTTTTTTGTGAGAGGTCTGATCTAGTCTATTCCCACTCCTTCTCCATATAATTTTTATAGGTCTAATAATTTAATTTAGAATAACAAATATATTAATTAAAGTACAATATGTATTAATATCAAGGTTCCTGAGATGATGATTAGCAGGACATAATTAAAAATTTAAAACATGTTGGTGGTCTGAATATTGGAAGACAGTTTTTGTTTTATAACTCTCCCCTCTCTCTGTCAAATAGAATTCACGGTATCATCAGAAGTGGATTATGAAGGAAGAACGCGAGAGGGAGAAAAGAACTCAGTGAAAAAATTCACATTTACTATAAAACAAACTAGAATCAATATATCCTGGCATGTGAATTTTTTCTCAATTCTGTGAACATAAGATAGAAGATCTTGAATAAATTACAGTTTTGAAAATTACATTGAACATTCAGGAATTTTCAGTACAGAGAACTTACATAATACCCTAAAAAACAAGTCTAAATAATACCTGAAGGACAAGTAAGTAATATTCCAAGAACAAGTTATTAATACGCGAAAAACAAATATAGGTAATACACAAAGAATAAGTCAGTAATACCGTAAGAGTAAGTCTAAGTAACATTCAAAAAACAAGTTAGATATACATCCAAAAAATAAGTTTAATAATCAAAAAATAAGTCAGCAATACATCAATTGTTAGAAAACAAACAGTTCGGTGTGCAACTATGTATTTTTAAAAAATCAAAACTAAAATTAAAATTAAACTTAAAATTTAAATACATGCACCCACTCACACTGAAGAATTTATCTCAAAGAAAATATTAGAGTGCTTTGGCTGTGGATGGTGGCTTTGAATTTATGAATTACTATTCAAATTATTTGTATAAGTAGATAGTCTTACCATTCAAATACTCAAAAAAAAAAAAAATACAATCATAACAATGTAGGTTTGAAGCAACTTTGTCACTTATTAAACATTACAAATTTATTTATTTATATAAAAATAAAAGACAAATAAAAGGATGTGAACCATATTAAAGGTGGTAATTGTGGCTAAACCAGCTGTCTGCCAAGGAATAGAGTTCCTTGCCCTTGACCTCCCAAGGTGTATGACCTGCCCCTGAAAACATAAACAGATAATTAAAAGCTGAAATTCAACATAACCAATAGACCCAGGCTATTCACACTGGTCTTTTTGGTATATTCACTATCCTTGAAAATGTTCGACATTTTTTGTTAAAATTTTTATAAATTTTCGGCAAAAATATATGAATATTTTTTATTTTTACACTATGTTAGGAGAAAAATATAAAAAAATGAATTTTTTTTTAAAAATTGCGGAATAAAAGAAAGTATATTTTCCAAAAATGCTAGTGCCAATAACCTGGGCCAAACAAATAATAAACAGTCATCAAACATTTCTAACCTTCACAGTGTCGTATGTTAGCTCAGAGTCACCATTGAAGTATACAGTTTTATATCTTAAGTTAAAAAAAAACAGCCTGAATTATTAAAATTTGGTTAGAGAATAAAAATTAAATAGTCAGTAAGGTATTAAACCAACCCTGCAATTTGACCATCAACAAAGTAAGGATTCCAATCACTTTTAGTCTGCAATTTCAATGATCTTATCCATTCTTCAGTTGACGAATGAGGAACAGTCATATCATGATCTCCACTGTGAACACCAAATATTAAATTTGATTTTGTGTATATATTCTAAAATCAAAATATAGTGGTTGAAAGTTGAATAGTATACCAACATTGATTATATACGTACCTGTAAATTAAAACTCGAATATCGGTCTGATTAATAAACTTGTTATAGTACGTAATTCAAAGTGGAGCGGACAATAGATGTATAAGACACATTTTTTAGGGTACTATTACAGCGTACCCATTCTCGTTCCTGTTGAGTACAAATTACCTCATGTATTTTTTCCATGTCATTCTTGCATAGATAGTTGTCCGGCTCAATTTTTAGATAATTCCCATTGCAATTTTCTTTTGCTGACTGAAATTTAAAAGTAAATTATATTAATACATGCATGTATATATGTTGTTTAATAAATAAAATAATTAAATAGAGTAAGTAATTGCCATGTAGAGTTCATCTGGTATGAGTCCCATTTGGTGGGCATATGGAATTTTTCCATTGAAGTCTGTATAGAAATCAGTACCAGTGTTTCCCAATATGTACCCCTCAATCACAATAAGAATGAAGAGTAACCATGAGAGGAATTACTAAAAATAAAAGAGTAAAACAATGTCTACAAAAAATTTTATATATGTATTTTCATTCCTTATTTAAAAAAAAAACTTGTCTATAGAAATTTACCCTAGTCAAATTGCTTGTATGTAATTAATTACTAGAAATTTCATTTTAGATTTAAAAATGAAAATGTCCACATAATTATAAAATTTTATTGGCAAGTCAGTAGGCAATTTTAGTACAAATTTTTTTGGTTGAAAAATTGTTTTCTTGCAGTGAATGATCAAATGAAAAAAAAAAGATAATGATGATTACTTTCATGTTCAGATGTGGTTGGCTCTCTTCCTTAATGCCTATCAAAACAAGAACAAATGTGTGTTAATTTATTACTTTATACTATTAGCTATATATGGCTTTGCTGATAAAATAAACATGAGTTGATATATCCTTTACAGATGAAGTAAGTGACTTACCATTATATACTTTTTCAGCAATGATAAGTCCAGTAAAAGATTCCCCAGCCATGTAGAGTGGATTCTTCTGAGATTATTCACTACAAGTTATGAGAAGATCCATTCTTAATTACTACATTATTGTTTTAGTAATAATTAATACCCCCTCCATTGTACATTTGCCAGAAAGTCTCTCCCAACTTAATACTACATTTCTTAAAAATTAATAAAATATATATCTTTAGGTATCACTTGACTTATCTCTTGTACATGAATAAATATGGGCTAAAGGGAGTAATACATAATGTATTTTAATATAAAATTAGGGTTCAGACTTTATTATGTGCAGACATGTCCATATTTAACCAAAAATAAGGCCCACTCTAAATCAACTTGTTTCTTTATCAATATTGGTAAAATGAAGCCCCAACTCAATACCTCTTATCGTAAGATAATTTCACACAATTATTTGTTCAATAAAATAAGGTGAATAAAATTATAATCATTTAGTAATGCATAAGTTAAGAGGCTATAAGAGTACAATTTTTTCACCTTTTTTAGAAATTCATAGACGAGCTCCGTTGAAATTGTATTGCTTGTTTTATAAGCCTCAGGAGATTTTGCATAAGAAAATCCAGTGCCCATGGGTTGGTCTAAAAATAAAATATTTGTCGTCTGTTCATAATCACAGAAGATTAAGTGAATAATACTAAAAACAAATTAAACTTTATTTAGTACTCCCTCTATCCTGCGATTATTTACACACTTGCTTTATTTGATCGTTCCAAAATATTTGTACACTTCAACAGAAAAGTGTGCCATTCAGGATTAGAGGGAGTAATAAAAATAGGATGACTTAATATATATGAATAGTAGTTGTCAAAACCTTTGTCCATGAATGTGGATTTAACAAAACAGTAGGTATGGTGGTATCAGTTTGAGCGTAGTCAAACATGAGAGGCCCTGCATTTAATGTAAAAAGAAAACAACTTTAACTAATCCCATAAAATTCATAGATAAATATACATATTTGTTGATAAATTATGAAAATTAAGAATAGAAAAGGTGGTACCAATCCCTAGAAAAACGACTAAAAGGGAAGAACATCCGGGGCCTCCCACAAGGTAGAGAACAAGAGGATCATTTGGAGGGCTAGCTCCTTTCTGATTGTATGAAGTAGTAGAATAATTGTATTTCTTCTGATTCTCCCACTCCTACATACCTTCATTTTATAATAGTAAAAATAACGAGAAAAAATCACAAATCGTCTCATAACTTTATGCAAGAGAAGAGAAAACCCCATAGCTTAGCTTAATTAATTAAAAAAGAAAGATGCATACCCCGTTTCAAGTTTAAATGGAAGTTTACCGGCAAAACCAGGCAGATGCTCAACTATGTGCTGTGATGAAATCATGTGGATAAACAATCCCATTAATAAAAGTATGACATTAAGCTGTGAAAAATAAGGTTATCAAAGGAAATCGAATTCAGATCACCCCACAAGCGAGGTGTCCGGTGGCCAGGTGAGCTAACCCACCTGGTTAGAAAAATAGTTAAATGCAGATTCTATTTTATTATAAGTTGGTCCATTTTTTTATTTACCCTATTGCCATCCTGCAATTATCTGCTATATGTCAACATCAACAACTGTGTTTAATATGCCATATGGATACCATATCTAACTAAGACTTCCCCATCGTACAAAAGCGGCTAGAATTTTCAGAAATGTCAAATATAGGATAAGGGGGGTTATCAATTATCATATCCTCCTAGAGTTAATTTTCAATTTTTACCTCTAAGATGTGTTGTATTTGTCTCTAATTGAATCATATTTTTTTTCATGTCCAATAATATGTTATGGACTTAATTTATGTGCTAAACTGTAATAAATTGTTCTGTTTTAATGTTATACTCCATTCCAATTTCCATGCTTTCAATTTTTTTTTTCAATTATGAAATTTAAAATTTTGTCTTTTTACTCTTCTTCACTTTAATAGTTGATTTTTTTTTCTCTTTTTTATTTTTAATATTATTCTCCATTCCCTTTGACTAAATTTTTTAATTGCAAGATTGAAGAATTTGTCATTTTACTCTTCTTCACTTTAATAATTTACTTTTTTCCTTTTTTTCTCTTTTTTATTTTTTAATATTATTCTCCATTCCCCCTTGCTTTAACTATTTTAATTGCAAATTGAAGAATTCGTCCTTCTACTCTTTTTTTGTTATTTTCCTTTTTTTTATTTTTTAAATATTGTTCTCCATTCCCCTTTTCTTTAATTTTCTTGTGCAAAATTGAAAGTTTTATTACTTAATAATTTCACTTACTCCTATATTGATTTTTTAAAATATTATTCTATATTCTTCTTCACATTAACTTTTTAAATTTTAAAATTCTTCTTTACTTTAAAATTGATTACTATTATTTTTCCTTTTTTTTTCTCCTCTCCCGTTTCTTTTAACTTTTCAAATTGCAAAGTTGAAGAATGTCTTAATTAACAATATCACTTACTTTTAAATTGATTATTAATATTGTTTTGGATTTTTATTATTATTCTCCATTTCCTTTGCTTTAACTTTTTAAATTTCTAAATTCAAGAATTTGTCTTTTTCATCTTCTTTAATTTAAAATTGATTTTTTTATTTTTAATATTATTCTCCATTTTCTATATTTTTTTTAACTTTTTTAATTGTAAAATTGAAGGATTTACCCTTTCAATAAAAAAAAAAGATTTGAAAGTTAATAGTATCACTTACTCTTAAATTGATTATTGTTATATTTTTGTTTTCTTTATATTCTTCTTTTTTTAAATATTATTCCCCATTCTATTTTACTTAAAAATTTTACTTGCAAAATGAAGAATTTGTCCCTTTCTCTTCTTTATTTTAAAGTTGATAATTACATGCTTATATTATATTTTCTTTGAATTAATTGGATTGAAAAATTGATTAATTCTACTTTAGTGACCAACCCTATAAAGATGAACACAATTCCACTTGAATGAATTATTAGTCATAGATGGATATCTAGGTATAGCATATGCCTTAGGACCTTTTTTCTCTAATTGATTGTTAGTTGTCTATTTTTATGAGTTAGGATCACATTAAACTTGATTGATCATTTTATTGGTTTCTATTTTCTTTAATAATTGCTAGTGAAATTTTAATTGCTAATTGGAAATAGTTAAGTTTAAAATACCCTTCATTAAGAGATCTTTTTTAGAAAGTACAAAATCAATTTAAAACATTTTTACACTAACCCTTCCTCGTGGGATTGACTCATATTTACTATCCTACGATTGACATCATACACATGCAATTGTTTATTTTATGTTTTGGGAAATATCGGAACAATCGTCGAACGAAAACTGCAAGGGCTCACCGATAATCTGGTCGCAGAATCTGCACCAGCAAAGCCAACATTGGGACACTTCATTTTTTCGATGCAGGGCTCTCGCTCTCTCATTCGCCGCGGCACGACGGGCCTCCTCCTTGGGATAACCATTGGCCTCCATGGTCTCCAACTCCCTGAGGAGATCAGTGACTTTGGGATTGTCCTCCTCTTCTGGCTCAGACGGCGAATTATCATTCTTCTCCAAATCATTACGTCGGGCTCCCTACTAGAATCGAGGTCCACATCAGTGCCCTGGACCAGAACATATCTCTCGGCCGCCGGAACAGGGGCCTCAGAGTCATCTTCTTGGTCCTGTAGACTCATCATGCAGGATACCCTACTGTTTCGGGACGAACTGGTGCCGATAGAATTTTGAATACGGGTCATATTGCTAAAGGGAAAGACGAGAAACCAAAAAGGAATAAGCTTACCCTGAAGAGACACAAAAATCGGTCGGAAGTTTGGCCAAAAGTTGGAACTCTTCAGTGCAGAAGTTTTAATTTCCAAAGTTTTCCTCCTAAGGTATGGGATAATAAATGACTGGAGTGAGTGTTTAATGGGTTTATATTTAGGGCAAATGAAGGTTATGCGGCGATTGATCAAAATGCACGACCCTTCGCCTATCTCACACGCGCCTCTACATCTCTAGCGCAACCCAAAACCACCCTCGGGATCCCGCCATTCCCATATTTCAAAATTGAAAATACACGCGACTGCAGGTCGGATGACTCACGTAAACTTTGGAAAGTACCACGCATTACGCTAAGGACAAGGCATGATAGCGGTAGAATCGGGAAACTCAATCTCTGAAGTCAGAGGTAATGAGTACCTATCATGGCTATCAAACTGCTTTGCTCGATTGTACCCCCGCTTATCGAGAATTTGAACTTGCGAATCCAGGTTGGTCCTCGAGGAACTCGAGCACCAACCTCGAGGGCAATTATTGTGGGCCGAATATAACCTCCAAGTGGTCCAAGAGCCCGCGCCGGATAGATGGACATGATAAGTCCAAGCTGATGTGGTCGGAAGACCAAAGGCGAACTTCCGAGCATCAGTAAGGGCCTAACGAACAAGTTTGAGGTTGTTCCAAGTAAGACTACACAATTATAACGAGTCACGCATCTATCGAGCACCCGAATAATGCTCGGACGAGGGACGTGAATAGTATGCGAGCGACCATTCATGATAAGACGATCAGCACAGTCCTTGCGAGGAATAAACAAGGAAGCCATAACTTGAGTGCTTCCGATCAAGGACAACCGACCTTTGGGTAGCCATTGCCCCGAGTAGGGACCCACTGCAGAAGATCTCTGAAGAAAATTGGATCAATTTAGGTGCACCCTATGAGCCTGACATGAGTACTATTATGTTAGGGAATCCACCGACGTGGTAGCCACCCATTGGAACAGTATATGGGACAATGATTGCACTGTACGTTCACCTTGCGGAGCACGATCTGAGTCTAACTGATAGACTATGGGGACCATATGTGTGCGGTCTATGCATGCCACGTTTTCCCCTATAACACATATATACAAGCTCTTAGAAGCTGAGAGAGAGTTGGTTCCAGAGAATCAATACACCTTCTACACACACAAAAATTGTATTGCCTATAGATGCCCCAATTTACATACGCAGAGACACACAATTCCTCATTAGAAATCTGTCCTGTTCTCTGATTGTAATCTATAACAACTTCATTAGCTTATTAATTATAGCCTCCATTAAAAGTCCTAGTCTTTGCAATATAAGACTAGACAAATCTTGATGTCTTTATCATATTGTTCAGTGTTAATCCTGCTAGATTAATTGTTTCCTGTTCAACAACATCACCATATTTGTTACAGGACCAACATGTTGAATATTGAAGATATGAGTGGATGTAGTATATATTTTGGATTCAAAATTTAATATAGTATAGTCACAAAAAGGTTAGTACAATAAAAAACACTTTGGTACAGACACATTTTCAATAGTACAGATGTACATGTAGTAATATAGTATAATCACAAAAGAGGTAGCATGATAAAAAAAATACTATAATACAGACACATATTGAATACATATATTGTCTCGCTGAAAAAGAGGCTAGCCAAAAATTCAAACAATCGGGAACAATAATACTCAAATCGTGAACAGTAACAGTTACAGTATAGTGAAAAGGTCAATAATACAGAAGCATATTCAATAGTACAATCGTGTCTCGCTGGAAAATCTATTGATCGAAAAAATATTAGTTCCAACCATGAACAGTGATAGCAAATGTACCATTATTATAGTAGTATTAAATGCACTCACTTTTTAAATCGTAAACAGTAACAGTTATAGTACAATAAAAAATTAATCGCACATCTACATATTTAATGGTAGAGTTGCAATAGTTTTTATAAATCAAATGCCTTTGTCTTGTCATGTGTCAGAATGTCAATTTGGTAAATAAAGTGAACTTTTGCACCTCTATAAAATTGTAAAAAAAAACTTACACCATTTTGAATTCCCCTTTATAAAAAGTAAATAATGAGGACCACTCATATAATAATTTGTATAAATAGGTAGTCTTACCATTTAAATATTCCAGCAAAAACAATCATCATAACAATGTAGTTTGAGGCAACTTTGTAAATTATTAAAACTTACAAAGTAATTAATTTATAAATATAAGACAAATAAAAACGATGTGAACCATATTAAGGGTGGTTGTGGCTAAGCCAATTGTCT
The DNA here is from genome assembly GCA_026898435.1 of Prunella vulgaris. NCBI lineage: Eukaryota > Viridiplantae > Streptophyta > Magnoliopsida > Lamiales > Lamiaceae > Prunella > Prunella vulgaris. The sequence goes on from JAPKLY010000304.1 coordinate 328,601, forward strand.
ACCAAGAAATACGTTTCCTTGGTCTTGGACTCCCAAGCTGTATGACCTGCCCCCTGAAAACATAAACAAATAAGATTAGAAGTTGAATTAAATTCTACATATTTAATTTTCACAAAAACTAGTAGTACACAATCATCAAATATTTCCAACCTTCACAGTGGCGTATGTTAGCTCAGAGTCGCCATTGAAATATAGAGTTTTATACCTTAAGTTAAAAAAAAAAACAGCCCGAATTATTAAAATGGGGTTCAAGAATAAAAAAAATGGTATAGTAAAAGATTAAACCAACCCTGCAATTTGACCATCAACAAACCAAGGATTCCAATCATTTTTAATCGGCAACTTCAATGATCTTATCCATTCTTCAGTTGACGAATGAGGAACAGCCATGTCATGATCTCCACTGTGAATAACATTATTTGATTTATCACCAAATATTGAATTTGATTTTGTGTATTATGTTGTAAAATCAAAATATGATGGTTAATATACCAATACTGATGATATACGTACCTATAAATTAAAGCTCGACAATCGGTCTGATTGATGAACTTTTTATGATAATTCAGAGTGGAGTTGACAGTAAATGTATAAGACGCATTATTTATGGTACTATTACAACGTACCCATTCTAGTTCCTGCAAAACAAATTCTTTAAATTACTCATCTATGTTTATGGAAAAGAAAGAATATATTTTTATATGAAATCCATCTCATATAAGACAAACATAAATAATTTTGAATTTTTGCAAGTCCCCCATTGTAAGAAAATAATATTTTGTTTATGACGAAAAATATTAAATTATTTTTAAAAATAATTATATCCACCTGATGCACTGTACAACTCAAACATATATTTAAATAAGTATCAATAGTTTTTATTGAACAGTAACAATTTTTTTCACTAAACAATAATTGGTCAGTGAAAATAACTAATATTATTTTAAAATACAGTTGAACAGCACTGCATGCAAAAAAAACTTTCTCATTCTTTTTACTTTTTATTTTTTGAATTAGGTGTTATCCTATCCTGTTTGCACACCATAGAATATTTTTAGGCCTAATTGGGTTCAATAAATTGACATACCTCACGAACATGTAGTGCTTCCTTGACAGATTTTGTATTCGCCCAATAATAAAGGAAGGGATAATTCATACGCTGCTTGGAAGCAAAGAAATTAGAGTTTGAATCAATAAATTTAAAAAAAAAAAATACACTACCTCCCATCTGTGAAAAAATGGTCATATAATTTTTAGCGTATGTCAGAGGATATTATGATTTATTGTGATGTTGTAATATCCTCAACACATAAAAAAAAATATTTTTTACGGAATAACAAATAGAGAAAGAGTGAGATTAATTATGATTACACGACACCATGCTTGGGGAGCAGGGGATTGTAGGAAACGTGGAAAATCGATTTGGTCTTCGTTGGATGAGGGGGGAAGATGATGTGGTAACAACTCTCTTATGGGACTCACGTCTTTCTCACACCATCCTTCTAATATGTGATAAGGGTTTACCTTCTCAATGCACTGCACATCAATATTCAATTACTTGCTAGGATGACAATCTACCAAATTGAAAAACAAACACCAAATTATTTACAAATTTACCTCATCTATTCTTTCCATGTCATTCTTGCATAGATGATTGTCCGGCTCAATCTTTAGATAATTCCCATTGCAATTTTCTTTTGCAGACTGAAATTTAAAAAATAAGTTATATTAATACATATATAAATGTTGGTTAATAAATAAATTAAATAATTGAATAGAATAAAGAATTGCCAGGTAGAGTTCATCTGGTATGAGTCCCATTTGGTGGGCATATGGAATTTTTCCATTAAAGTCTGAATATAAATCAGTACCAGGGTTTCCCAATATGTATCCCTGCAGCTCTCAATCACAATAAGAATGAAGCATTAACCATGAGAATAGTCACTAAAAATAAAAGAGTAAAATATTACCTACGAAATTTTCAACAAAAATTTTCATAGTAGGATTATAGTTATAAAAATATTTTCATTCTTAATCTAAAAAAAATTTGCCGACAGTAGACAAATTGCATGTATGTATGTTATGAAAATACGATACTGCTAGATATCGAAAGACCAGAAAGATAGACAATAAACCGAGTCAAGGAAAACTCCTTTTCCCGCAAGACGAAATACGCCCTGGCTAGTGCTCACAAGAGTGCGTATCATCCCCAAAGGTAAAACGATTTGCACGTAGATATCAGGAGCACCCCTGATATAAACGTTTCGACGAACTGAATCAAAGTTGAGATGAGAGAGACGAAGTATACTGGAGAGGAGAGAAATTTTCATAGGCTAGGGTTTCTGAAGTGAATGAAAAAATGAGGAAGCAAATGATCTATATATAGGCACACACTGATGTAGGAGTTGAAAAAACGTGGGGCAAAATCCGGAATAAATCTGATAAACGAATATATCTTCTATATTCTCAGATATTTAATTCGAATTTTAAATCCGGATTACTTGAGCAACAAGAACCTCTTAAGGCTTAATTCAGATGGGCTCAAATATTTGGGCCTCAATTAATTGCACAAAATTAATGTCTCCAAAAAATAATTTTTGGTCTCCAAAAAATTAGATGGGCTCCCAAAGCCCAATTGTCAAGAACCACAAACCCAAGCCCGAGCCGGGCTGGGCGGGCGGTGGCGGCGCGCGCGCGTGTGGTGTATAGGAGAGAGTCTCCAAGCACTTTATTTAAGAGGTCATCTCAAGTTGTTACATATATCTTTTATGGATTCCTTCATGAATTTCTATGTGGGACAAGCAAGACCCACTTGCTTGCACCCATTCCCACTTCCAAGGTTTTTCCCTCCATTTTCATTGGACGATTTCTCACTCACCGAAATTCGGTCTTGAGACTTCCAATATGCTATCATCATCTACTCCGTGAGTAGAACAAATATATCATGTTTGATTTTCCAAAATAAAATTAATTAACTCTTAATTAATTTAATCAAAACACAATTTCCAACAATCCCCCACATGAGCGAGAAATGCGTCTAAACAGATGTGGAATAATCTCTCAACTCAATGAAACTCCAAAGCATTTGAAAAGTAGCTTGTGACTTTGAACTTTCCATAGTCAGACACTATCGAACATACTGGCGGTTTAGTGGACTCAATGCCTTGAACTAACCCTCCATCGTGTATGTCTAGACAATAATGTAGACACAATGAAACCCCGGCTCTGATTCGTTCTCACGTTTTTGTCCGTTTTGGCCATGGACGTCCTTTGTTTTCATATATGCTTGGTCGAAGCGGCCCTCACTTCTCATTTATATAGGTGATCTCCTTTCGAGTATCCCGCTATACTCAGTCTCTTTTGGACTTTAGGAATCATTAAAAGTTTAGAAAACTTAACCTGCACCACAACTCACGGGTTTCCGAACACTTGACATTGGGTTGTCAGGAATGGTCATTAATTTCAAGTGTTTTATCAACAACTTCAACAGCTTAGTTTTCCCATTGAACCAAGTTCTTGGGATCTCCATTCAGGAAGGTTGGGTTACCTCTGTTTTAGTTTTAGCTTGTGGATTTCAGACCCATTCCTTCTATCAACCTATTAATTTGATCTCGATTTATTGCTTTTGTAAGCGGATCCGCCAAATTGTCCGTTAATTTTATATAATCGATGGTTATTACACCGGTCGAGATCAAGTGTCTAACGGTATTGTGTCGACGTCGTATGTGTCTCGATTTTCTGTTATACATACTGTTCGAAGCTCTGCCAATAGTAGTTTGACAGTCACAATGTATCATTATTGATGGCACTGGTTTATTCCAACAAGGAATATCTTCCAGAAAATTACGAAGCCATTTAGCCTCTTCCCCCTCCAAATCCAATGCGATGAATTTCGACTCCATTGTGGAACGGGCTATGCACGTTTGTTTTGTGGACTTCCATGAAACTGCTCCTCCTCCAATAGTGAACACATATCCACTTGTGGAAAAAGAGTCCTTGGAATCTGATATCCAATTTGTATCACTGTAACCTTCAAGTACAGCAGGATGTCTTGTAAAATGAAGTCCGAAATTTAGAGTATACTTTAAGTATCTCAAGACTCTTTTTATTGCTTTCCAATGCTCATGGCTTGAATTACTCGTGAACCTACTCAATTTATTTACCGAGCATGCAAGATCAGGACGAGTACAATTCGTAATGTACATTAAGCTTCCTATGATTCTTGCATATTCTAATTGAGCCACTGGTTCTCCTCTATTTTTCTTCAAATGAACATTTGGTTCTAAAGGGGTTCTAGCCGGTGGATCATTGAACGCATCAAATTTTCTTAACACTTTCTCCGCAAAGTGAGATTGTGTTAAAGAAATTCCATCCGATGTTCTTTCTAGTTTAATTCCTAGAATTACATCTGCTAGACCCATATCTTTCATGTCAAAGTTCTTTTTCAACATGTTTTTCGTATCAATAATGAGATTATGATTGTTACCCATGATGAGCATGTCATCAACATATAAACAAACAATAACAAAACCATTTCGTGCATTTCTTACGTATACACACTTATCACATTCATTGATACGAAACCCATTTGACAACATGGTGTTGTCAAATTTTAAATGCCACTGTTTAGGAGCTTGTTTAAGTCCATATAGTGACCGAACGAGTTTACACACTTTGTTCTCATTTTCGGGTGCAACGAAACCTTCTGGTTGATCCATGTAAATTTCCGCATCTATCTCACCATTGAGAAAGACGGTCTTTACATCCATTTGGTGTATCTCGAGATTGTGCAAAGCATCAATCGCTACGAGTACTCGAATGGAAGTAATTCTAGTAACTGGTGAGTATGTATCAAAGAAATCATACCCTTCCTTTTGTTTAAAGCCTTTCGCAACCAGACGAGCTTTATATTTTTCAACTGTTCCATCCGATTTATATTTTCTTTTAAGGATCCACTTACATCCTAAGGACTTACAACCTTTAGGGAGGTCAACAAGTTCCCATGTATTATTTTGTAGTATTGAATCATACTCGTTATTTATAGCTTCCTTCCAAAGAGGAGCATCCGGTCTTGACATAGCTTCCTTGATAGACAATGGTTCTTCTTCAATCACGTAGGTGATGAAATCTGGACCATATGTCTTATCAATTCTAGCTCTTTTACTGCGTCTCGGTTCTTCATCTTCAAAATTAGAAGGACCAGCAGTATCAGCTGAATCCTCGTGGATTCTTTTGTTAGAACTTCCTTGTTCTTTGGTTTTACACGGGAAAATATTTTCAAAGAATTTAGCATTCCTTGATTCAATCGTAGTCCCTTCTGTCATACCCGGTATTTCTGATTTATGAATAAAAAAACGATAGGCACTGCTATTTAAGGCGTATCCAATAAAGATACAATCCACAGTTTTTGGGCCTATTCTTACTTGTTTTGGAATTGGAACTTCAACTTTCGCCAAACACCCCCACACTTTGAGGTATTTGTAAGCCAGTTTTCGCTTTTTCCATAATTCATAAGGGGTTTCCTCCATAGTCTTAGATGGTATTTTATTTAATATGTGGTTAGCTGATAATATAGCTTCGCCCCACATATTTTGTGGTAAACCCGAGCTGATTAGTATTGCATTCATCATCTCTTTTAGTGTTCGATTCTTTCTCTCTGCAACACCATTAGATTGGGGTGAATATGGAGCCGTAGTTTGATGTATGATTCCCGAATCAATACATAGTTGTTCAAATGGAGCAACATACTCTCCCTCTCTATCACTACGAATAGATTTAATTCGAGTGTTGAGTTGATTCTCTACTTCGTTTTTGTACCTTTTAAACGCTTCTAAGGTTTCATCTTTACTTCGCAAAAGTTAAACATAACAAAAACGAGTACAATCATCAATAAATGTGACAAAAAACCTATTTCCGCCTCTAGTTTGTACAAACTTCAAATCACATACATCAGTGTGAATTAATTCTAGAGGGACAGTACTTTGTTTAACTTATTTGAAAGGTAACTTCGTCATCTTTACTTCTACGCATATTTCACATTTTCTGGATGTGTCAACATTTTCGATTTCAAGTAAACCAAAATTTTTAAGTCTCTTAATAGCATTTAAATTAACATGCCCTAATCTAAAATGTCATAAAGAGGAACACTCAACCGAATAAACAGAAGTAGAAGCAATTTTATTGATAACATTTTCGCCTTTACGGCTGACAACCATAACAGACATTTTGAATAGTCCGTTTTCAAGATAATCTTTACCTAGAAAGACACCAAACTTACTAAGTACAACTTTGTCAGAATCAAACACTAGTTTAAACTTGTGACTAATCAGCAGTGAACCTGAGATCAGGTTCTTTCGGATGTCCGGGACATGCAACACATCCTTCAAAGTATGCTCATTTCCCGACGTGAGCTTTAACACAATCGTTCCAACACCAGCAACTTCCGAGTATGACGTGTTTCCCATGAACAATTTTCTCCCATCAGTAGGAGAATAAGTGGAGAAGGCAGATTTCTCCGAGCACACATGGCAGGTGGCACCAGTATCCACAAACCATTCATTCTTGTTATCCACCATGTTGGATTCAGTTACCACAACAGACATATCCAAATCCGTGATCTTTTGTTCAGCGACATTCACCGTGTCCTTCCCTTTTGGTTTTGGCTTATCTTTCTCGTCTTTACGAGGCAGACGACACTCATTAGCCCTATGATTTGGTTTGCCACAGTTGTAGCAGTTTCCATTGAACTTCTTCTTAGCATTAGAGTTCTTCCCCGCAACACCTTTTTCATTAGGACGTTTTCTCTTGTTTGGCTGGCTGTTCTTCTCTATCAGATTTTCCTTGGCTTCGAGAGAGGTTGTTGATTGCTTTCCGTCTCTCTTCCGGTTATCTTCCTCGATCCAGAGCCTCACAATAACATCTTCCAAGCTCATCTCCTTTCGCTTGTGTTTCAAATAAGTTCTGAAGTCCTTCCATGAAGGTGGCAGTTTCTCGATCACAGTTGCGACCAGAAAGAGTTCTGGAAGTTCCATTCCTTCAGAAGCAATATTGTGGAAAATCACATGTAACTTTTGTACTTGTTCCACAACCGACTTGTTGTCTTCCATTTTGAAGTCAAACAACAAAGCTACGATGAACTTTTTCGTTCCAGCATCTTCGGTCTTGTATTTTTTCTCCAAAGTATTCCATAGAGACTTGGATGTGGGTTGTTCGCAATATACGTTGTATAGTGGATCTGCCAACCCACCAAACACATAGTTTCTGCACAAGTAATTTCCATTTGTCCAAGCATCATAGAGAATTCTTGTAGCCTGATCTGCATTATCATCAGGGACAGGCGGAGTGTCCTCCTTGAGGTATTTCGCCATTGAGAATGTGGTCAGATAGAACAACATCTTCTTCTGCCACCTCTTGAAATCTGTACTGGTAAACTTTTCTGGTTTTTCACCATGTACCATTACGGGTCTTATGGTTCCAGGTTGTGAGGTTGGAAAACTTGTCAACCCCAAAGTGTTTGTAGTAGGATTCCCCACAAACGGGTTAGCACTGGACGTTCCTAGATGTGGATTTTCGTTGAAGGAGTTATCATGAAAATCCCAAAACTGTTGTGTAGAGGGATTTGCAAACGGATTTCTAGATGAATTCCCTACAAAAGGGTTTCCTGGAGCATTCATATTGAATGGAATTCCAGATGAATTCGGTTGTACGGTATTCGTACCAAGGAGTGCATCAAGAGATGCCGAGATATCAGGCTGTTGACTCGTAGTCACAACAGTAGGAGCCTGATTACCGTTTTCAACATTAGTACTGTCATCAGCACCAACGTTGACTGGTATCATGGACACATCAACATCATTTCCTGAGTGAGTCGACATAGTAGTAATCGTGACTGTAAGTATAGATAATATTTCGTCTTGCGATTGTTATGAAAATACGATACTGCTAGATATCGAAAAACCAGAAAGATAGATAATAAACCGAGTCAAGGAAAACTCCTTTTCCCGCAAGATGAAATACGCCCTGGCTAGTGCTCACAAGAGTGCGTATCGTCCCCAAAGGTAAAACGGTTTGCACGTAGATATCAGGAGCACCCCAGATATAAACGTTTCGACGAACTGAATCAAAGTTGAGATGAGAGAGACGAAGTATACTGGAGAGGAGAGAAATTTTCGTAGGCTAGGGTTTCTGAAGTGAATGAAAAAATGAGGAAGCAAATGATCTATTTATAGGCACACACTGATGTAGGGAATGAGAAAAACGTGGGGCAAAATTCGGAATAAATCTGATAAACGAATATATCTTCTATATTCTCAGATATTTAATTCGAATTTTAAATCCGGATTACTTGAGCAACAAGAACCTCTTAAGGCTTAATTCGGATGGGCTCAAATATTTGGGCCTCAATTAATTGCACAAAATTAATGGCCCAAAAAATGATTTTTGGTCTCCAAAAAATTAGATGGGCTCCCAAAGCCCAATTACCACGAATCCGAGCCCGAGCCGGCGGCGCGCGCGTGTGGTGCATAGGAGAGAATCTCCAAGCACTTTATTTAAGAGGCCATCTCAAGTTGCTACATATATCTTTTATGGATTCCTTCATGAATTCCTATGTGGGACAAGCAAGACCCACATGCTTGCAACCATTCCCACTTCCAAGGTTTTTCCCTCCATTTTCATTGGACGATTTCTCACTCACCGAAATTCGGTTTTGAGACTTCCAATATGCTATCATCATCTACTCCGTGAGTAGAACAAATATATCATGTTTGATTTTCCAAAATAAAATTAATTAACTCTTAATTAATTTAATCAAAACACAATTTCCAACACTTAATTATCTAGAAATTTCATTTTTAAATAAATTACTTTTAGATTAAAGAATAAAAATGCCCAAATAAGTATAAAAATTTGTTAGCAAATTGTAGGCAATCCCAGTAAGAAAAATTTTGTTGGAAAATTTCGTAGGCATTTTTTTTTCCTCTTATGGTGAATGATCAACTTGAAAAAAAAAAAGAGATAGTGATGACTACTTTCATGTTCAAATGTGGTTGGCTCCCTTCCTTAATGCCTATCAAAACAAGAAAATTGTGTTAATTTATCACTTCTACTATTAGTTACTACTTTTGATGATTAAATAAACATGATTCGATACATCCAAGCAAGTGAGATTACCATTATATATATGGTCAGCAATGAGAGGAATGATAAGGCCAACAAAAGATTCACCAGCCATGTAGAGCGGATTCTTCTGATAATTAGGGTGATTTGTAATCCACTGCAACAAATCAATCATTATTTATTTTTTCAACCATCACAATTATTTGTGGGGATGGCATTAGAAAGGGCGGGTAATTTAAGATCCAAGTCAGGACGGGCCGGATGGCCCACTACGAGTTACAAGATAATCCATTAATTAATCATGAATTACTACATTATTATATAGGCCCGGGTTATATGCACTTACATTTGTTAAAAGTACACACTTCATAATTTTATTAACTAAAAAATATATAAAATATAACAAATATTCTTTTAAGTTTTTCTCCCTAAATCTGTACACCAACCTTAATTATCGGAACAACTCCTAAAACGTAACTATATTTTTTCTTGTAAAGTATCAATATATTAAATAATGATATTTTTTAAAAACAAAAAAAAATGTCAAATAAATGAAAAATAATAAGCAAAAATCAAGTAGTTTTTGTTTGAATTTTGAAAATTTCCCCAAAAAAAAAAAGTGAAAAGACAAGCACAAAATAAATAGTATATCTTTTTAAACATTCCAAACAAATTTTTCTCGATTATATTTTGAAAAAAAAAAAAGGTGTAATTCGATAAATTAAACGATTAAATATTGTGACAAAAATTTTCAGAAAATGGCTAAAATTTCGTTAAAAAGGTACTTTATTTCGGATAACTAGAACTGGTAAAAAAAAAAAATCTTATACTTGAATGTAGAAATAGAGGTTGAGAGAGGAGATGAAGAGGATGAATGAAGATTGAGGAAGGAAAAAATTCACCGTTATTCTTACCTTTTTATCTTTTTCATTTTTCAAATAGAAGTGACAGTTGATGGACGGTCGTTGAAGTTTGAGATAAAATTTAGTGGAGAGTAAGCGTGATGTTAGAAATTACGCGGTTTTAATGGGATAATACGTGGACTATGTAGTGAAGATGAGGAAAATGAAGAGAAGAGAAAAAGAAGAACGTGAGAAGAAAAGAGGAGAGAAAGGGTGAAGAGAGAAGGTGGATGCACACAAAAAAAATAAAAATAAAAATAAAAATTATTTAAAAAAATTATAATTTATGATGTGTGTGTACTGCAAACAAATGTGGGTGCATATAACTTGTACACCCCATTCTGAATCAACTTGTTTCCTTATTAATACTGGTTAAATCAAATGAAGCCCCAACTCATTACTTAAAACAGTTTCATACAATTATTTGTTCGACAAAACAATTTAAGTAAAGTGGACCAAATTAAAATCCTAAAGTATTGCCTAAGTTAATAGGCTAAGTGTATGTTTGGTTTAGGGGACTAAATAGTCAATCCCCAAACACAGGACTATTCCGGCCAAAACATGCATGTTTTGGCTGGAATAGTCCTGTGTTTGGGGGATTGACTATTTAGTCCTCTAAACCAAACATACCCTAAGAGTACAATTTTTCACCTTTTTTAGGAATTCATAGACGAGCTCCGCTTCAATTGATTCACTTGCTTTATAAGCTTCAGAAGATTCTCCATAAGAAAATCCAGCGCCCACAGGTTCGTCTAGAAGTAGAATATTTGTCGTCTGTACATAATCACATAAGGTTGAGTCAATAATCCTAACACAAATTCTTTATTTAGTACTCATTTCATCCCATGATTATTTGTACACTTAGACCTTGTTTGTTTCGATGGACAAAGTAGATTAGGTAATAATATTATATCTATAGATTATTATTTATGAGTTAAATAACTTGTTTGAATTGATGAATTAAGATAATTAGTAATATAAGACAATTTCATTTTGTATGTTTAATAATAAAAAAATATACAATTGACAAAATTTTCCTCTATATCATAAATAAACATAGAGTGAATTATGATTTTTTTTTTCCAATATAAGATGATTATTTTAGTAAAGATAAATACAATAGATTATTATCATACTTCTTCCCTAAGATAATATTATCTATCATTCATAAAATAAGTTGAATTTTAGTGTTGTACTTTTTATTAGTCTTGAGTCTTTGTCCATTAAATCAAACATCAAATTAAATTATATAATTTAATTTATCTTAACTTATCTAATCTAATCAACCAAATAATCTCTTATTTTATTTGTTCATCCCAAAATTATTTGTACACTTCAAAGGGAACATTAATTAGTGTGCACACTCGAAAAAATAAAAATTGTGTCATTTCAGGTATACAAATATGGGACAGTTACAAAGAGATGCAATTTTTTAGGTTTATTTCAAAGAGGGCTAAGTGTGCAATTTTTAGAATATTTGCACACTCATTTTGAGTGTGCATTTTTTTTATAATAATTTTTGTACACTTGTTCCTCTTTGCAATTTAAAGAGAAAATGTGCCACTATTTGCTTTTTTCCTCTACAAATAATTATGGGTTAGAGGGAGTATTAAAAATAGGATTGTAGATGTCAAAACCTTTGTCCATGAATGCGGATTTAACAAAACAGTAGGTATGGTGGTATCAGTTTGAGCATAGTCAAACATGAGAGGCCCTGCATTTAATGAAAAAACAAAATAACTTTAACTAATTCAATAAATCCCTCCGTTCCTCTATACATTGCTCGTTGTTTTTGGGTACACGAATTAAGATAAAAGTAAAAGAATATAAGTGATGTGATTGAAAAAAGTAAAAAAATATAAGTGATGTGATGGAGAAAAGTAAAAAAGTAATGAAAATAGTGTAAAAAGTATTGAAAATAATAATAAAAAAATGAATAGTAGTTTCCAAAAAAAGGTAAAAAAACAAATGAGCAACATAATGGGACGGACGAAAATGACAACATGAGCAGCGTATAGTGGAACGGTGGGAGTACTTTATAAAATTAAGAATAGAAAAGGTGGTACCAATCCCTAGGAAAATGGCTTCAAGGGGAGAACATCCGGGGCCTCCCGTGAGTTGAAGGATAAGAGGATCATTTGAAGGGCTCCTTTCTGATTGTATGAAGTAGTAGAATAATTGTTTTTCTTCTGATTCTCCCACTCCTACATACCTTTATTTTTTAATAGAAAAAATAACGAGAAAAAATCACAAATGGTCTCATAACTTTATAGAAGATAAGCGAGAAAACTGCTTAATTAAAAAAGAAATTAAGATGCATACCCTGTTTCAAGTTTGAATGGAAGTTTACCAGCAAAACCAGGCAGATGCTCAACTATGTGATGTGATGAAATCATATGGGTACACAAACCCATTAATAAAAGTATGACTTTGAGCTGTGAAAAATAAGGGTGTGGCATCTTGGTAGTGATAGTAGCCAAAATCCTCCTTTTTTTGTTTGTCCAAGGGGCTGTCAAATAGGGATGTGAAATTGTGGATCCTCTGTTGTTTATATATGATCACATAGCTCAAATCTTGGTGTAGATTAATTACTCCACTTTGGTGTTGTATTATATTTGAAATGAGGCAAATGTAATAAATGATATTATCTTCATCATTAATACCACCAAATTATAGGTGTGCTTTCAATCTCTTTTATAAAGTGTAAAAAAATTTTATTTTTTAAGTTGGTAGGACCCAATTTATTTAAAATAAAAATGATTTTACACTTTTTAAAGTATCTGAAAACACACTCATATACTAAAGTAAAGTTAAAGCGGAATAGATGGCAAAGTTTGCCAAAAATATTGTTGATTTTGCTGGATTGAATATATAGGAAGAATTTCATATTAGGGCCCAAATTTTAAGGTAAGTCTCAATTTAAGATTTTAATTTTGAAGTGTCTCAAATTTAGATCTATATTTTGATTTTTTCTCAATTTAAGATCTAATTTTATTATCTTTGTCTCAATTCAAGACCTCATCCATTTATCTTTATTTTTTTAAAACTTCACTAACATAATAATTTTTTTGTATTTAATTAATTTTATAAGTATAATATATCAAACATAATTTTTTTGTATTTAATTAATTTTTTTAGGTATAATATATCAAGCTAAAAATAAATAAATAAAATTTTATGCAAGTATTAAACATGCTTTAAAATTTATTTTTTCTTGTTGAACCATGAATTGAAAAAAAAAAATTATGTCAAATATGAATATTAAATAAAATTATATAATTTTTATTTTATATTTTAAATCTTAATTTGAAGTAAAATATTGTTATGCTTTGAGTTTTTTTATAAAATATTAAATTGAAATAAAGATAAATGGATCGGGCCTTGAATTGAGACAAAGATAATAAAATTAGATCTTAAATTGAGAAAAAATCAAAATGTAGATCTTAATTTGAGACATTTCAAAATTAAAGTCTTAAATTGAGACTTACCTTAAAATTTGAGTCATAATATGAAATTCTTCCAATATATATTAAAAAAGTGATTATATTTACAAACTTTTTTCACAATATATGCGTAAAATTATAAATTTTTTTCTACATAAATATATATATATATATTTTCGTAGAATGAATTTGTAATTAGTATTGATTTTGTAAATTATTTTGTAATTTTTTCATTTTGATATGAAGCCTAAATTGGAATGCATAACTGACCCACCTAATCACCCCCAGCTGTGTATATGGTGCCTATCAGTGCAAAGCTTGAAACACAATAAACTCGAATGATAGGGATGAGACCATCAACATGGGATAAATCATCTTCATTTTCATTTTAATTTGGATAAGGACATCTCATTTTTAATTCAAATATTCATTTTGAATTTGAATAAAGACTTCTCATTTTTAATTCAAATATTCATCTAAACCAATAATACCTACCTACTTTCATAAATCTCACCATCACCAAATACAAATTAATTTGTTATTCAAATGTTACCTCTGTCCACATTTTTCCATATTTATTTTCATCTCATCCATTATTATTCCTAACTAAATAATATCTGTATGTTTGTTTTGGAATTGAAGGGGTAGTAGCAAGTCATGACTTTGAAATCTTTAGATGTAAAAACATTGATGAATAGTAAAAATGTGTGTTTGTTTTGAGATTTTAATAGAGTAGGATATTACTTTATGTCAAACCAAAGTGTGATAATGATTGATTTTATAGGTATAATTATAGGTATAATAAGTATTTTATGAGTATTGTGTTGAAAAGAGTAATAATAGGTTTAATAGTTATTTTTAGGTGTGGATTGAGTTTGAGATGTGAAATCCGGATGTTAAATCCCAAATTTGTGTGGAGCGTGATCGTAAAGTCATACATCCATCCGAGCTAGTCCCAAAACAAACATACCTTACTTTTTTAGATAATACTTTTGGTTTCATTTATATATGAATCAAGTGTATCGTTCAATTCAAATGTATTTTTAGATAATAGGGCGAGTTACATAGTGAGACGCTTATAAGAGTAATATTTCATAGTGCAACACTAAAAAATTAACATTGCAAAGTGTAACACTTTGTGAGACTCTTCACCTGTAACCATCAAATCATCCAATTTTAAAAAATATAAAAAATCTATTTCCCTAATTTCTCTCACCACTCTTCCTCTCTCCTAATTTGAATCTCTCTCCTCTTTCTCCCTATTTCCCTATTTCACAGCTTCGTCTAATTGCTTCAGGCAACAGGTGGTTGCAGCTGACAATTTTTCAAGAGAAGGACGACGAGGGGGGATGTTTGTTTGGAAGGGGGAGAGGACGACGACGGGGGGCTGTGTGTTTAGGGATGGGGGTGGGTTACAGAGGCGGCAATACCATCCCAAAGGAAAAGGGACGACGACGGACGACGACACAGTGGAGGCGATAGTTCTCTCTCTCTCTGTTCTTCATTACGGCGACAATCATCATTTTTTCCGACATCAAAGATTGAGATTTTTTTATTTTAATTTTATTTTGGTTTTGAATTTTTTATTTTTTAGCTTAATTTGAGTTTTCTGGATTTTTAGAAATTTTCCGAGTTTTTTGTGTGTGAATGAATCTGGCTTGAAGATGGTTTTTTGGTGTGTAATGTGAACAGGGTTTTTTTTTTTTATGGAGATTGAAAGATGACTTGAAGATGGCTTAAAATCTAGGGGTTTGGTATGCAATGTGTACAAGATGGCTTGAAATCTA
Source organism: Prunella vulgaris (assembly GCA_026898435.1). Taxonomy (NCBI): domain Eukaryota; kingdom Viridiplantae; phylum Streptophyta; class Magnoliopsida; order Lamiales; family Lamiaceae; genus Prunella; species Prunella vulgaris. Next base: position 343,850 of record JAPKLY010000304.1, read on the forward strand.
GGGGTTTGATGAGTAATGTGAATAGAGACTTGAAGGTCACTTGAAGATGAATTTTTATAGGAACATAGACTTGATGATGTCTTGAAGATGAGTTTTTATGTGAATAGAGACTTGAAGATGAGTTCTGTACATTTTTTTGAGTTTTTGAATTATATTCAAAATTTTGTGTCTGATATTTATTCTTCTATTTAGTATACAAAAATAAAAATAAAATTTAAAGAAAAATAATTTTAAATCACTATTTGGTAGTATTCAACAAATTAAAATTAAATATATGAATATTTAACAATAAATTAGTAGTATTCACAAATTTGCGTGTTGTATTCAGGGTATTCAGAAACAAATTAGAGGTATTCAGTATTTAAAATTTGTAAAATTCGAATATAAATATATGAAAAAGAATTAAAATCTGAATATGTGTATAAAAAATTTAAACAAATAAACAAAATTCAAATCTGAATCTAAATTGAACAAAATAAAAAAAAACGAAATTAAAAAAGGTAACCGGAAAAAGGTAAACAAAATTCAAAATTGATTTTTTTTTATCATTATTGATAACTGAAAAAAGAGAAAGAAACGGAGAGATGGAGAGAAGAGAGAGAACGTGAAAAAAAAATTGAAAAGAGCGAAAAAAGAGGAAAAGTGGTGTTGGAAAAGAGAGAAAGAGGGAAGAGAAATGGTTAGAGAAAAAAACAAAAAAGAGAGAGAGAGAGAGGAGAGAGAGTATGACATGACACACATTTTTATAAAAATTATTTTTTTAATAGAAAAAATGTTACTCCCTTCGTCCATGAAAATTGGACTACCCTTGTTGTGCACGATTATTAAGAAAAATTGATGTTGATATGTAAAAGTGAGTGTATTAGTATAAAAAAATATTTAATTATTAAAAAAAAATTGATGTGATGTGTAAAAGTGAGTATATGTGTATAAAAAATGAAAATAATGATTGTAAGTTTTCCATTTTAGATAAGTAGACCATTTATTGTGGACGACCATTTAAGGTAACGTGAACCATTTATCGTGGACGGGGGGAGTATATTTTATAATAAAGTGTTGTGTTTTGAAATATGATATTATGTGTGTTGTGTTTTAAAATATGAACATTAAAGAGTTGCATCTTGTAATTATTCCATAAATAATACTTTTGATTTCATTTAAAAATCACTGCTATTTTCACTAAAAAGTTATGATTGGCTACGATTTAACGATATTGAGAATCTACCACACTTCTTTTCCATCTTTTATTTTAAAATACTAATTTTCTATTCATTCGAGTTATATATGAAAGAATGTTATTTCATTTTAAATTTTGACCATTCATCTATTCAAGATGAATTCTAATGATATTTTATTTAGATATTAATGTCAATAATATCAATTAAAATAAATTAGACATATTAATTTAATGATAATTTATTTTTGTTATAATTATAAAATTGTGAAGTTATAAATTTATTTTTTCCTTATTTATAAAATACACATTTCTATTTATTAGAGCCACATATGGAATATTTATTTTATTTTAAATTTTGATCATTCATCTATTAAGGACAAAACTTATAATGATATATTAATTTAGATATTAATACCAACTAAAATAAATTTTAATAATAATTTTTCTTAATTATAAATGGTATAGTAATAAATAAAACCACTAAAAAATAATGAACTCTTAAACCTCGCACTCACACTTGTATTATTTTCTCTAAATTTTCTCAAATCAATTTTATCTTGTTTGATAAATTTTATGATACATTTTTAAAATGACAAAAACTTATATGAAACGTTTCACTGTGTGAAACGATACCATATTATTAAATGAATCATACCCATATTCATAAAAAATCTCGCGGGTATTACGACCAGATTAGTTGCATGGAAGAGTTCAATGGCGCAACCCAACTGCCAGGCTTACTACGCAAGGCTCATACCAAAGCATAATTTTTATTATTATTATTTAATTAGAGATATATTATAAATAGTAAAAATAAATAAATAAGAAATACATTTTATCCTATAGTAACATATGTTTGCCCAAATAGTAACACAGATTGAGGAGCAAATATATGTTACTATTATAGCAAATATGTGTTACAATCTTATAAAAAATTGTTATTTTGCATATATTCATTTGTTTTTTTAGAATAAATAGTTTTTAACATAATATAAGAAAAAATCATGTGTGTTACTATAAGAAAAACATATTGGTTTTTCATTAATATTTATTTATTTGTATAGAAATAATTATTTTTTATATAATAACACATATAAAATAATAAAAAAGTGTATTAATATATGAATCAATATACCTATATTTAAAGGAATGATGATTAAATTAAAAAACACATACTGTAACACGTATTTGCCCATATTGTAACACACATTTGCCCATATTGTAACACAAATTGGGGGAGCAAATATATGTTACTATTAGAGCAAATGTATGTTACAATCTTATAAAAATTTGTTATTTTGCATATATTCATTTGTTTTTATAGAATAAATAGTTTATAACATAATATAAGAGAAAAATCATGTGTGTTACTATAAGAAAACATATTGGTTTTTCATAAATATTTATTTATTTGTATATAAATAATTATTTTTTATATAATAACACATATAAAATAGTAAAAAAGTGCATTAATATATGAATCAATATACCTAGATTTAAGGCAATGATGATTAAATTAAAAAACACATACTTATTCTTATAAAAGTACATTTTCTCTTACAGTAACACATATTTGTCTATATTATAACACACATTGCTCATTTTGTAACACAAATTGGGGAAGCAAATATATGTTACTATTAGAGCAAATCTATGTTGCATGGGTGCGGATACGCAGATGCGGGTGCGATACGATACGAGTTCGGGGATACGAGTTTTTTAAAAAATTACGGTGCGATTCGTTAAGGATACGTCTATTTATTTATATTTTATTATATATAATATCTAAAAAAATATTTTATATAAAATTTTATAAATCAATTATAAGTCATTTATATTTTTTATCACCTAAAATTTGAGTATATTCAATAATATAATATAATTATGTAAAAAAAAAAAATCAATTCAAGTTACATTAGTTGAATACATAAATCATAATAGTAAATTCAATCTAAAACAGGTGTCACACTATCAATTTAACTTATACGAAATAATAAAATTCAATTTAAATAATATATTTAATGCTTATAAATATGATTCGTGCAGCGGATTCGAGAATCCGTTAGCTGGATTCGCCACGTGGCAGATGGATTCGCCACGTGGAGAATCCGACAAGAGAATCCAAGAATCTTACCCCTTTTAGGGTGCGGGTGCGAATCTGATACTGCATTATAATATTTTTAGAAGAATCTGTGTCTCATAGGAGCAAATGTGTGTTACAATCTTATGAAATGTTGTTCTTTATATATATATTCATTTATTTTTATATAATAAATAATTTTTCATATAACACAAAAACAATATGTGTATTACTATAAGAAAATATATTATTTTCTCATAAGTATTTATGAAAAAAATAATATTTTTTGTAGTAACACACATTTATTATTAGATTGTATGAGAAAATGTTATTTCTACACAAAACAAATGAATATATGTAAAGAAAACAACATTTAATCTAATTGTAACACAAATTTTGTGTATTAGTAATATGCATTTGGCCAAATAGTAACATACCTGGGAGCGAAAATAAGAAAAATATATTATTTTCTCATAAATATTTATGAAAAAAACAATATTTTTTGTAGCAACACACATTTATTATTAAATTGTATGAAAAAATGTCATTTCTACAAAAACAAATGAATATATGTAAATAAAACAACATTTAATCTAATTGTAAAACACATTTTGCTTATTAGTAACATGCATTTGGCTAAATAGTAACATATCTGGGAGCGAAAAAATCTGGAAGCATAGTTGCGAATTTTTTTTAAAAAAAAAACCCAAATCCGACCCGGCCCGGTAGGATCCGCGATTTTTTTTATATTTACCCGTTTCACGACGTGAAACGTTTCACGTGAGTGCTCCTCTTTTAAAATATGTGATTATAAGTCTCCGTCAGCATAATTATTCTCATGAAATATTTTGGGATATATATATTTACATAATTTTAGTTTTTATTTTTTTTGCAAAATATCATTTTCTCTCTTGTGCAAGAGAAAGCGTCTTCTCTGAGTTCACACTCTGTAAGTGCTGCTATTTTATGTTTGTGAAAATTTGGGTTTATTGTTTGATATATCTTTAAATTTTCTTAATCATTTGGATTAGGGATGTAAACGAGGCGGGGCGGGGGACAATCCCCATCATCGTCCTCGCGGGGAATCCATGTCCCCGTAAACTTCGCGGGAAAATTTTTATCCCCATCCCCACCGGGAAACCCGTCCCCGCGGGGAATCACCGGTCCCCATTTAATATTTTAATTTTTTTTAAATTTATTAATTTAAAATAATTATCATTAACAAATATAAATATATAATTATAAAATGCACTAATATTTTTATAATAAATAGTTAAAATCCAAAATCAAAATTTAAAGAATGTTTAAAATACAAAATACAAATTTAAATTATGTATATAATACAAAATATAAATACAAAATAAGTATAACATTCAAAATACAAATTTAAAATCTAAAAAATATATTAATTACTTTGTATTTTAAAGCCACCTCATCACATACAAACATATATATATATATATATATATATATATATATGTATGTATTTTGTACTCATTTTTTAGAATTCTAAGTTCATATATACAAGAAATTCTTCTCTCTATTTTCTGTCTCTATCTTCATATTATATTCAACACCAAATATTTAAGGATATGTTTGGTTCGTAAGATAAAAATATATATCCATAAAAAATATGCATGTTTTTTACGGATATATATTTTTATCTTACGAACCAAATGAACTCTAGATTATTGTTTGGAAGGATAAAAAACTTGAATGTGAATTCTTCCAACAGGTAAATAAAATGAACTTTTGCACCTATATAAAATTGTAAACAAAATAAATTTTGAATTTCCCTTTATGAAAAGCACCTCAATGTAAGTGAACCGATAATTATTTACAATTTAAAAAAATATTAAAATCTTTATTAAGTCTGCGATATATCTATGGCTAGTTTTACATTTTATTCAATAACATATTAACTTAAAAAATTTAAACGAGTAACAAGATTCATGTCCTCGTTACACGAGTAAAAATCTAATATTTTTAATTATTTAATTAGAGCCTAAGTAAATATTAAAGACAACTCAGATAATAATTTGTATAAATAGGTAGTCTTACCATTCCAGCAAAAACAATCATAACAATATAGTTTGAGGCAATTTTGTAAATTACTAAAACTTACAAATTAATTAATTTATAAATATAAGACAAATAAAAATGATGGAACCATATATATTAAGGGTGGTTGTGGCTAAGCCAATTGTCTACCAAGAAATACGTTTCCTTGGTCTTGGACTCCCAAGCTGTATGACCTGCCCCCTGAAAACATAAACAAATAAGATTAGAAGTTGAATTAATTAAATTCAACATATTTAATTTTCACAAATACACAATCATTAAATATTTCTAACCTTCACAGTGGCGTACGTCAACTCAGAGTCGCCATTGAAATATAGAGTTTTATACCTTATGTTAAAAAAAGTAACAACCTGAATTATTAAAATGTGGTTCAAGAATAAAAAAAATGGTGTAGGAAAAGAGTAAACCAACCCTGCAATTTGACCATTAACAAACCAAGGATTCCATTCATTTTTAATCTGCAACTTCAATGATCTTATCCATTCTTCAGTTGACGAATGAGGAACAGCCATGTCATGATCTCCACTGTGAATAACATTATTTGATTTATCACCAAATATTGCATTTGATTTTGTGTATTATGTTGTAAAATCAAAATATGGTGGTTAATATACCGACACTGATGATATACGTACCTATAAATTAAAGTGCGACAATCGGTCTGATTAATGAACTTCTTATGATAATTCAAAGTGGAGTTGACAGTAAATATATAAGACGCATTATTTATGGTATTATTACAGCGTACCCATTCTAGTCCCTGTTAAACAAATACTTTAAATTACTCATGTATGTTTATGGAAAAGAAAGAATATATTTTATATGAAATTCATCTCATATAAGACAAACATAAACAATTTTGAATTTTTGCAAGTCCCCCTGGTAAGAAAATAATATTTTGATTATGATGAAAAATATTAAAATAATTTTTTTTAAAATTATATCCACCTGGTGCACTGTGCAACTCAAATATATTTTTAAATAAAGTAGGTCTCTAGTGAATTCGGGTTCACATGAACTCGTATCACTGTTATGTGTAATCACTATCACTGTTATTCATATATTCACTGTCACTGTTATAAAAATATACTTAATTTTTTAACAGTGAGTGTGTATATGCATAACAATGATAGTATATACACATGACATTGATAACCCGAATTACCGTGAACTCGGATTCATACAAATTTTTTATTTTAAATAAGTATCAATTGTTTTCATTGAACAGTAACAATTTCTTTTAAATAAGTATCAAATTTTTTTTATTGAAAATAACTAATATTGCTTTAAAATATAGTTGAACTGCACTACACGCACAAAAAAAAAAAAAAAAAACTTTCTCATTCTTTTTTTTTTTTTTTTTTTGAATTAGGTGTTATCCTATCCTGTTTTGCACATTATAGAATTTTTTTTAGGCCGAATGTTTTCAATAAATTGGCATACCTCATGAACATGTAGTGCTTCCTTGACAGATTTTGTATTCGCCCAATAATAAAGGAAGGGATAATTCATACGCTGCTTGGAAGCAAAGAAATTAGAGTTTGAATCAATAAATTTAAAAAAAAAAATACACTACCTCCCATCTGTGAAAAAATGGTCATATAATTTTTAGCGTATGTCAGAGAATATTATGATTTATTGTGATGTTGTAATATCCTCAACACATAAAAAAAATGATTTTTTACGGAATAACAAATAGAGAAAGAGTGAGATTAATTATGATTACACGACACCATGCTTGGGGAGCAGGGGATTGTAGGAAACGTCGAAAATCGATTTGGTCTTCGTTGGATGAGGGGGGAAGATGATGTGGTAACAACTCTCTTATCGGACTCACGTCTTTCTCACACCATCCTTCTAATATGTGATAAGGGTTTACCTTCTCAATGCACTGCACATCAATATTCAATTACTTGCTAGGATGACAATCTACCAAATTGAAAAACAAACACCAAATTATTTACAAATTTACCTCATCTATTCTTTCCATGTCATTCTTGCATAGATGATTGTCCGGCTCAATCTTTAGATAATTCCCATTGCAATTTTCTTTTGCAGACTGAAATTTAAAAAATAAATTATATTAATACATATATAAATGTTGGTTAGTAAATAAATTAAATAATTGAATAGAATAAAGAATTGCCAGGTAGAGTTCATCTGGTATGAGTCCCATTTGGTGGGCATATGGAATTCTTCCATTAAAGTCTGTATATAAATCAGTACCAGGGTTTCCCAATATGTATCCCTGCAGCTCTCAATCACAATAAGAATGAAGCAGTAACCATAAGAGAATCACTAAAAATAAAAGAGTAAATATTACTTACGAAATTTTCAACAAAAAAATTTCATAGTAGGATTATAATTATACAATATTTTCATTCCTAATCTAAAAAAATTCGCCTACAGAAATTTACCATAGACAAATTGCTTGTATGTACTTAGTTATCTAGAAATTTCTAGATAATTTACTTTTAGATTAAAGAATAAAAATGCCCACATAATTATAAAATTTTGTTGGCAAATTGTAGGCAATCCTAGTAAGAAAAATTTTGTTGAAAATTTTCGTAGGAAGTTCTTTTTCTCTTATTGTGAATGATCAACTGAAAAAAAAGATAGTGATGACTACTTTCATGTTCAAGTATGGTTCGCTCCCTTCCTTAATGCCTATCAAAACAAGAAAAATATGTTAATTTATCAATGGATAGATACTTTTATCTTACGAACCAAATATACCCAATATATTTACTATTAGTTATAAATTTGCTGATTAAATAAACATGATTTGAAGTGAGATTACCATTATATATATGGTCAGCAATGAGAGGAATGATAATGCCAACAAAAGAGTCACCAGCTAGGTAGAGCGGATTCTTCTGATAATTAGGGTGATTTGTAATCCACTGCAACAAATCAACCATTATTTACTTTTTCAACCAGCACGATTATTTAAGATCCAATTCAGGACGGGCCGGATGGCCCACTACGAGTTACAAGACGATCCATTAATTATGAATTACAATATTATAATATAGGCACAGGTTATATAAACCTACATTTGTGAAAAGTACACACACTTCATAATTTTTATTAATTAAAAAATATATAAACTATAACAAATATTCTTTTGACTTTTTCTTCCTAAATATGTACACCAACCTTAATTATCGGAACAACTTCTATAACATAGCTATATTTTTTCTTGTAAAATATCAATATATTTATATAATGATATTTTTTTAAAAAGAATAAAAATCCCAAATATTGGATAATAATAAGCAAAAACAATGTAGTTTTTGTTTGAATTTTGAAAACTTCCCAAAAAAGTGAAATGAAAAACACAAAATAAATAATAAATAAAAATAAAAATATATCTTTTCAAACAATCCAAATAGATTTTTCTCGACTATATTTTGAAAAAAAATCAAAAAAATAAATAAATAAGAAGGTGTAATTTGGAAAATTAAAAGAACAAAAATTTTGACAAATTTTTTTGGAAAATGGCTAAAATTTGGTTTAAAAAGTTAAAAATTTATACTTTATTTTGGATAATCAAAATTGAAAAAAAATCTTGTACTTTCATATAGAAATAGAGGTTGAGAGAGGAAATGAAGAGGATGAATGAAGATTGAGGAAGGAAAAAAATTCACCGTTATTCTTACCTTCTTTTTCTTTTTTATTTTTTCAAATAGGAGTGACTCGCAAATGGAGAAAGCGGCGCCCATTGCAGTTGGTGAGCGGCCGTTGAAGTTTGAGATCAAATTTAGTGGAATGTAGGCGTGATGTGAGAAAATACGCGGTCTTAATAGGACAATACGGGGACTATGTAGTGAGGTGAGTAAAAGAAAAAAAGAGAGAAAGAAGAAGAAAAAACGTGAGAAGAAAAGAGAAAAAAAAGAGCGAAGAGAGAAGGTGGGTGCACAGAAAAAATTAAAATAAAAATTATTTTAAAAAATTATAATTTCTGAGGTGTCTGTACCGCAAACAAATGTGGGTGCATGCATATAACCTATACATCAGTTCCATCCTATGTTTAGTGTTACATTTGTCAAAAAGTCTTTCCCAACTAGGGATGGCAAAACGACCCGTCCCGCAGTTGATCTAATTCGCCCCGCTCAGTTTGGATCGACCCCGATCTGCCCCGTTTTGAGAATGGAGCAGATCCGCCCCGCCCCGCCCTGCTTGCGGAGCAGATCAGACATGGATCTACGTATTTTTTGCCCTGATCCGCCCCGCTCCATAAAATATTAATTATATATAATATTAAATATATATATATATATAATATAGAATTATATATATATTTTTTAAAATAATCAAATCTTGGATATGATTTGGTGATTTAGATGGATTATTGTTGATTAAATTGTAAATTTTTAATATTTTGCATTTAGTTTTTTTAATATATTGATTTTGTAAAATTATGAAAATTTAATAGATGGAGCGGGGCAGGCATGGATCTCAAAATGCTGCCCCGCAGTGGAGCATGGAGCAGGGCGGATCAGCGGGGCAAAGCGCGGATCATGCATAGATATTGAGGTATCCGTCCCGATCCGCTCCATTTGCCATCCCTATTCCCAACTTAATGCTATATTTTTTTAGCCTTAGTCTTGTATGCACCAGATGCATCGTGCAACTCTAGTTCATTTTTAAAAAGTTACACATATTATTACTGAAAAATGTATCTTTAATGGTGTAACTTTTTAGTAACAATTTGTGCAACTTTTCAATAATAAATGGTGTAACTTTTTAAAAATACACTTGAATTGCACGGTATAATTTGTGCACAAAAGACTTACTCATTCTTTAAGTTTCATTTGACAAAACTTGTTCTCATTTTTAAAAAAATAAATTTATATAATAAACTACTCATACATTAAAACTCCTATTGACAATAAATATAGTAATAAATGTGGACCACAAGGAATAGTAATGCATAATGTATTTTAACATATTTAACATAAAATTAAAATTCAAATCCTATTATGTGCGGCATGTCCATATTTAATGGGAATGAAATTTTATTTTTCTTGTTTCAAATTTTTAAATGGTAATGGTAATAAAATTTCATTTTCCTTTTTTACTCTTACATATGTTGAATGAGAGTTTGTGTTCATGGTTGTTACATCATTAGTATTTTGCTCCAACTTTAAAATAAATTGACAAAAAAAATTGTTGATTGTGGTATGTGAATTGATTGAAGATGATGATTATAGGATTAAATGAGGGTAATTAAATGGGAATGATGATTACATTTTTTTAGGAGAAAAATCAATGTTGTGTACCTCATATGTTCTCATTACATACTATAATTACTATGTATGCATTCGCACTCCTATTACAATTGAAGAATTTTCATACCAAGCGCCCCCTAAACCAACTTGTTTCCTTATTAATACTAGTTAAATCAAATGAATCCCCAACTCATTACTCAAGACAGTTTCACACAATTATTTGTTCAATAAAACAATTTAAATAATGTGGATCAAATTAAAATCCTAAAGTAATGCCAAAGTTAATAGGCGAAGAGTACAATTTTTCACCTTTTTTAGAAATTCATAGACGAGCTCCGCTTGAATTGATTCACTTGCTTTATAAGCTTCAAAAGATTTTCCATAAGAAAATCCAGCGCCCACAGGTTCATCTAAAAATAGAATATTTGTCGTCTGTTCATAATCACAGAAGATTGAGTCAGTAATACTAACACAAATTCTTTATTCAGTACTCATTTCATCCCACCCATGATTATTTATATACTTAGACCTTATTTGGTTCAGTTGACAAGATGAATAATTCAAAATAGATTATTCAAAATTATAATCTAGAGATTGTTATTTGTGCGTTAAATAGTATGTTTGAATTGATGGATTAAGATAATTAGCAATGTAAAATAATTCCATTTTGAATGTTGGATTGTAAATTAATAAAAAAAATATGAAATTGACAATTTTGCCCTCTATATCATAAAAAAAAATGGAGTGAATTATGGTTTTTTTTTTAATATAAGAGGAGTATTTTAGTAAAGGTAAATACAATAAATTATTATCATATACTTCTTCCTTGAGATAATATTATCTACCATTCATAAGATAAGTTAAATTTTAGTGTTGTACTTTTTATTAGTCTTGGACATTTGTCCATTAAACTAAACATCAAATTAAAGAGGTGTATTTTTTTTTTATGTTTATTACAAAAAGGGTCAAGTGTGCAATTTTTAGAATATTTAAACACTCATTTTGAGTGGGTTTTTGGGTGTGTATTTTCTTAATAATTTTTGTACACTTACTCCTCTTTGTAATTTAAAAAGAAAGTGTAACCCTGTCTGCTTTTTTTTTTTTCTCTACAAATAATTATGGGATTAGATGCATGGAGTAATAAAAATAGGATGGTAGATGTCAAAACCTTTGTCCATGAATGTGGATTTAACAAAACAGTAGGTATGGTGGTATCAGTTTGAGCGTAGTCAAACATGAGAGGCCCTGCATTTAATGAAAAAACAAAATAACTTTAACTAATCCAATATAATTCATAAAATTAAGAATAGAAAAGGTGGTACCAATCCCTAGGAAAATGGCTTCAAGGGGAGAACATCCAGGGCCTCCCACGAGTTGAAGGATAAGAGGATCATTTGGAGGGCTCCTTTCTGATTGTATGAAGTAGTAGAATAATTGTTTTTCTTCTGATTCTCCCACTCCTACATACCTTTATTGTTGAATTATCTGGAGTGTTAATGAAATACAAAACAGGAAAATACTGCGATATATAAAAAACTGGAAACAAGAAAGCAGAAAAACAGAAACAAAACCGAGTCAAGGTAGAACTTTTTCCCGCAAGACAATATACGTCATGGCTAGTGCTCACAGGATATACGTAATTGTCTCCAAAGGTAAAACAGTTTATCGTCTCTATGTTAGTAGCACCACTAAACACAGAGAAAAGACGAACATACGAAGTTATGAACTGAACACTCTAATATGCTGAAAAAAGAATAGAGAGAAGGGCTCGAATTAATTATTTTTGTAAAAAAGGAATGAATGCAGGACACTCCTATTTATAGATGCGAAAATAGAACTCAACTTGGATTAATTCTGAAATCCGTAGAAAATATCCCCACGATCTTCGTGGGAAGTTTTGACTGCATAAAACGCGGAACCGACGGAGGCAGCAGAGTCTACAAATCTTACTACTTTGGAACCTTCCAAATGCTAACGTGGAGACTATCCGGATCAGTGACTTGACTGATCCGACGATTAAAATCATAGATCGTATAGGAATAGGATCAGTGATGTGGCTAAGATTCGGTATTTAAATTTAAATTGATCTTATCCGATATTTAAATTTGAATCAAAGATCTTATAAGATCACTGATCCATCTGGATTGATGACGTGGAGCATCCAACGATCCCATATTAGATTCGTTTGGATTGATGACTTATAGCTTCTTTGGATCGCTGACGTAGACGATCCACAGGTATTCCGGGTCACCGAATTGGGTCAACCCACAAAATCCATATATTTGGGTCTCTAAAAAGATAGAGAGTGGGCCAAAGGCCCACCAAAGACCAAATGCCAAGTCCTCAGCGCGTGCTTGTGCACGCGTGTGGTTTATAGGATAGACTCCCTAAACCTTATTTGAATACCATCATGAAACTCTTACTTATATACATTGAATTTCTTCATTATTTTTTGAATGTGGGATAGATTAAAATACTCCTTATTTTAACTTATTCTCACATAATATTTCTCCACACAAGTATTAGTATCCCCACTTCAAGAATTAATTTTTCACTCACCGTAATTCGGTTTTGAGAACGAAAAATACTGCAACGATCTACTCTACGAGTAGAACACATCGATTATACTTAGTCTCATAGAAATTACCAGTTTGTCCTCCATTAAATTGGTCCAACTAGAATATTTAATACCATTTTCAAAACCAAATTCCAACATTTATTTTTAATAGAAAAAATCACAAATGATCCCGTAACTTTATAGAAGATAAGAGAAGAGAGAGAAAACCACTTAATTAAAAAAAGAAATTAAGATGCATACCCTGTTTCAAGTTTGAATGGAAGTTTACCAGCAAAACCAGGCAGATGCTCAACTATGTGATGTGATGAAATCATATGGGTACACAAACCCATTAATAAAAGTATGACATTGAGCTGTGAAAAATAAGGGTGTGGCATCTTGGCAGTGATAGTAGCCAAAATCCTCCTTTTGTCTGTCCAAGGGGATGTCAAATAGGGATGTGAAATTGTGGATCCTCTATTGTTTATATATGATCACATAGCTCAAAATCTTGGTGTAGATTAATTACTCCACTTTGGTGTTGTATTATATTTGAAATGAGGCAAATGTAATAATATATTATTTTCATCATTAATACCACCACATTACATATATTAAAGTTGTCTTAGTCTTATATGCACCTGCAATTCAAGTATATTTTAAATTTTTACACCATTTATGTATGAAAAGTGAGTTTTTAAATATATTTTTAGTAATAAAATGTGTGACTTTTTAATAATATTTTTTTATAACTTTTTAAAAATGCACCTGAGTTGCAAGATGCACTTGATGCACAAGAGACTTAAAATTAAAAATTGGAATAGATGGCAAAGCTCGTCAAAGTATTGTTGATATGGAGCCTAACAAACAATGGATAGGGATGTGACCATCGAGGATAAATCATCTTCAATTTCATTTGAATTTGGATAAAGACATCTCATTTTTAATTTAAATTATATTCATCCAATCTAAAATGAACCTACTTACCTATTTTCATAAATCTCATTATAGCTTTTTATCACTCACTCATTCTCTCTTTTATATTTAGAAAATTTATAAAATAATTTACAAAATTGATAATAATTATAAATTAGTTTTGTACAGAAAAAAAATATATTTTTGTGCAGGAAAAAACTACACTTCTGTGCAAATATTGTAAACTAATTTGTAAATCTAGTCATTTTTTTGAACCAATATGTAAATGCTCCGTAATATTTTCTTTCAATCCCTCATTCTCTCGTGTACTAATGATTTGACATAGAATTTTATTTACTCTCTTTTCTCTATCTCTGACCAATACAAATTTGTTATTCACCTATTACCTCTATCCACCTCTTCCATATTTATTTTCATCTCATCCAACATCTACCCGACCAAACAGTATCTTAGTGACGTCCTAATTAATCATATATGAACCAAATACACCGTTCAATTTTAAATGTATTTTCAGGCAATTACTTTTGGTTTCACTAAAAAGCCACTACTATTTTCACTGAAATGTTATAATTGGCTAAGATTTAGCAACTTTAACTTTTCAACAAAAATAAATTTTCAATATAAATAGTGGTAATTTTTTAAATAATATATTTGAATTATAAGATGCATATGATGCATAAGAAATTTATCACTATTATGTGTAATCATTTTCACTGTTATTCATATATACTACCACTGTTATAAAAATATACTTGATTTATTTACAGTAATATTGTATATGCATAACAATGATAGTGAATATACATAATAATGATAGTGTATACACATGACAGTAATAATTGATAAACCGAGTTCACAATAAACTTGAATTCATACAAATTTTTGTCAATAAAAAATTATTCAGAATCAACTTTGAATTGAGTGCGACTAATTTTGAAATTATTGATATTCTTTCGGATGAAAAGTGCAAAAATCTTTCAAAAAAAAACTTATGCACAATACGGATGTCTAGATGATTTACAAGTAGGTCTTCACTTTGAGAAAACAAGAATAAAAAATAATTGATGAATCTGTTCCTTTGTTCTAATTTTCCACTCTGTTGGAAATTAAATATCGGGAGATATTGACCAACCAATATAAATTATAGTGGAAAAATATTAAGATGATTGAATTCTATACATGAACTTCGATTCTCGTAACCAAATTACGATCATGAGAATTATTTCACAAATATTTTACCCAAATAAATAGAATAAATTTAAAATTTAATAATAATTTTTTCATACAATTCACAAATTGAATATTATAATTTTTAAATACAAAATTATATAAACAATGAGCTTTGTTTTTTGACATTGGAGGGGACAATGGAAAGGATAGAACAAAAGAGATTTGTTTTTTTCTTTTCTTTTACGTTGTCTAATCTAACGTGAACTAAATAAAAAAGGTTTACCATTCTTATACGCATCAGGTGCACCTTGTAACTCAAATGTAATTTTAAAAAGTTATATAATTTATTATTGAAAAATTAGTAATAACATGTGTGATTTTTCAATAGTATTTTGTGTAACTTTTTTAAATGAATTTGAATTGTATGGTATATTTGGTGCACAAAAAAATTAATTCACAAGCAAAAAATCTTTCAATATGTACCAATGATATAATTTCATCTCATTCAGATTCGATTTTGTATAGAGGTATTAAATCAATTTATTTATTTAACCCAACAGTCTAATAATTAAGGGTGGGTTTGGTTTAAGGAGTTACTCCATCTATCCCTCCAAAATATGCACGTATCGAAGGGATATATGTAGTTATCCACTAACCAAACCCATAGGTTGAATTCTCAAAGCTCCCCTGGTGGGAGGAGAAACAACGACTTAAACATAGAGATGTAAATGAGTCAAGCCGTTCACAAACTATTCGGGTCTCAACTTGAAAAATATTCGTTCGAGTTTGTTTGTTAAATTTCACGAGCCGAGATCGAGCCCGAATTCAAGCTCGCTTATTTTATCTAGCCGAGCTTGAGTTTTATAGTACTCGGCTCGAAAGCTCGCGAATAGGCTCGAATTATGCAAACGAGCTTTTTTTCGAGCTGAGCTTGAACTATGCAAACGAGCTTTTTTCGAGTCGAGCTCGAACTATGTAAATGAGCTTTTTTTGAGCCAAGCTCAAACTATAAACACGAGCTTTTTTTTGAGCCGATCTTGAAATATGCAAACAAACTTTTTTTTCGAACCGAGCTCGAACTAAGCAAACGAGCTTTTTTTTCGAGCCGAGCTCGAGCTAACTCGTTTATTTAGCTAACGAATATTTCACGAGCCGAGCTCGAACTATTCACAAGCTTAAAATTTTACACACGAGCCGAGCTCAAGCTCAATTATCAGAGTTCGAACCGAGCTCGAGCCAAGCTCGAGCTTGACAGTATTTGGCTCGGCTCGTTTACATCCCTACTTAAACAGCTCATTCAAACTTTTAGATAAAATAAAACTAATTCTCTTATATTAATTCTCATATTTTCTCTTCTGATTGTTGAATAATGAACATGGGTTTAGAAAAACATAAATCCTAAACAGAACAAATGAAGCATTAACAAAAAAACACAAACAAGAGAACCTAACATGGATTTCAGCATCCAAGGAGATTTTTATAGCATACTCAAATTTCTTGTATGCTAATAAACAAACTCATTACAACACAAAGAAAACATAGGTACAAACACTATAAAAAAAACAGTGTCCAAAGAAGAATCAAAGAATTGACCTAATTATGGGAACAGCTGCCTATTGATCTTCACCTTCCCTGTTGGTCCATCATCTTCGAAAATTCATCTCCGGAAACAGGAACAGGACCCACCGGATCATCGGACTCTCCCATTTCCGAACTCGGCTCTTCGTTTTCTCCACCACCTGCAACAGAGTCGTCTCCACCACCATTGCTGCGTAACCAAGCTTCTTGAAGCTGCAAAACGTATTCCAAATGCCATAAAACTTCCCCCATCGTCGGGCGGCTCTTCCCTTCATCAGCAAGACATTTCTCTGCAATCTCTCCGAACTTCAACAATGATTCCGGCGAGTAACTCCCTCTCAGCCGTTGATCAAGAATCGTCTCGAGGGATCCCTCCCGCTGCCAACGCATGGCCCATTCCGCAAGATTGATCTGCTCTCTCGGCAGAGTGGGATTTATAACAGCACGTGCGCACACAACTTCAAACAGCACAACCCCGAATGAGTAAACATCAGATTTCTCAGTCAAGTGCTGTCTCCTGAAATACTCAGGATCCAAATACCCAAAGCTGCCCTTAACCGCTGTGCTTACATGCGTGTGCTCCAAAGAAGGGCCGGTTTTTGAAAGCCCAAAATCAGACATCTTAGCCACAAACTCCTCATCCAATAATATGTTTGTCGTTTTAACATCCCTGTGGATTACACCTCTCTCTGATCCCGTGTGAAGATAATGCAATCCTCTGGCCGAACCGATGCATACTTCTAGACGTTGCTTCCAGCTCAAAGGCGGCAAATCACTCCCAAAAAGATGACTCCTTAGAGTCCCATTAGCCATATATTCATACACCAAGATCATTTCGTTCTGCTCGTCGCAGAATCCAATCAAGGAGACGAGATGCTTGTGCCTAAGCTTCGATAGGAGTTCAATCTCCGTCTCGAATTCAGTCAAACCCTGTTGAGATTGAGGGTTCGACCGCTTAATCGCTGTAAGAACACTGGAATCATCAATCATGATCTCTCCTTTGTAGACTTTCCCAAATCCCCCAACTCCAATCACCAAACTCTCATCGAAATTGCTCGTTGCAGATTTGATCTCAGCCAATGTGAATCTCCTCCCTGATCTAACCGTACCAAACTGCCCATTTGAGTTCTGATATCCGTTTGCATTAGAAGTACTGTATCCATGGAGGAAAAGAGGCCGCCACCCAGGAGGGCTGTTCTTGGTGTCGTTTTCCTTTCGTTTCTTCTTACAGCACCAAACTATAATAGTGCAAATAGCTGCAAGAATGGCAATAGAAACAACCCCTGCTCCAATCCCCGCCCAAAGAATCAAACTTTTGGAAGTATTCTTCGTCTTCCCATTGGTATACTTCTGTACATAAGCTAGATCTCCATCACGGCTAAGCTTGAAAACCTCTAAACCATTCAATAAAGCATCAGTCCCAGCAGAGCCTGTTGTGGGATCAGGACCTAGCTGTATCCACATAGTGTTGCTTGGAACGGAGTCAAGGTAATCCTCATGGTACGCTTTGTTCATTCCTCCAGCTCGAACGTAGACATCAAAGTTGTCTGCAGCAGTTTTATTGTCTATGAAAATCCTAAAAACTCTCTGATTCGGGCTATCGTATAACAGCTCGCAGAAATGCAGACGGATAAAATAATCGAAGCCTGGATCCACTTCCAATTTCCAAGACATGTTGAATCTCTTCTCCAACACCCCTGCATTAGTCAAGCTTTTTGCGGTTTCATACACCGTGAGGGGAGCCACAGCGGTGTCGTTCGGGTTGGCATAAGTTATGTTTGACCCGTTTTTGATTACAGAACCTGCATCTGCATTGATCATGTAACCCGAATCCACCTCCCAAGTCCTCCACAAAACTGAATCTTGAACTGGCCTAATAGACGAACCACCTACATTCAACCTATACATGGTTTCAACGCCACGTTTGCCTAAGTTCAACGAGCTAGCACCATTCGCCCCAACTCTTCTCACCGAATCAACAAACAACCTATTCCCCTCCTGAACAATTTCTATTGCATTCACAAAACCAAACGACCCTTTCGATGGAATGAAATTTACAACAACTAAGTTGGAATCAACCGAAAAGTAATACTCCTTCAACACATAGGAATAGCTAGAGTTACCTCTAGACCCTTGCAAGTTCATATTCTTATCTTCAATCTCACCAGGAACATTAAACTCAGAAACTAACTTCAAACCATTTGCATCAACAGAAAAGTAAGACTGATTGGCATTATGTTCATCAACAACCAATGGATAAAAGTGAAGCCTAAGGAAATAGTCCCCATTTGGGACTTGAAAAGTATAGTTCAGATCATCAGTAAAGATCCTAGCCGTTCGATAGAGCGGCTCGTAGGCACGATCTCCATCGAACGAGCTAGAAGAGGCCTCGATTCCGGGGGAACTAAGGGTGACATTGTTCCCAGGAGCAGAGTCGCCTACCCATCTTCTTCCATCTACATTAACACTTGAATTTGACCCACAATTAACCATAAAAGATACTGTTTGAGCCTTAGATTGCATAAACATAATCACCAGAAACAATAACCCGAAAACCTTCATCTTTCACCCTTTTCTTAATCAACTAGAGACTTCTTCTATTTTCTCCTATTTTCCCTTTCTTTCCTTTCACAATCAACACCTTAATGATAAACACTCACTACAAGATTAAAAGCCCTAATCATTAACCACACTACTGACTTCAACAAAGCCAAGATTCTCTCTCTGAAAGAAAAACCTTAAAAAAGCACAAACTAATTCAGGCACAAACACATACCTTCTTCAAAAGTAAGAAACAATGAGACCCATCAAGAATAGCTAATCCAATCGACAAGCAGATCTGGGGCAAGAAACCCCGAAACAGAGTCCAAACAAAAATAGAGGAGGATGGAAGATGGGGGGTGGAGATTTGAAGTCCCAAATACAGTCTGGAAATATTTTGATGTCTAGTTTTCTTTTGGAAAAGAAGGGGTCAAGAATCTTGCACAAGCATGTCCATCTGTAAAAAAAGAAAACTTTATTAAAAACAAAAAAGTGTAATTGACAGTTTTGTTGTAAGATGTAACTGCTCTCAGTATTCAAATGAATAATTTTGCTTAAACTAAAAATATTTTTAAAAAAATTGAGTTTTAAATTGAAGTGAGTGGGTATTTAAGAATAATTTAAGTTTGAGAGAGAGAGAGGTGGTGTTGAACTTGAATGGAGCTCCATTATTATTTGTGACCATGGATCACAGATCACATGCATATGTTGGAAGCTGATCAACAGTCTAAATTAATTGTTTTGTGTTAATTGTCATTAAGACCCCTTGAATAAACATACTGTAATCTTGTCTTCTTGCCTGTCTGTACCAGTAGAACCCCTGCTCTGTACCTGATGGGACAATGGAACGCGGAAACTGGATTGAAAAACTAAAGAAAATACTATTATTAGCTGTGAATGACTTAATTTTGCAAATATTTCATGTTTAAATATGTATTTTTTTAAGCTACCTAATATATGAGAACACTACACTTTATTTAATATAAGTTACTAATTTTGTTAATATAATACTTAATTGTATTCTCTTAAAGGGAAAATGATTTTTTTAGTCATTTATCTTTCACCTATTATGTTTTTCGTCCTCTTAACTATACCTTTTTAAAAATAGTCCTTTAACTTATCAAAAATTATTTTTTTCGTCCTCTTTACTATACCTTTTTAGTAATAGTCCTTTAACTTACCAAAAATTATTTTTTTCGTCCTCTTATCTGGTTGAAGTGGAATTTTTTTATTTTTAATCACATGCACACGTGGCCGCAGTTTGGGAGGGAAGAAACGCGCGCTAAACACTGAAAAATCCTCAAATTATATCTCAATGCACATGATGTTGAAGGTAATGAGATTTAGGGTTAGATATAATTTGGGAATTTTTCAGTGTTGAGCTCGCGTTTCTTCCCACCCAAACTGGGGCCACATGTGTGTTATTAAAAATAAATAAAAAAATCCACTTCAACCAGGTAAGAGGATGAAAAAAATAATTTTTGGTAAGTTAAAGGACTATTTCTAAAAATGTATAGTTAAGAGGACGAAAAAAACAGTTTTTGGTAAGTTAAATGACTATTTCTATAATAGTATAGTTAAGAGGACCAAAAATACAATTGGTGAAAGATAAAGGACTAAAAAAATTATTTTCCCAAAAGATTAAGATTCATAATGAAACACTTGAATTCTATTGATTTTTTATCTAGTTATATTTCAACTTGATCAACATTAATTTTAGATAATTTTTAAATAACAGTTGTTTTTATTATCGTTTTTTCTAAACTCACCATAACGTATAACATGAGTTTAAATAAAAAATTATCTCATAATTTTTGGACAAGATAGATTTACTCCGAGGATAAATTTTTTATCAAATTTAGTTTTAATTTATGATGTGGTTCAATTTTGATCCAAATCAACGTTAAAAAGTGATACAATATTATTCTAAAATTCAAAATTGATATTTTCAATGAGGGTGTCCATGTGTACTAATTATAATTGGGTTTTTTTATAATTTATTATACAACATGCATATTGAAAAAGCTAAAAAGAAAAAGGAAAATAAAATAATTAACACATATAAACGCCGTATCAACACATTTGCTAAAATTCACCAATATTGACCTTTAAAAGGATGTTGTTGTTGTAATCTTGAGAGGAAAGCGTAAAACAAAAGTAAAGACACAGAGTTTGATGACCCAGTTCGTCACGGAGTGACTACGTCTGGGGGCGACCAAGCCAGAAGAGTATACTAATATGAACTGCCGTTTACAATATGGAAGTGTACATTATACAGGGAATGATACAGTATAAATACAATACCTAACCCTAAGTCTTGTGGGCCTAAAGCCCACTGGATATATCTAATATTATATCCACACAATATAATAATATATTTACATATATTATAACACTCTCCCTTGGATATAATATGACAAGGAAGAATGCAAGTGTTACTTAGTGGAGTGTTACAAATGGCCTCGAGGATACAATCATCAGGATTGTTTAACATTTGTTACTCCCCCTGAAGATAACAACCTTCCAAGTCGATGCATCCCGATTCCATGTACGCACTTTTCAAAAGTCGAAGTAGGAAGGGATTTAGTGAACAAATCAGCTAGATTGTCACTTAAGAGTACTTGTTTTATCGTGATCTCACCACTCTTCTGGAGTTCGTGAGGATAAAAGAATTTTGGGGATATATGCTTCGTCAAGTTCCCTTTGACATAGCCGTTGCTCATTTGTAGATAATGCAGCATTATCTTCGTAGATAATTTAGGGGCTTAAGTCAACAGAAGGGATACCACACGAATCGTGAATGTGTTTTATAAGGGACTTTAAACATACACATTCTCGTGCAGTTTCGTATAGAGCTATGATCTCTGAGTGGTTTGACGATGTGGTCACCAAAGTTTGTTTGACAGATCTCCATGAAATGGCTGTACCACCACAGAGGAAAACATAACCCGTTTTCGATTTCACATTATGGGGATCAAATAGATAACCAGCATCAGCATAACCTATAAGTGTTTTGTCTTGGTTTCTTTGATAGAAAAGACCAAGATCTTGTGAACCTTAAAGATATCGTAAGATATGTTTCACACCATTCCAATGTCTCCTCGTAGGGGAGGCACTGAACCTTGCAAGTAGATTGACTGCAAAGGCAATATCGGGCCTAGTGCAGTTTGCAAGATAGAGCAGTGCACCAATTGCACTTAGATATGGAACTTCAAGTCCCAATAGCTCTTCGGTATCTTCTTTAGGTCTAAATGGGTCCTTTTCCAAATCAAGGGAACGGACAGCCATTGGAGTGCTTAAAGGATGAGATTTATCCATATGGAATCTCTCCAACACTTTATTTAGGTAAGCTGATTGGTGTATCAGTATTCCTTCAGGGAAATGCTCGATCTGCAGACCGAGACAGAACTTGGTTTTACCCAAAGTTTTCATTTCAAATTCAGTTTTTAAGATTGAACTTGCTTCTTCAATCTCTTTCCTTGTTCCGATAATGTTTAGATCTTCCACATACACCGAGATGATGCAAAAACCATTAAGGGATTTCTTAGTAAAGACACAAGGAAAAGACTCGTTATTTACGTATTCCTTCTTCAGGAGGAATTCGCTTAGTCGATTATACCACATACGACCTGACTGTTTTAAGCCATATAACGAGTGTTGCAACTTAATGCTGAACATACTACGATGTTCGTTATTCCTCATTTGGGGAATATTTAATCCATCAGGGATTTTCATATAGATGTCAGAATCTAATGATCTGTATAAGTATGCGGTAATTATGTCCATTAACTGTGTTTAATTACCAGGGATATATGGCGGAACTTTATAATATTAACAACATGAGAATTTTTTTGATCACATCAAACTCAATAATGGGTCACTGCGAAAAACCCTTAAGCTGTTAATCTCGCTTTGTATCTCTCAACTTCATTTTGTTTCGTATTAATACCCATTTATATCCTTCAGGGATAAAATGTTTAGGGGGTATGTACGATAGAACAAAACAGTTTATTTTGCGAGTCTAGCTCTTCCATATTTGCTTCTTTCTATTGCATCTAATCAAATTTAGATACTGGTACCAGATTTTAGAAAGAGCAACTATGGGTACGAATATGTTGTCGACAACAGTGATATGTTTGTCTCCTGTGTTTATTTAAGATTCATGTAAACCAGATCTTGATCATTTCCCATTGATCTGGGTGTTCCGCAATTCTAGTATTTTGATTGCTATGTGCACGTGCTTTTTACTAGGATTTCTCGTCTTCAGGACGAATCTCTTCAGGAGATTTCATGAGTGACTGAATATATTATTAGCATTAATATACCATGGTTTTGTGTAAGGAAGTTCATTACGCTTCTGGCGTATAGGGGCATCCTTAACTATTCACAGTCACTTCATTTATAATCAGTAATGCATTTGATAATGTATCTGGCAGATTACTTGCTGATTATTGCAAGTTTATTTTCTTTTGAACTTTTGGTTCAAGTTTGACTAGTGTGTGGGCCTAAGTATTGAAGATCTTTTGTGTTCCACATAATTTCACGACATTTATTAATTGTGGTATTTTTCTCTCCCCCTAAGGCCGGAAATAGATCTTCGTCGAATGTGCAGTCAGCGAAACGGGCTGTAAACTGATCCCCAGTTAAAGGCTCGATGTATTTAAGTATTGTGAGAGATATAAAATTGATGTAAATACCGAGTTTCCTTTGTGGGCCCATAGATGTTCGCTTAGGTGGTGGTATTGGAACATACACTGCACAATCGAATGTTCGCAGATGGGAAATGTTAGGTTCGTTTCCACGCACGAGTTGAATAGGGGAATATTCATGATATGCAGTTGGTCGGAATTGGATTAGTGATGATGCATATAAGATTGCATGCCCCCAACATGAAATAGGTAAGTTCATTTTTTGTAGTAGTGATCTAGCGATTAATTTAAGACGTCTAGTTAATGATTCAGCTAGACCATTTTGAGTATGAACATGAGGGACCGAATGCTCCACTTTGATTCCCAGTTCCATGCAAAAATCATCGAATGCCTTAGAGGTGAATTCACCGGCATTATCCATACGAATGGATTTAATAGGATGATCTGGGAATTGAGATCTCAACAGGATGATCTGTGCAATAAGCTTTGCAAAAGCAGTATTGCGAGTGGATAACATCATTACATAAGTCCACAGAGTGGATGCATCTATTAGGACCATAAAGTACTGAAATGGTCCGGATGCAGGATGTATCGGTCCACAAATATCTCCTTGAATCCGCTCAAGGAATTTAGGAGATTTAGTTCTTACTTTACTACTAGAAGGACGAATTATGAGTTTACCCATTGTGCACGCATCACATATGTATTCATTAACAGAAGGAATTATGTTGTGTGTTATGTTATGGCCAGATGAATTACATAGAATCCGACGCATCATGGATTGTTCTAGATGTTCTAACCGTTCATGCCATAATTTGAAAGAATTTGGATCATTAAATTTTAGATTAAGGGCTATATGGAGATTTGAGGGTCTGATGTATGTGTAATACAAGCCAGACGAGAAAGATGGAAGTTTTTCGACGATGTGTTTACGACAATTTAAATAGTGAGTCATTAACAGATATTCACTATTGTCCTCAGTATTTGTTTCAATGTGATAGCCATTATGTCGAATGTCTTTGAAACTGAGGAGGGTACGCTTTGATTGTGGAAACAATAAAGCATTTTCAATTATTAATTCGGTACCCATAGGTAGAATGATCGAGGCTCTTCCGGAGCCAAGGATTTGTATGTCGTCATCGGAAATAGTAGTAACACTTCCTTTCTTTTCGGTTAATGTTTGGAAAAATTATCTATCTTTTAAGATAGTATGTGTAGTAGCACTATCTACTAAGCACAAAACATTAATCTCCATAAGCACACAAGTGTATGTTTAGATACGTTTAGATATGAGGAATGCTAAGGAGAGCCAAGATTACAGACGCTGATTGATCAGCCGCACAAGGGATCACTTAGGTCCTACTTTATCAAAAACGTATTAAATTTTGTAGTCAATAGTCATATGTGCACCCAAGAGGTCATCCTTTGTCTATGACAAAGTCTGCTTTAGGCAGGTCGGTGTGGTGTGTTTCACCGTGATGAGCCTTCCCATTTTTATCTTTTAGCATACGTTGATACGCCTCCACCAAACATTTTGGTGTACGACACGAGCGAGACCAATGGTCGTCGCATCCACACTTGTGACAGACTTGTTTGTTCTGTGCACGTGAGCTCGATGGTTTATCTTGAGGTGCATTCTTTTCAGTTGCACTATGTTGTGCATTGTTGCGACCTCGGCCTCATCCCCTACCACGGCCTCAACTTTGGGTCGATCCGCGTCCACCACTCGCCTCATTTCCTTTTCCAAGTTTACGACCTCTAGAGTTCCTCCGAGTAGCATGTGCTTCAGGCACAGCTTGTGAGCCAACCTGTCTAGTATTGTGATGTTTCATCAACAATTGGTTGTGCTTTTCTGCAACTAGAAGTGCAGAAATGAGGTCGGAGTGTGATTGATACTCTTTGGCCCTGTACTGCAGCTGAAGTACAAGATTACTAGCGTGGAAAGTGGAAAGAATTTTTTTCAAATAACTGGTCATCAGTTATTGTTTCTTTACACAGCTTAAGCTGAGAAACTATGCGATGTAGGGCGGAGTTGTACTCCGTTACAGACTTGAAGTTTTGGAAACGAAGTGTTATCCTTTCATGTCTGGTATCGGGGAGGATCACATCATGTTGTTGTTGGAATCGATCCTGGAGGGATTTCCACAACGTCAATGGATCTTTTTTAGTGAGGTATTCGTTCTTAAGATCTTTGTGAAGATGGTGTCTTAAGAAGATTAGAGCTTGTGCCATTTGGGCAGTTGTGGATTTAGATGGTTGTCTAGTTGTGTCGGTAAAGTCTTTATAGACAAAGTGAATTTCAACGTTGAGAGCCCATGTCAAATAGTTATGGCAAACAAGTGCCAATTCATTGAATTCACATTTAGTGATGTTTGACATGTTTTTGCTACAAAAATTAATAAATGGAAATTTATTAAAAATTATTTGTTTGTAGCATTTAATAATTAAGGCTCAATCAATAAAAAAAATTGCTAAAACAAAAATTAATAATTAATTATAGGGGGGTATTGATATTATTGAGTGTATGACTTTTATGAGACATTTATTAATGGGACTTTAACCCAAAAATAATTATTGGATAAGGCCTTAAAAATAATTTGATGATTTGGGCTTTCAAAATGGTATTATGAATTTTGATTAATGGGACATCGGGCCCAAAAATAATTTTTAGGATCCAAATTAAGTAGGATCAACTAAATAAAATGCCCAATCAATTTAAAAAAATGGCCCAAATAAATAGTTTTTTTTTTATTAATAAAAAGGGCTCGGTCCATTTAGTATTAATAAAACAAGCCCAATTTCGGATTTAATAAGGCAGAGGTCCAATTAGAATTAAAAGGAACAGGCCCAATTAATGGAGGCCCAAAACATAAAAGGCCCAAAAAAGGAATTAGGGTTCAAGTGTTCTGGGATAGCCCAACAACAAAAAACAACAACAGGGCCTGATTTATTCGTATCCAACGCCGATTTTCACGGATTCGTGGCCGTTCGCGAGAAGTCCGCCGTCGTGGAGGTATCATCGCGTAACTGTCGCCACACCGTCGCGCAGAGCCACCTTCGGAGTTCGTCGAAGGGCCGTGCACGTAGTCGGAGACCGCCGTCGCACGGATCGGAGCAGCGCTATCGCGCTCCGCGATCAGGCGATTCACGTCCATCGCAGTAGGTGCAGCGACATCGGCCACTTCAGGGGCCGGCGCGCTTCGCAGTTGTTCCGCCGTTCGTCGCGGCGCACAGTCGCGTTTCCGGCGGTTGGTCGACGCGCATCGGAGGTCATCGGAGCCATCCGTCGAGAAGGCATCGCACAGCGCAGTAGCAGCGCAAAGGCTGCCGTCGCGAGCGCCGTCGCTTCGGTGCCGTCGCAGCGCTAGGAGCGGAGTCGCGGCCCGGCGTCGTTGCGCCGTTCGCCGTCAAGGCCTCTTCAGGGCCGACGGCGTCGCGGGGTTAGGAGTCGCCGCGTCATTGCGGTGTATACCCAGGTAGGTGTTGATTTTTGGCGATTGTGATGTTGGTTTCAGAAAATTGGGTTTCTGATGTATTGATTGATTTTGTAATCGAAATCGATTTGCATAAGTATTTCGCAAAAAAAATTTTCACAAAAGCAGGTTATGATTTTGGTTTCGAATTTGGGTTTGCTGTCAATCCGATAGAGTTTTTGGATCCATGTTTTGTTATGCATATCGTTAATAAAGCATAATCATAATCCCAAGCATACATATGATCCTCAGTCTAAATCATATCATCATACATGACAGTATGTAAAAAAAATTGGGTTTTGATTATTAAGCACACGAGTGTTTTCACATATAGAGAAACACATGATTTCAAATAGCATATGATTGCATACGTAGATGTTTGCAGATTATGGGATGCATATTCAGAGCATGGGCATAAATCATATCTATAATGATATATAACCAGCAGAATCATAATCATATACCTAGACATGGAATTTAATTAATAAATTTCAGATTAACTATTCACGTTAACCATCCAACAAAAATCAATCTTCACAATTCACTTCACAGGAAAATATATATATATATATACCAATCAAGTCATTGACTCATGAATTCTCAGATAAACATAAATTAAGAAAACTCACAGTAGTCGCTTAAATCCAAAAATTAATTATCTGACGGTTGAGGTTTTGAATTCGTTCCGAAAACTGCTGGAGCAATCCTCTCGTGAATCCTTATCGCTCCTAGAGACTCGTGCTGATAACGTGTTGTAATCTTGAGAGGAAAGCGTAAAGCAAAAGTAAAGACATAGAGTTTGATGACCCAGTTCGTCACGGAGTGACTACGTCTGGGGGCGACCAAGCCAGGAGAGTATACTAATATGAACTGCCGTTTACAATATGGAAGTGTACATTATACAGGGAATGATACAGTATAAATACAATACCTAACCCTAAGTCTTGTGGGCCTAAAGCCCACTGGATATATCTAATATTATATCCACACAATATAATAATATATTTACATATATTATAACAGTTGTTTCGCATTTTACATCGAGTTGAGATCAAAATCGAACCTTATAAGAAAAATTGGAGCTAAATTTAATAAAAAAATTAATTTTGAAATTAGATCTATTTTATCGGATTATTATAAAATAATTTGTGATTTAAACTCTATTGACATGTTTTCAAACTCATTTAAAAGTGTAGAATCATTCTTATTTTAAATAAGTTGGGTCTCTATTGACATATTTTCAAACTCATTTAAAAGTGTAGAATCATTCTTATTTTAAATAAGTTGGGTCTTACCAGTTTCAAAAAAAAAAAAAAGTGATTATACACTTTTAAATGAATTTAAAAATACATTATATCATTGAGGTTCTTCGTTTTTTGTGTTACTCCCTTCATATTAATTTTTTTTAATTTCTTTCTCACCTTTCTTTAAGGGTATTAGAAATCTTAAAAAATTTATATATAAATAAAATGATACTAAAATATAATATTATACTTTATATAGTATTTTTTTGTGTGCACTTGGGTGCAGATGCACTTGAATTTCAAATTTAATTTTGGTTCTTGTGAAATTTCCAATAAAATAAATACATTTACGAAGTAAAAAAAAATTGTTAGAAAGAGTGCCACTATATATACCCCAATTTTATCTAAATATATCCCAATTAAAATAAAAATTTAATCTAAAACACTAAACATACCCCATTTTCATCCTATTATACCCTTTCACATTTTTCCTAGAGTCTTCTTCTCTCTCAGTCGCAAACCACCTCCATATCACTCCCAGCCTTTGTTTCCCATCATGAACCACCAGACGCTCACTTTCAAAGTATACCCCTGTCGCCATCCTTTGCAATGGAGTCCGCCACAAACTGCCCCGTAGCCATTGACGCTGGAACAATCCACCACTTCAATGGTCGCACCTCCACAGTCCGTTCACAAGGCCGTCGTGTGCTGCCATAGAAACTATCTCACGCTTCGTCACCACGCATCAATCCGCCGGAGTCTACAGAATCGTGAGGCTTTATATTCTAGTTTCAGTGGATGTGCCTTTCAAGAAATGTGTCTGTTAATGGAGTCGAGATTAATAGGCTTCTCATTCAAGAATTTAGTGATTGCATTTTTAAGAATTTTGATTTGGAGGAGTTTTTTTGTAGATTTTAATTTTCTTACTTTTTCATCTCTTCTGCAAATTGTTTATATTTTTTTTTAAATAAAGATTCATGGAAATAGGAAAGGTAGTTATAAAATTTAATTTACATATATTTTAATTTTATATTTATATATAAGGATACTTTAATAATTTTAAATGTGTCTATTTTTGTCTATAAATTTTTGGGGGTATATTTAGAGTAATTTGGTGTATGTATAGTGACTCCCTATTGACATGTTTTCAAACTCATTTAAAAGTGTAGAATCATTTTTATCTTAAATAAGTTGGGTCTTACCGGCTTCCAAAAAAAAGATGTGATTCTACACTTTTAAATGAATTTGAAAATACACCATATCATTGAGGTTCTTCGTTTTTAGTGTTAGTCCCTTCATATTAACTTTTTTTTATTTCTTTCTCACCTTTGTTCAAGGGTATTAGAAATCTTAAAAAGTTTATATATAAATAAAATGATACTAAAATATAATATTATACTTTATATAGTATTTTTTGTGTGCACTTAGTTGCAGATGCACTTGAATTTCAAATTTAATTTTGATTTTTTTTTCTATCTTCATCCGCGGCCACGGTTCTTGTGAAATTTCCAATAAAATCAATACATTTACGAAGTAAAAAATTTTTGTTAGAAATTGTCTAGTTATATAGATAAATTGTATTGGTAATGTTTTATTTTTAATGTAGTGTTAATATGATCTCTGATGTGCTTTGTTTCCACCAATGAAATGATAAATAAAAATAAAAATGTTATAATAGACAATCCATGTGATGTGAGTGGATGAAATATAGAGATATAATCATCGATCAATATGGACAAAGTTTTGACGGTTCGTTTGTTTTTGGATGATGATAGTCCGATCTATATATTTCAAAAATTATATATCCACCGGTACCAAATTTTTTTTTCTCTTTTTATGGTGGTTCCTTTTTGTCATAGGGTGGTGACTTCGTTTTGTGAAGATTATTGTTCTGATTTTAGGTGATCCTCTTCTAATAACATTTACGTAGTCATAAGTGAAACTTTTTATTGATAACTAACTTTGACTTTTGAAACTGTTAAGATTTTTTTTAGGTCTCTTATATGTATCATGTGCATCATGCAACTTGAGTGCATTTTTTAAAAGACATTTTTATTATTACTGAAAAATCACAATTTTTATATTGAAAAGTTACCATTTGTTAAATTGTAATATAGTGACTTTACAATAAAAATTAAGAGTGACATTTCAATTATAATCGGAGTAACTTTTCAAAAATATAGTATTTGAGTGGCACAATGCAACTAATGCATATAAGACTGATTTTTTTTTTTTCACAGAAACTCTCTTGTGAAATTTGTTCAAGGTATGAAATTAATCTCATTACATACACTCATTGATACCATTATATGTATTCACTTATACCAGTAGACTTATAAGCTGAAATCACAACATAAAATTAATATTATGTTATTGTAGATTGCACGTAAAGGTATCAATCAATATTTTTAAACTCGGACCGACTATCAAATTGGTCAACAAACTGGCTACTTGTTCACTGGTCCAACCGGTGGAACCATTATAAAAAAATAGAATGACTCGAATATTATATATATATTATTATAACGTTTTAATATTACAATAAAGAATCGCATAAAATTATAAAATTGAATGCATAAATATTTTTTAAAACACATAATAATATATATACACATAATTTTGAATTTTGTTTAAATATTTATTTAAATCTTGAACTAAAACTGAGTGTTTTTCTAATAATTCCTGAAAAAATGTGTGCAACTTACTTTGACTATTAGAAGATGTTCTTATATTTTTTGCATTATAAATAATTGGGAAAATACACTTTTTTGTCCTATATATTTCGTTGACTTTGGTTTTCGTCCTCTTAAGTTTTGAATTTTGGTTTTCGTCCTTTAACTTACCAAAAATTATGATTTTCGTCCTCTTAAGTTTTGAATTTTGGTTTTCATCCTTTAACTTACCAAAAATAATGGTTTTCGTCCTCCAACCGCCTATAACCAGTCATACAACCGGTAATGCACACGTGGATCCATTTTTCTTTATTTTTTTAAATAAAATACTGACGTGTGGGTATTTGGAGGGAAATAGGTCTTGACAAAATACACCTTTAACCGTAATTTTCCTCTCAAATACCATCCAAAACTTACATCCATTGGATCTTCTGTCCGGATTCATTTTAGAATATGATGTACAAACCGTGCAACGAAACCACAATGACACTTAATATTGCGCTCGAAACTCGTTGATTCATACGAATTTCTTGAAGACATCCCTCTTCCTTTCCGTATAGTGAGTTTGTGCTCAAAAGAATTTAGACTTTTGGATGTTTTGATTTGAGGATCTTTGTTCCTTTTTTCCCGAATTCTCTCAAACCCCCATGCCTAGATTTGATCGACTAGGGTTTTGATTTGGGAGAGAATCTACGATTAATCCTGTATTTTATTCATCAAGACCTAATTCCCTCCAAATACCCCCACGTGTGTATTACCGGTTGATTGACTGGTTATAGGCGGTTGGAGGACGAAAACCATAATTTTTGGTAAGTTAAAGGACGAAAACCAAAATTCAAAACTTAAGAGGATGAAAATCATAATTTTTGGTAAGTTAGAGGACGAAAACCAAAATTCAAAATTTAAGAGGACGAAAACTAAAGTCAACGAAACTTATAGGACAAAAAAATGTATTTTCCCTAAATAATTTGATAGATACCTCATAGGCTCATATTGACTGTAGATGGTCTTTATGGTCAAATTATACTTTTATATATAACTATCCACATTAATTACACAGAATTCTTATGGTTAGTTTATACTTATATATATTCCGACTATCTCATCATGATATAGACAACTCTTATGATTAGTTTGTACTTATATGTAATAACTGTCACGTGTAAATCCTTATCAATTCTCTTTTTTTTTTTTCAATTTTTTTAACAGAAAAATTATTTTATCAAAGTTAAACTTAAAATTATTTTTTTAAAATTAATATAAAATTGAGTTTATAGTTCACTAGTTCAACCCTGTTCAATTTAATTTTGACCGGTTTGTAGCGCTTTTTTGTGAACCGTTACGAACTATGAATTGGACCGGTGCTGAGACCTGTTCCTGATTAAACCGGTCGGGTTGATCGATTAGGTCCAGTTTTTAAAAGTTTAGTATTAGTGAATACACGTATGGTATCGTGCTTATAAACAAGTTAATTTCACAAAGGAGTGATTTTTATTTTTATTTTGTTTTTAGTGAATCAAACATCTGCATATATGATTCAAAAGTGTGTTATAAAATGTATCAACCTTTCTGCAGTGTCTCATATTCCATTCTTAACCGAGACAAGACATTAATGTCTAACTATAGTATAAGTTTGTAATTTAACTGAATCCAATATGATCAATCGCCAACAGTCCAATCCTTTGTTAATTTGGCAGGAAACATTGTTCACTTTCCTAATTAATGCAGTGGTTATACTAATCAACTAAATTAAGTAGTGGTTGAATGATTGAAAGAAATAATTATTATTGACTAACATGTTGTGTATCATATGCATGATGATGGTGGCTGGCTAAACCTTCATGTTGAGGCCACACATGCATGATTCTCTCTATCCATTTCATTAAGTCATATAGTTAAAGTAGACATGTAGATGGCCTTGCAAGATTGCCTCCATCTCTTCGACCTTGACAAATAAAAGTAAGTCTCATGTGCACCAGTTACACGGTACAACTCTAGTTCATTTTTAAAAAGTTAAACAGTTTATTACTGAAAAGTGTATTTTTCATAGTTTAACTTTTCAGTAATAAACTGTTTAACTTTTCAGTTTTAAACTGTTTAACTTTTTAAAAATGAACTTGAGCTGCACCGTGTAACTGGTGCATACAAGACTAATCCGACAAATAAAGTATAATGATCGACATAAAAGAGAAAATAATAATAATAATAATTATAAGGGAAAATACACTTTTTTATCCTTTAAGTTTGGTCGATTTTGATTTCCGTCCTCTTATCTTTTGAATTTTGAATTTAGTCCTATAACTTTCAAAAAATTAATTTTTTCGTCCTGCGACCTGCTACTATAGGTCATTTAACAAGTTATATGATGACATGTCGATTTTATCTTATTTTATTATGATAAAGTCATATTTGGAAGTCTCTAATAGGTGGACACTAGTATTTGACTATTTAAATTAAAAATTCATTAAAATTGAACATAAAATTAAAGAAAAAATTATTTACAGTAATAGTTTACAATATTACTCTTATTAAAAAACTTAATTTTTAATATCACCCACAAGAAAATCTAAAAATTTAAAATATCATAATTTATATATTAATTAAAGAAATTTGTATAAAAAATTCAAAATAATTAAATATAATTTTAAAAATAAATAAATATTTCAATAATAAATAATTATAAGGGGCTAATTTAAAATAATGAGTCAATTCAATAAAAATGTTATTTTAACTGAAATTGTACATAATTTATTTATTAATTAGAGAAATATATTGGATGATATTT
Organism: Prunella vulgaris; assembly: GCA_026898435.1. Lineage (NCBI taxonomy): Eukaryota > Viridiplantae > Streptophyta > Magnoliopsida > Lamiales > Lamiaceae > Prunella > Prunella vulgaris. The sequence goes on from JAPKLY010000304.1 coordinate 378,028, forward strand.
TTCAATATATAACTTTAAAATTGATATTTTGATCAATGTCACAAGATTTTTCAACGATAATTGATATTAGAATAATATAGATGAAATTGACACTCAAATAACAGAGATGAGTACCAGTTTTCCCGAATTTGATATGAGCTTGAAATTTTTTTTCCCTAAATTTATTTGAAATTTATTTTTGAAAATTTTATTTGTTTGTAAAATTAGATTTAATTATTTTTGAAATTTTATTTAGATTTCTCTAATTAATATACAAATTATGATATTTAAAATTTATAATAGAATTTTAAATTTAATTTTTTTAGATTTTCTTGTGGATGAGATTTGAAATTAGATTTTTTTAATAGGAGAATCAATTTGAGTTTTTATAATAAAAAAGAGTTTTTTCTTGGGAAAATATACATTTTTGTCCTATAAGTTTTATTGACTTTGATTTTCGTCCTCTTAAGTTTTGAATTTTTATTTTTGTCCTTTAACTTACCAAAAATTATGGTTTTCGTTCTCTTAAGGTTTGAATTTTTATTTTCGTCCTTTAACTTACAAAAAATTATGGTTTTCATCCTCCAACCGCCTATAACCAGTCACACAACCGATAATACACATGCATATTAATTTTTTCTATTTTTTAAGCTAAATACTGATGTGGGGGTATTTAGAGGGAATTAGGTCTTGATGGATAAAATACAGGATTAACTGTAAATTCTCTCCCAAATCAAAACCCTAGTCGATCAAATCTAGACATGGGGGCTTGAGAGAATTATGGAAAAAAAAAGAACAAAGATCCCCAAATCAAAACATTTAAAAACCTAAATTCTTTTGAGCGCATACCCACTGTACAGAAAGGAAGAGGGATGTCTTCAGGAAATTCGTATGAATCAACGAGTTTCGAGCGCAATATTAAGTGTCATTGTGGTTTTCTTGCACAGTTTGTACATCATATTAAAAAATGAATCCGAACAGAAGAATCTACAAATGTAAGTATTGGACGGTATTTGAGAGAGAATTTACTGTTAAAAGTGTATTTTGTCAAGACCTAATTCCCTCCAAATACCCCCACATTAGTATTTTGTTTAAAAAAAGAAAGAAAAAATAGATCCACATGTGTATTACTTGTTGTATGACTGGTTATAGGCGGTTGGAGGACGAAAATCATAATTTCTTGGTAAGTCAAAGGACAAAAACAAAAATTCAAAACTTAAGAGGACGAAAACCATAATTTTTGGTAAGTTAAATGACGAAAACAAAAATTTAAAACTTAAGAGGACGAAAACCAAAGTCAATGAAACTTATAGGATAAAAATGTGTATTTTCCCTTTTTTCTTTAATTATATGTTCAATTTTAATGAATTTTTTTGTTAATTAAATGATCAAATATCAGTATCCACCAATCAAGACTTCAAATATAATTTTATTATAATAAATAAAAGATATGATTTGATATCAGGCTAATTTTGTATGAAAATATTAAGTTATATAGATATTGCATTATATATATATATATATATTATTTTTTTCAAATATGTCGTTGTTTACAATATTGATATCAATGATTATAAACTTTTAATATCTTTAATTTGATTGTATCGTGAATATTTTTTAATATTGTTATCAATACTCCAACTTAAATCAATATGTGTTATATTATTTTTTTTTTGAATTTTTATCTACTTTTAAGTTTGCCTTTTATAATTATTTATTTTTTGAATTTACAAATTTTTTAAATTAGATTTAATTAATTAATTTAGATTTTTTAATTAATATTATAAAATTTTACTTTATATTTATAATAGAATTTTAATTTTTAATTTTTTTTTATTTTCTTGTGAGTGAGATTTGATATTAGATTTTTTTAATAGGAGAATCAATTTGAATTCCCATAAAATATTGAAAATTATTAATAATTTTATGTTCAATTTTAATGAGTTTTCAATTTAAATGGTCAAATATTAACATCTACCAATCAGAGACTTCCAAGTATAATTTTAATATAATAATATAAAATAAAATTGACACATCAGCATATAACTTGTTAAGTAGACGAAAAAATAATTTTTTAGTAAGTTACAGGACTAAATTCAAAATTCAAAAGATAAGAGGACGAAAATCAAAGTTAACAAAATTTAAAGGATAAAAAGTGTATTTTCCCTAATTATAATAATAATAATAATATTAGTAGCAGTAGGAGTAACAGTAGCAGTAGTAGTAATAACAGTTGCAGCAGTAGTAATAGAAGTTGCAGCAGTAATAGTAACAAGTAATAGTAATAATAGTAGCAGTAGCAGTAGCAGCAGCAAACAAGGAAAATAGTGGAACACTAAGTGACAAAACTAAAATATAGAAAAGAAGACTTCCCACTTTTACAATTGTCGAATATCCTAGAGATATAGTGTTTTATCTGAATCCCAATATGGTATGGCCTCAATCATCAATTGTCGAACATCCTCCATAATAATATCCTTAGATGTTGTAGTCACACAACTTGATCAAAGCAACAGGGGCAAATCCGTAAATTAATGAAGGGCAGACAAGAAACGATCATGTTATAATAAAAATTATATGTAAAAAAAATCATTTTAAGTCATACTCAAAAATTTGTCCAGCATTTGGAAAAAAATTGATACTCCAAGTGATCTGAAAACCTCAACAAATATATAATATTTTATTGTGAAAACCACAAAATTTATCCATTGAGGCCTGTTTGGTAGGTTAGAAAAGCCCCTGAAAAAAAAGATTTCGGGGCTTTTCTGATGTTTGGTAGATAAGAAACGGTTTTTAGATTGTCCAATCCTTTTCACACCTGACCGAACTTTACCTACAATTTCCTTCAATTACACTTGAAATTTTCTAGAAACCCATTAAACATATCGTGCCCTTCCCCCTCCGTTAACTTTCATGAAATTGTATCTCAATCTCCTTCACTCAACCACCTCCTCTCTTCTCGCCGGAAATTCCCTCCATAGCCAATACTCTGACGCCGGAATTCGTGAAGATACCGATTGAAGGCACAGCTGCCATCGCGATTGAAGATACCGATTGAAGGCACCGCCGTCGCGATATGAACCAGACGCCGCCGTCGCGATCTGAACCGTCCATGGCCGTCGCGATCTGAATCGTCGCCGTCGATTGAAGACACCGTCCATGGCCGTTGATTGAGGCTGTTGTTGAAAACATCGGCCACCGTCGCTGTGACTGGAATGGTGTTTCAACAAATTTTGGTGGATTATGGGGTTTGTTTTTTTATTTACCAAACATTATAAACAATTTCTTATCATATCTACCAAACATCAAAAAAACGTTTTTTTCTGGATGAGACACTGATACCATTTCTACGGGCAAATCTGGGCATTTTTCTTAACAACCCTACCAAACGAGGCCTGAGGTTAGAAGGAAGTTGCTCGTCATATTAAAGTAGTTACACTTATATTCTGTTAATTAAGTAATTGTTGGATATTAACTGAGTTATTTTGATTCAGATCACAAAATCTCTTAATCTGAAAAGATGAAATGTCTATGTATAGAATTCAGGATTGTACAGAACTCATGAATAGTTCAGGATAGGATTAGACTTGTTTTATAATATTCACAGGTACTCAGTTTAAGGGGAATCATCCTGAAGGCTAAAATCAGAAAGAGACGTCCTGAAGATAGAAGTGAGGAAGATTCATTCTTGAGGACAGTATGCAATAAATGCTTGTTTACTTATTCCCTTTTCTTGATTAGTTCCATCTTTTCAAATGGATGCAAAATTTTTAGAACATCATCCTCTTGCATAAAATATAGTACGTGCTCCAAAAAATGTGTCTACCAATCACAAAAAATAATAGTGTCGTTATAAATACGATTATAACTAGAATACATTGTATATATTGAGATGGAAACTAAATCTAATTTACTTGACTTTCGGCTTAGCCACATTAAGAAAAAAAATTAAGTGATTTGGCATCGCACTCAAGATATGGAAATTATCTTTAGCTCGAGTCGAAAATAATTGAAGGTAAAAAGTGTATTTTCCCATTAGCTGGCCTTCCTGGAAAACCGTTCTCTGGTTATGGCAGGTCAATGGATTGATTGAAAATCAATTCCCCATTGATGACCTTTCTGAAATAACCGTCCATCAGCATTAATGCTGACACGATATTTCCCCCGTTACGAGTGGAGGTTCACCTATAAATAGGTGTCCTCATTTCATTCAGGAACACACAAAACACGCCAATCTCTCTCTGTCCATAGTCTCTGCATATAGTTTCTAGGTGCAGTCCAGTTCTAACGTCCTTCTGTTCGCCTGAACTTCAAGTCCTGCGGTGCTGCACACTTGAAGGCGTAACGTCGTTTTACCTTTGGGAGCGTTATTCCAACCGACGAGCACCACCAGGGAATATTCGCTTTGCGGGTAGAGGTCTCCTCGACTCGGCGTTTGTTTTTTGTTTATTTGTAATTTTGCTTCTTATTTACGTGTAATATTTTCTTCCCCCGCTGTATTCCTTTATTTTGTTTTATTTATTTTTTTCAGTCGTATTATCCGGTTGACATAAAAATCTTATTTTTCCAACAATTGTTGGAATATTTAATATTAAATATATTAATTGGTATTGTTTAACCAATAAATTGAAGAGAATAAAATTAATTTCTCAGAAGTTAATTGATACGAGTGCGTTCTACTCTCGGAGTAGTGTAGTATTACTCACAAAACCAATTAATGGTGAGTGAGAAATTGAGTCAACAAATCAAAGTTTGAAACTTTGAATTAGGGAGATAATTAATTACGTAATTAATTCTCATCCCACTTTGGAAAATGAAAGTTTCTTCGTAAGAGTACAGATTCGATGAATCTAAAGCTGACATCTTGATGACTCAGCAATGGCCAGGTTCGTTGAACCTAAGCTGACTCAGCTCTGACTCGTATCAGCATATGACAGGTCAACCGGATTGATTGCAAATCAATTCTCCATTGCTGACTTTCCTAATTAAAGGGTTCCATATATGGGAGGTCAACTGGATTGATTGCAAATCAATTCCCCATCAGCTGACCTTCCTGGAAAACCGTTCTCTGGTTATGGCAGGTCAATGGATTGATTGCAAATCAATTCCCCATTGATGACCTTCCTGAAATAACCGTCCGTCAGCATTAAGGATGACACGTTATTTCCCCCGTTACGAGTGGAGGTTCACCTATAAATAGGTGTCCTCATTTCATTCAGTAAACACACACAACACACCAATCTCTCTCTATCCAAAGTCTCTGCATATAGATTCTAGGTGCAGTCCAGTTCTAAAGTCTTTCTGTTCGCCAGAACTTCAAGTCCTGCGGTGCTGCACACTTGAAGGCGTAACGTCGTTTTACCTTTGGGAGCGTTATTCCAACCGACGAGCAACACCGGTGAATATTCGTTTTGCAGGTAGAGGTCTCCTCGACTTGACGTTTGTTTTTTTGTTTTTTTGTAATTTTGTTTTTATTTCCGTGTAATAATTTCTTCCCCGCTGTATCCCTTTATTTTAATTTTTCAGTTCTATTATCCGGTTGACATAAAACTTTTATTTCCAACATTAGCTGCTTCATATTCCACCAGAAAATATTTTTCTGAGTCAATTGATACAGAATGTCAATGAATATATCAGATTTGGACACAATTGAAGCACCGATAGTTCATACCTATATGTCTACTGCATAACTGACAAAGGTGACTAATAGGTTTTGTTGGCAGTAATGCAGTAAACATATATGCATGCATCATCTTTATTCTCAATTAATTACATTTGTATTAGATTTGCATGATCAATCGTTATTTATAATTTGGTTTACAAAACCATTCAAGTTTTAAGAGAGAAAAACCATGTGATAGAATAACACAAGAACAGCAATTAATTTTAAGAAAGCTTACCTCCTTAACATATAATAGAAAAAAGAATAAAGGATGTAAAGAAACAGCAAATGAGCAAGCAATAACGAACAACTTTTGCATGAGGATTCATAACTCAAGGAGTAAAAGGTAGCAGAAATGACCACAGTCTCTTTGCCCAACGTTTTGTCATTTGATTACCAATCAAGGTACTAATTTGTTTAGAAAACAACCAAAAGTTGGTCTTGTATTAGATACCAAAGGAATTTGTACTTTTCTAAATCACTAAGGTGGTGTTTGGTAGGGTATATTATCGATATAATATGAATTTTTGTACTGACTTATCTTGTTTGGTAAGGGGTACAAATTTTATGCTGATCCGTTTTTTATACGGCCGACCCTGTAAAAGAAGAGGTCATATTACACCCTTTTCACTGTTCACAATGTAATAAATTATCTCACCATTTCCACCTTACAATTTTTGTATGACTTGAATAGTAACTTTTGTTCTTATATATCTACATATTACACTCTACCAAATGAAATTACTTTTTCTATCTCTATATTATGCCCTACCAAATGAGATTACTTTTTAGGACTAATTTTATGTAACTTTTCTATTACACCCTACCAAATAACATTATATGGATTTTACTTACAAAATTTATAACTCCTAATATTGCCTACCAAACATCCCCTAAGTATATATAAAAAGAAAAAAAAAAAAGTGGTTGTACAATAAAAAAAAAATTGTGAAGAACTCAATGCATAAAGAGATATAAACGAAAATGAGTATTATTGTATAAAGATATCTGAAACTCCCAAAATAGTGAGTACAACTTTCTGTTGTTGTTCCCTCACTTGTTTTATTTTGTTTTAATATCTAATTAGTGTAGATTTCTCTTTTTGAAGTAAAAAGATTTTGAGTGAATCATATGTATTCTTAGTGAATCGGTATAGTGTTTTACCTAGAATAGTGATGCAATTTTCAGTACCCTATTTTGGATTACAATGTTTGGGCCACATTTTTGTTCACTTAGGAATGATCCATTAAGCTTCATTATTAAACTTGACCCAGATTATATTGAGATATATTTAGGGCCCAATTGTTCATTTTAGTGTGGTCAACAACCATCAATAGGCACAAACTCATGTAATTTTCTGCAGTGTCCGATGAGTTATTTTATTTTGTGTAAATAGTTATTAATTCTTTTCTTTTAAATTAATCACTTCATAACTTTTTAATGTAATTGCTTTGAAACCTGTATTATTTTTTAATTATACTGTATGTATTTCACATATAGATTATTTCACGTTCTAATACAGTTGAAGGTGATCAAAGGAAACAAATTAGAGTAAAAAATAATAATTTAAGACAGGAAGTGCGTTTCTTACAAATATCTTAACTTCAAATTATAAGATTATCTCAGGATAATGTTTTATATTCCACAATTTAAATTTATAATAATTTATATATGTTCTTTCAAAAGCATTAATTTATCAAAGTTAATTACATGCGTCTTAATTTTATAATTATTCGCTTGCCCTTGCATTATTTTTAGCGGCTGCATATAAACCGAGTCGTCTTATTTCAAAAACTATTCATTTTGGCATTAAACAAAATAAATAAATATCACAATACAGCATGATGATATTATAGATACTGATCAACGTGTTAAAATAAATGTTAAATGTAATTGTAAAATAAGAATATGCACATGTTGGATTGATTATTCAATAAAAAATAATTGATATTATTTAAAAATGCATTTGACTTATACAACTAACTTCCAAACATTTGAGAATACAATTTCACTAATAATTAATTATGAGAGAGTATATTATGTATCTACCCTATAGAAAGATCATGACATAGTGCTCAATCCAAATAAGGACAACCAAGAGCTGTCTTAATCCTTTGAACAATGGAGCTTATAAAGTTGTGCACCATGGCAACCGACTCCATATTTACTGGTTGCGACTTGGAGATATGACAAGCCAAGATCTGGAGTGCAATGGTCAGGATAGAGCCACTCGTGCTAGCGCCGTCGACCCCCTTCCCCGTTTTACCATCATGAGAGATGAGGAAACCGGATGGAAGAATCTGAATTCTTTCAGTGTCCTCCCCGTCCACGATTGAAGTTACGGATGGCAAAACGATTGGGACGTACACTAGTGATGCTCCAAGAGAGTCGATGTTGGTCTCTTGGACATGGACACGTGTTTTACAACACTTACTTTCCAAGTGTAGAAAGTTCGTGTAGTAAGATAAGTGACCGGTTAAATAAGCCACGGGAAATAGCAAACAAGAGAAATCAAAGAAGATAACAAATACGAGAATAGTGTGTTCGGGTGTTCTTCCTTACGGGGTAATCAATCAATGGTTCGACAAGTTCATTTATCCTTTTTGTCGGTTAAAGATAGAAGCAATCACGTAAAATAACACATTAAACCGTACTGGATAAGCCTAGGATTAACGCGTCAATTAAGCATGTAAATTGTTATAGGAATAGTTCACTGTTTCTCACCCGGGTAATCACACAAAGCTAAGAAAAATCCTAGAGTATTTTTCCACTTGTATACTAAGGTGCCCCACCTTTGGTCCCCTCACTAATCACCTAAAGATTAATTCAAGCAATTAATGTAGATTAATGAATTTTCTAATGTAATTACCTAACTCTCGTTGTGATAACACAATATACACTCAAATCACAAAATCGAACGCACACTCATATGAACTAAACGTGTCTATCCAACTCTCGTTGCAACAAACAATTTACCCAAATGAATTAAAAGAGACCAATATGCAATTGATCTAATAAACCTCATTAAACTAATCATAAGGCCTTCAATTAGAATAAACTCACAAAATCATACCACTAACAAATTACCCACACAATTCCAAACACTCATACACTAAAAACCTAGCAAACAATTATAATCTCCAGCAAATCCATATCAAAGTAAAGACAAAAGCATAAAAATTTAACCAACAAAATTAAATATAAAAAGGATAGAAATCACCTATTGTGCTTAATACAACTTCAACCTTCAATAATACTGGAATTCCAACAAAAATAAGCTAAGAAAATATTAAACCCTAATTCTCAGTGTGAGAGTGTGTGTGAGGATTTCTCCCCTGAAGGGAGTATGGCATCGTGTTCGTTCCTTCCAGCTGCTTCCTTTATATACCTCCACGTTTTCAATTAATAAACAAATGGGCCAGGAAAATAGTTAACTCAATCCAGTAATCAATGGGCCTAAATTTGCCCCAACCCAAAATAGAAAAATTCTGAAATTCCAATCACACGACTTCTTCTGCTAATAAATGGCTTGGCCGTGTCATTCACTACGGCGGGTATGACACGGCTTCTTCAAAAAGATGATACGGCCGACGGCCGTATGAATTAATGGCTTGGCCGTGTCATTCACTACGGCGAGTATGACACGGCCACATAGTAAAAGAAGCACACGGCCAAAGGCAAGAGAAAGGACACGGCCGATGAAGAAAAATCGTGTTTTACCTTCACCGATTTTCAATTGTTCTCTTCGAATGCGACTTCAATTCCCATTGTAATGGCGACGGCTGAACTTTAATTAATTTTTATTGAATAAAGAGTAAAGAATGAAGTTGATATTTTAATCATATTTTTCTGACAAAATGGAATAGTGAACTTTAATAACCTGAGGACGTCTTGTCTCGTCATTTAAGAAGTGCAAGAGATCCTGAATTGAGATAGGAAGCGCAATAGATGTAACTGCTGCGACAATCAAACCGTTAGATTGGCCTATTCCACGGCATATCCTTACAGACACTCGAACTCCAGTGTTACTCAATTCTGACAAATGCGGAAAGTCTAGTCTGTCAGACATGTTCAGTATCTGACACAAGCTCTTCACTATTCTGTGTGACAGCCTCATCACGTTTCTCCGATCTTCCGGCGAGTTGATAACTAAACACCAAACAACAAAGCGCAATGACAAACACTTCGCACAAGTGTATTTTAAAATAATATTACATGGTTTACTAAACATTAATAGTTGTTATTTATTTTCATATTTACCTCATTCAAGTTCATGCACGGGGTAGTAGCTAACCTCAAAGAACATGCCACCCTGTCGCACATTCTATGGAGTGTCGTTACCCATCTTTTTGCTCCGTAAGCAAAGCAAACCAAATCTCTGTACAGACGATGCGTTAAAGATTTATCGTCCACTTCCACATGCTCGATCCATGTTACCTATTAGGATGATGATTAAGAATTTGAGTATACTAATGAAATGGAATGAAATGAAATAAGGGCAGATTGTAAAGAAGATAATTGAGACAATATATACTTACCAATGATTTTCCATTGGATTTATCTTGGATCATACATCCTGATGGAAGTTTCCAACAACGAGTTGGAGCAGCATCCTGGAGGTGTTTAAACATATCATAGGATACGTCTACTATCACCCAGGTCGAGAGAGCGATATGTGGGACATATCGAATGAAAAAGAACTCTCGAGGCGCAACCAAAGGCGATAGGATGTGCATTTTCTCGTATATCTGTAACAACCAAATGTAGATATAAAATTACATTGAGACAGAGTTCTAGTAGTTGATTACAGGGTTTGGGATCTTAATAATTACCAGATGTATAGAACCGTTGCGAAACATTTCTGCAGTGTCAACAACTTCAAAGATTTTTGCCTTTGTGACTATAGTTGGAAACATGTCCTTCCTTTTAATCTGCAATCACAATAATTTGATTTTAATAAAAAATATAATGGAAATTAAATTAAAAGTAGCCATGAGGGGATTAAGATGTTAATCGGGGTGGGAACGAGTACCTTAAAGGACATTTTGTAAGCCCCTTAATTAAAATCAACTAGTGATAGGATTAAAATAGTGCACTAGTCTTATAAAATCATTTAACATTTTAGATATGGGACTATTCAAATGTGTAATTTTTTACATTTTCAAACGCAAAAAATTTCTAACACATTCTCAATAACAAAATATAGATGATATATATATACCGGATCAAGAAAGGCTTCCAACAACTTAGGTCCTGGCAAGGCCACTTCGGCGGAGTCTTTGGACGACTCGATCCGAGCATTAGCAGATTTGAAATGCTTAGGCTTGGGGAAAAGCTTATCATAGTTGTCACGGTGAAGCGAACTTCTCCCGTCAGTGGGAGAAACGATCCACACGGGTTCGTTCACGTGCAAAAGCTCAATCAACTCATTCATGGAGGATTTGGCCGTCTCTATAATGCCAGCTCTATCTGTTGTTGAAGGAGTAATTTCTGGAATTAATTGGTCAGCATCTATATAATTATTTTCAGGAGTGATGTTGGAAAAGTTGTCAAAGTGTGTCGCCCTTTCATGCTGAACAAGTATTACAACATAAAAATGATTAGGATCATTCATTTTGCAACAAATGAATTATTTTATTTTTATTTTCTGAAGGAAAAATTTATTATTATTTATGTTTGCTACAACATCATATATATTGCACAACGTAAAAATTAATGCTTTGAAGTGTGTATTATGAAAGTTGTTGATAAATTCAATATAGTTAAAATGAAAATACTTTTCTTAAGGATCATAACTTAGGGGTGGCAAATAAGGATCGTAACTCTTTGATTGGGTAAAATAAAGATTACAACTTTTTGGACTGACAATTGAAGTACAATAACTTATAAAAATCGAATTTTTTTTACAAATCTACCCAAAAATTTTAAGTTGCATCTAGAGAAAATAAACACATTAATGTTTTATATAATGTTGTAAATGCACTTATGTAATTGAAGAATATCATTTTGTTAATCAAACTGACGGGGTCGAAATGAAATCTCACCCAAGTGTAACATGTACAAGATGGTTTTAGTGATCTAAAGGCATACTATGTCATAAATAAATCGACTAGAGATGGTAATTAGCTAATTAATCATTTTATATATTTTTGTAAAGACGAGTTGCAAAATAAATTAAAGAAAATTGACCTCTTCTCTCAATCTTACATTCTCCATCCTCAATATCCGCAAACTTTGGGGTTGGTTTTTGAGGTGATGAGATGAGTCTTTTCGACAAGCGAGAGACACTTGATGTTTCTGAGGGTCTCTCGCATGGCATTATTCTCATGCCGGAATCTATCATTTTCTGCCTTCAGAGCATTGTTGTCCAATCTTTCATTTATTGTCTGAAACATTTGTTCACAATAAATATGTAATTAAATTTCAATCAAAATTTATAAGAAAGCAGACAAACATATATATATATATATATATATATGATTTGAAATTTTTATGCCAAAAATGTGCTTTCTATATCACCAATGTTATATATATATACATATTTTTATGCAATAAATACTTGTCCATATTTTTTCTTTGCACAATTTTTTAAGATACACTTAAGAGCGGTGAAAATTTTCAATTGAAATGTATTTTATGAATCTTTGATTCGTAAAATATTTATAAAAGTATTTATCATAAAAGTATAGAATGTACATGATTTAATTATTCTAATAAGAAATTCTATGCTCATTCCCGTTCAAAATAAATATGTTATGATCTTTCGTTTGATTTTCAAATTAAATATGTTTTTAATGCAAAAAAACACATCTTTATTAAGAGTGTAGTAGGAAATTAATTATTCTTTGTGTTTGGTTTAATGGATAAAAAAATCTATCCCGCCAAAATATGCATGTGTTGGTGGAATAGATTATTTTATCCATTAAACCAGACACAATGAATCGTCCAAAATAAATATATATAATTTAATTAGGAGAGAACATCATTTAAAATTTGAATGTGATGCATTTGATATGTGTGTATAGAAGTAGGCACGCAGGTCACCTTTTTTGAGTCCTTTTATTCTGAAATCAGAACTTTATCTGCTGAGGACTAAGACCTATTTCTCTACTCAACTGTTTTCTCTGCTTATCGTTTGGATATGGGTACTCCTTAAAAGACCTTCAACCAAAGAAATGAAAGATACCAAAAAGATTAATACAAATCAATATTAATTCTACTAATTAAACATTAATTTAATTATATGAGATACATTATGACAACTGAACAAGCGAGGTTATGTACACCAAAGGGATCCTAATTAAAATGATTAAAGAAAAAGCACACAATAAAGAAGAAAAACATTCAAAAGAAATAATTTCATTAATTCATTACGCTTCGAGTTGTTGCGTTTGATATTACGAGTGACGGTTGTAGGTTTTTTTTTTCTCGAATTGGAAGATTGCTCGTCATCGAATCCACTTGACCCTCTCATCGTAAGAAGTAAACGTTATGATTTTGCGGACGAATTTAAGAATGAAATAATTGCTAAACTTTAATCGGTATATTATACTTTAGAGAATAAAATATGAAGTGAAAATTTTAAAATAAATATATAGCAATTAGTATTAAGTATTTTTTATGAAGTGCTCTTAATCAATGTTTTCATAACCGGAACGGTGACCAAACCGGATAAGGCACCGGTTCACGGTTCAACCGGTCCAACCGTTAAAATAATTTATACTTATTTTTTAATATTTTCTATGTTAAATAAAATAAATATTCACTTATAAAATTAAATAATTACAATAGAGTCATAAAATAACACCACAAAATACAAAAGATACAAAATAACTCAATCAAAGTAGATTTTCTTTAATTTCTTTTTAGTTTTGCAGCAGTTAAGAATATTTTTTTGTGGAAATTAAGGTTTTGACTTTTGGTTTGATTAGGATTAAGAAGACAAATAAAAATAAGTAAAAATAATAAATATTAATATATTTTTAAAAATATAGCCGGTTCGGCCGGTTCTGGCCGATTTTCAGCGGTTCTGACCGGTTTAGAGTGGTTCTGGCCGGGTTTGATCGGTTCACCCGTAAAAACGGTTTTTCGGGTGTAACCGGGCCGGTTCCGTGACCGGTTCCCGGTTCAACCGGCCGGTTCGATCCGGTTCTGAAAACAGTGCTCTTAATATTTGATAAAATTATTAACATGCTGATACTCTACCAAATTAAAGGTGGAATTGAAATTAACTAAAGACTCAAATATATTTAACGTGGATAATATATATATTGCACTTTGGGGTTCTTTTTTTTTTTTTAATTGTGATTTAATATGAATTATCGTGTATATAATGAATAGTATGAAAAAAATTGAAAAAAAAAATCATCAATTACTAAGTGATCCTACGGCTTGGATCGATATAAGAAAATCTTTAGTATTTCATTATCTTTTCTTTTTTTGACACAAGAGCATGGATTCTATTGGTAAATAAGCTTTGAACTTGAGTAACAGTGAATCAATATAATATGCTTTGGATATTGCCATTTACTTTCACAAAATCTGCAAATTGTTAACCAAGATCCTTCGGTATATATAAATTCTTACATATCAGTGTGGATAAAAAATTGCATTTAGTGTAAAAAAAATTTAGTTGATAAAATATTATATAAACCATTTCATGATATAAATCACTTTATGATATAAGGTTTATAATTTTTATTTTTTTTTTGCTTTGTTAAAAATGGTGGTTCATAAATATGAACGACTTTCATACAATACCTATTAAAATAAGTTTTATATGTGAAAAAATCGTCTAAAATAATATGAAACTGTGACTCAATTAATTTTTAATATTCGGATTCATGATATACTCTTGATTATGGTGAGTATTATTATGAACTAAATTCATACAAAAGTTTTGTATAATTATTTTAGCCTTCCCGCTAAAGATTAAAAAAATTAACTTTAAATAATTTTTTAAAATTTTAAAATAAATGATTATCATCTTATAAATTGAGAATATTTTTTATTTTGTGTAAAAATGAAAGCTTGTTTATGCTAATCTAAAAACTGTTTTTAAAAAATTAAAAATTGCCTAAAAAATATTTATATCAACAAATATAACTAAGAAAGTTTATAAATACAACAATAATGAAAATAAGCAAAAATTAAATTTGAAACCTATGATTAAAGATGGAGAGATGATGGCCAAATCAAGAGAATCAAAATGATATCTTGGATGATAAGTAGGTGGTCGGAAAGTAGACAATGATGTTAAAAATAGATATTGAAGCAGTGTTCACGGTTAAAGACTAAGGGGACGTTTGGTATAATTGTAAGGAATGAAAAGGGTATAAGAATAGAAAAGGTATGAAATGAACGATATAGTTCTCAAATAGTTGAACTATGGTAGATTCCTTAGTTTCTAGTAATCAAAGTCATAGTGGAGTCATTCCAAACAAACACTGTGACTTTAATTACCATTACTCACCTTTCAAAGAAGCCAACCAAACAGCCCTAAGTTTATGGTAGTAGTAGTGTGACAAGAAGACATTATTTGATTTTGAATTAGTTTAAATTTAACTATACATTAATTTAATTTTATTTCCATATATTAGCAATAAAAAATTGTTTTAAAATTATAATTTATTACTTCCTTCATCCCAGAATTACTTATACACCTACCTTATTTGAATGTCTCAACTTCACTTTCACACCCCTAAAGAAAACTTTTTACACTCACAAAAGTTAATAAAGTATATATATATATTTTTTTTTTGGCAAAGTTTTGAATGAAAATAATTTACGATAAACTTATCATGAATCAGTTATAAAGTATCAAACATTTATTCAGGTGTATCAAAAATCTCATCAGATGTATAAAAAGTTGAGGTCAATTAAATTTATATATTGACCTCAATTTTTTATACACTTGATGGATATTTTGATACACTTGACCAAATATTTGATACTTTAAAATAATTTCATGATAAGTTTATTATGAACTATTTTCACACAATTTTTTTTAATTTTATACTTACATATTCATTTTTTCTGATTTGTGTGTCTAAAAGAACTATGAAAGTAACCTTGGAACGAAGAAAACATTTATTTTCCTCATGAAAATGTTTGAAATATGAAATTAAACTTTTTTTAGAAGCAAAATATGAAAAGTGCAAGTTTTAAAAGGTTCATCGAATTACACGGTGCATAATCGCTTACTCAAACTTAATTAATCCACTGAATGACCTGTTTTTGAACAAACGTTTAAAACAGGAAAAACACACACACAAACAATGACCGCGTCAAACAAAATCGGATACCCCTCTCCAGTTCCTTTTCTGCAGTTCTCTCTATTTTTTATTATTTTCAGAAACGACACTTATATATTCCTTTAAAAAGAAAACGCAGATGTTACACTGCAATCATAAACGGCGCAGTGATCATCATCCTACGGTATTTGACCATTCCACCTCCTCCAGATCACCAATGGAGTAATCACATCGCGCGAGCATAAATCACTCCCCCCAAAACCCCTCACTCTCCAAAAACAGATTAAGAGAAGAAAATTGTTGCAACATTTCTCACTCACGGAGTCAGAGTGATGGGGTCTGCGTTGGGGGAATTCTGCAGTGATGAAGAAGTGATCTTAGGGGTGGACGGCGGCACAACTTCCACTGTATGCGTATGTTTGCCGCTTCTCCCCTTTACCGACCACCGCCAATTTCCCGATCCTATTCCCATTCTCGGTCGCGTCGTCGCCGGCTGTTCCAACCACAACAGCGTCGGAGGTATCTGCTGTTCATTAACAATGCGCCGATGGAAATTCTCCTTACTATTTGATATATTTAACCGTGTAATTAGTTTTACGGTTCGAAGGTTTCTTGGGTTGATATTCCTTTGCAGAGTTTTGTATTCCGTTTCTAGGTAGTTCCTAGAGTGGACATTTCAATCGCTTTTATTGGAATACCTTAGTCGACTAAGAATGAAAACTATTAATCCTCAATTTTCTTGTTTTGGAATACTAAAATTTCACGTTTCCCATTGTGTTGTGACTTGAAAATCGCAATCATCTTAGTTTCTTGGCCGTCGAAATGTAAAAATAAAATTATTATAATTCACATTTCCTAACTACAGATGTCCGTGAAGGTAAATTCCCTGTTTCCCTTGTTCATTATGTTTTTGAAATGCTATGAGAAGAACTCTCTCTTGATATTTAGTAATGCAAGTTAGCTGTTGTGTTGTTAACTATTTTGTGAAAAAGCCGTAGGAGAAGTTTTTATGCAAGTTTAAGTTCTTTCATTTGATCAACGGAGTATATAAATTTTGACAAAAACTCGAGTGATACCCCTACCAAAGTCATAATGAGTCAATGCTCAATTTATACCTCATCTAAGTGCTTCATGTCATGAGACAATCTCACACAAGACTAACTCATAAGTTTTTATGTGTAATGTTTTATTTCTTTGGAGTCGTGCTTACAGAGAATGCAGCCAGAGAAACACTTGAACAAGTTATAAAAGAATCTCTTTCTAGAGCTCGCAAGACTCTTTCAGCAGTTCGTGCTATTTGCTTAGGGGTTTCGGGTGTCAATCATCCATCTGATCAGGACAGGATACTGAATTGGATAAGGTATTGTGCCTGTTAAACAGACTAGTTTCATCTGATTTAAGGTTTGATTCTTCATTGCATGCCCTTTAATATGATTTGGATCATCTTTATGTATAGATGATTATCACACTAATTGGATATCATGAGACTCAAATAAAAACTCCTGGAAGTGTCAACCATAACAGTTTGTTGCCTATATTGCTGAAAGTTGAAACAGAAACTGAGTGAAACGCTGGATGGTAACTTTATTAAATATTGGATTTGGAATTCTAACAAGCACAATGCTATAAACCTTTGTGCAATTGGGTCGCATAAGAAAGGCGAATAAGAAACTATAATAAAAATGGGGTTGAAGATCAAGAACTAATGAAGGCTAAACTTAATTGACAGTATATAGTGTGATTGCAAAACTTGGACAACTGCTGCTTTCAACTATATTTAATTTTAATTATATACAGAAGTATTCTTTGCAAGTCAATGTAGGTACCCATCACTTGAGGAATTAGGATTAAAGTTATTTCCATAAAACACATCTGGATATTAGTAAAACTGTCGTATATATTATTCAACAGGGCCGTTAAGATGAACAGAGAATCTCTGTCAATTCTCATTTCAAGGGAGCTTGCAAAATAAACTTTCAATACTTGAAGGACTTAGTTTAGAGACTTATCGAGACAAAAATTTGTAGTTTTGGGATTTGTTGATGCATTATGTCTAAAAATTTCAGAACTAGTCAGTACTTAGTCATGTGAGATATTCTAGTCACGTTTCACGTTTGATCTTGCGTTATACAGTTTGCAATCTCCATTGTTGGCTATTGATTAAGTATTAGTCTTTCAGGGACATATTTCCAGATAATATAAAGATATATGTCCAAAATGATGCTGTAGCAGCTCTTGCTAGTGGAACAATGGGGAAGCTTCATGGGTGTGTTCTGATTGCTGGTACTGGATGCATAGCTTACGGATTTACAGAAGATGGAAAAGAAGCTCGTGCTGCTGGTGCAGGACCAG
This sequence comes from Prunella vulgaris, assembly GCA_026898435.1. Lineage (NCBI taxonomy): Eukaryota > Viridiplantae > Streptophyta > Magnoliopsida > Lamiales > Lamiaceae > Prunella > Prunella vulgaris. The sequence continues at coordinate 396,274 of JAPKLY010000304.1, forward strand.
TATTAGGTGACTGGGGCAGGTAAATTAAGCATTGATGTTACTTTTGGTGAGATAATAGTATTACTCGTTTGTTTTCCTGAATTAGTGTGGTAAATGCCAATGCCAAGTGTTCATGATGCATATTCAAGAACGGGGTAATCTGCCCTCGATAGTCATTAGATCAGTTGTTCATTTATAATTTTTGTATGGATTTCAAGAATGTCATTAATACAAATAGTCCATAAATGAGTTAAACCTGCCAAGAATGTAAAAGTACTAATGTTACTGCTACTTGGAATTTGAAATGCTAGAATGGATGATTGATAAATATTTCATTCAAGAGTTAAGGTCTTATGCAAGCATCTTAATCTATTTACCATATCAAAGTTGCATAATATTTGCATTTTGAAGTTTTGTGGTTCAAACCCCTGCTTCTGGGTTCATTCACTCCCTCATCTTAATCTATTTACCATATCAAAGTTGCATGTAAGATATTTACATTTTGAAGTTTTTTGGTACAAACCGCTGCTGCTGGGGTTCATTCACTCCCTTGTAAAGATGGATATAACATAAATTCACCTTGTTTCAGCCCTTCCACGATCAATATTCGTGCTTCTTATGCTAACAATGAGATAACTCATTTAACTTATTCAATTGTTCTAAAAAAGATCTGCAGGTTCAAGCAAAGAAGATTTTTTTTTTTTGTGGTTCTACATAGTATATGTTCTGTATTACTGCAAATAAGATTGACGACTTGTGTCTGCTTCCAGTGGCTATGGAATTGCTTCTCAGGCACTAACAGCAGTGATGAAGGCTCATGATGGCCGTGGTCCGGAGACAATGCTTACAAATTCTATTCTGCAATCACTCGGTCTTTCCTCTCCAGATGAAATCATAGGGTATCTAGTCTCAGGAATATTTGATATAAACAAAGAATTGCAGTAATGCTATATCGTTGACAATTCAACACTTATGTTTTTTTCAAAAGTTAAGTTGAGTTCCTAAACAAGAAAGAGTCCAAATTGAGTGGATGTTGCACTTCTTAACCAGTATTTCAGCATCTCTTTTGTTTTGTTGCTTATTTGAATTTAGGTGGACCTATGCAGATTCTTCTTGGGCCCGCATTGCAGCTCTAGTTCCTCTTGTGGTATCTTGTGCTGAAGCTGGCGATCAAGTTGCAGATGAAATCTTGAAAAATGCAGTCCAAGAATTGGCTATAAGCGTTAAAGCTGTTGTTCAACGACTACATTTGGCTGGAGAAGGTATGAACTCATTTGTCTATGTGTTAAATGCATTTGAAACAAAGGGCTAAAATGCATATTCTTGAAATGTTTGGAATTTAAGTGCTTTGGTTTCCTCATCATATTGATACTCATTATGTCACCCTTCAATTGAAAATCTACTATGATTACATCTCCATCAAATTCACTGCTTGTTCAACTTAATAAAATATCGACTTTTCATATGACAAGAGAAAGTAAAATTTATTGCAGATGCCAATGATCCTTTCCCTGTTGTCATGGTTGGCGGGGTCCTTGAAGCAAACAAGAAATGGGATATAGGCAGAGAAGTTACAGATTCAATTTTGAAGGCCTTCCCAGGAGCTTGTCCTATAAGACCAAAGGTTTGATTTCTTCATTTGCTGAATTAATACCAGATGCTTAACTTTGATTTTTCATAATTAAAATCCAACTTTGGACATGATATTTTGATCATGGTAGGTTCAATCCAGTTACCTCAATCTTAGATTTGCTTCTATGGGTTATATTTTTACAGGCCTTGGTACATCTATTCAAACAAGCATTTTTTATGTTTAGGCATCTTATTGATCAGGAAATTCATTGTGGTTAAAGATTATATATATATTATATATATCTTTTTGAGTAATAATGGGTACTGATTTCAGTATTTTAAATAACATTTTAGTCTTTCTCTGTTTCCATTTCGGTCTATAAAAATGTCTATATGCCTGAAAATGTGTGATATTTCTAAGGCGGAACCTGCCGTGGGAGCTGCCATGTTTGCTTGGAACACCATGATGAAAGAGATGGAAGGGAATGGCCACAGATAACATTGGAGGCAAATTGATACATCTCTCTTTATAATTTGTCAGAAATGGGGGTATTCACTTCACTATCCTGTACTATCTGCTGATTCTAATAGTCAAATTCTATCAACTTGCTGATACTACTGGATTAAATTGATCCCACAATGTTTGTTGTAGTAGGTCCAATTGTAAGTAAATTCTACTTCTACACAAATATCATGAGATGGAAAGGAGAAACATGTTGATTTGTGATTTTGCTTCTCTCACATGACTGCACATTAATTATCAGGGAAATTATTATAATGGACCCAGTGTCTAAACAAGAGCTCAGCTCCAATATTATTTGCCTATGTTGACTTAGGAGCTTGAGACGTAGACGGTTAGAAGAAAGATTTGATTAAGTGTTGATATCAAGTTAACAACCGAAAACATGACAGGGTAACATCTCCTCTAAGGAAACTAGTGCCACCACACATTAGTAGCTCTTTAGTGCTGCCAACTACATTACAACCCATACGGTATTGGTAAAGTAGAGATGGTGGCTAGGTCGAGGCGTAAAGGGTTGGGGTTAGAATTCTACTAAAGGTCTAATATCGAGTATTTATGCCAAGTGTGAGTAAACTTCAACTGCAATGTGATTTATTAAGAGGACAAGTCATGGGGTAGGCAAAGAAAAGTGTACCGTGGAGTTAATTGGTTTCCCGATTTGTAAAATGCCGTAGGGATGATGCAGATGAAAATTAAGACACTTGTGAGGTAGAGAAACAACCACTTCACCACTGAAATTTATGGTGGCAGCTGTGGAGTTTTTGGTACGTTATAACTTATTGCCATTGGGGGTAAGTTGGGGGGGCAAAAGCATTCATCTCTATTCAAAATGTAGTAGTATGTCATTAATTGTTTGATGTTGATGTTTGATCTAGATGGTACCCCATTTCCAGCTAAAGTGGTTGAAACTGAGATAATAAGGGCAACAGAAATAATCAATTTCCATAAGAATAGTTTGTTACTCACTGTGTTTGTAAATTGAGAATTTTTTTTTGATGAATTGAATGGTGTTTAAGTTGGTATTACAGGGGGCAAGTCCTTATGGTACTATGTACTAGCTACACTGTGCGATTAAAGTGTGGTATTGATTGTTTTACTAAAATGTATTTGCTAGCTGGTATTAGTTGTTTTCGTTGAACAACACTAATTGTTCTCGTTGAACGGTTTACCTTGTATATCAATTGTACGGTGGAGCTAGTGCATCCAAATTCTTACTCCTATTAAAAGAAAAAAAATATAAGTGGAAAGAGAGCTAACTTTATACTCCTTCCGTTCCGTAGGAATTTGCACCCTATTGGACGATGCATATAAATAAATATGTGTATATGTTTGTGAGTGTGCACTAAATCAATCCTTCCCTTTTTTACTAGTGTGCAAATTTGTGCGGGACGTCCAAATAAAGAAAGTGTGCAAATTCATGTGGAACGTAGGGAGTATTTCTTTTTATGTTCCAAATAATTTGGCTAGTTTCATTTATTTTGAACCGTAGAGACAGTTGGGTAGAAGGAAATTGCCAACTAGTCATTAATAACGTTGGTCTTTATATCTTTGCCGATCATAGGCGCAACACTTACAAAATTCTAAACAAGAGAAATGTCACACCCAATTCTTGAAGCTAATGAGAAAAGCCCTTATGGCAACTTAACAAAGGAGGAGTTCTACACAAAACACCAGATATCCCACCATGAGAGTTTCATGATCAACAACCAAAGCATGAAAATATTCACACAATCATGGCAACCGGCTGGTTCGAACTTGTCGTCTTTAAAAGGCCTCGTGGCCATGATCCACGGATACACCTCAGAGAGCGGCTGGCTCTCTGAGCTAAACGCTGTTGCCATAGCCAAAGCCGGGTTCTTTGTCTGTGCGCTCGACCTACAAGGCCACGGCTTCTCTGACGGCCCTCGCGATCACATCACAAGCATTGATCCTCTATTACAAGACTGCCTCGAGTATTTCGACTCTGCTCGAGCCAATCACCCAGACATACCACATTTTCTCTACGGCGAATCACTCGGTGCTGCGATAGCTATCCTCGTGTGCTTGAAGCAGAGAACTGCATGGAGAGGACTTGTAGTGAGCGGGGTCATGTGTGAAATTTCTAAGAAATTCAAACCTATTTGGCCTCTAGAGAAGTTTCTCCCACCTGTTGCCTTCATTGCACCAAATTGGAGGATATCGATCACGAGCCCTCCAGTGAGCAAGTCTTACAGAGAAGGCTGGAAGAGGAATTTAGTGGAGACGAGCCCGAATAGGCGGACATGCGGTAGGGCGACGGCGGCTACAGCATTGCAGTTACTGAGAGTGTGTGAATATTTACAGAGGAATTGGGCAGAACTGCAGGTTCCTGTGTTGATTCTGCATGGGGGAGATGACATGATATGTGATGTTAATGGGGCTAAGTGCCTGCACAAAAATGTGGCTAGTAAAGACAAGACATTGAAGATCTTTGAGGGATCATGGCATCAGTTGATTGGTGAACCAAATGAGATTTTTCTTCGAGCTTTTGATATTATGTTATCGTGGATAAAAGTTAGAGCTGATTTAACTAACACTGAGTTGAAACAAATTTCGTAATTCTGTGCTTGACTCACTGCATTTTCAGATGTTCAATGGTTGAATTTCTACTTAGTTTGCTGCCTTTCAGTGCTTGTAATTGGGAGAAGTGATATAAATTCAACTTTGAAAAAAAAAAATCAAGAATAAGTCTCTTGTATAGTTGTATTATTATTCATCAGTTTGATTATGAAACTTGAGTGCGTTTTTAAATAAGATTAATTATTTTATAATATTACTATCAAACTATGTTTACCGTCCATGATAATTGGATCATTTTTGTTGTGCACGATTATTAAGAAAAAATAGATATAATGTGTAAAAGTGAGAGTATTAACATTTGCTTATTAAAAAAATATTTGATGTGATGTGTAAAAGTGAATATATATAAATAATAATTATAATATTTCTATTTTAGATAAGTGAATCATTTATTATCTACGGCAACGTGCACCATGGAGTAATATAAATTAGTTTTGAAACGATTCCCGCATCATAAAATCAATTGATGATATATGCAGTTAGCTCATCAAGTAGCAGTCTTCCTCAATAATTGATGTCATACAACTGACATGTGACGTACTATCAATTTTGGGATTTTACGTCCACATTCCTCGTAATTTTATGTCATTATTAATATTTATTTCTTTTTATATTTTTAAATTTTGTCTAGTGCCTTCTCTGATTTCTCGAATTGTTTGTCGATCGGCAGTTCAAAGGAATTGTAATCGATTTATTGGATTCTTTTTATATTAAATTTAAGTTTTATTTAGTGTAAATCAGTGGCAATGAGTTATTTGCATGTACATTTAACATTTATATGCACTAAAATATACTGCATTTAATTTTTTGTAAAAATTATTTGTATAATAATTATTTTGAGTTGCACTGTAAAATTACACAAGACCTTTTTTATACCGCTTAAACTTGTGAAAGGTCCAGGTTATATACGCTCACAATTGTTAGCAGTAGGACACACTTTATAATTTTAATAGTTTAATATATATATATATATATATATGATGTAACAAATACCCTGTTTATTTTCCATTTCAAAATAGGTTCCCCATCTTTGTAAAGTAAAAATAATAATTATAAAATACCAAATAACGGTGATTTTTTTTCAAAAAACAAAAAAATCAGCTGTAAGAAAAAAGAATTGAAAAAAAAAACCCAGAATTAATTTTAACAAAATAAATTTGGACAATATAAATTGAACGAAAAATCCAAAAGCGCAGAAATAAAGCAAAAGATCAAAGGAATTTTCACAAACAACCCAGTTTTTTTAAATAATAATTGAATTTTATGGTTTTTAATAAGAAATAAATTCTTTGATTTTAAATTTTTTTAAAAATAAAATTTAAAAAATTCGGTTAAAATTTTTGGAGAAAAAAAATATCAAAAATAGCCTAAAATTTCAATTGGGGAGCTGGATGCAAAGGGTGGGGGAAAGAGGTAGGCTTAATAGATGGACGGGGAAAAGAAAATGGGGATGAGAATGTGGAAATTTTTTGCCCCATGGAAGTGAGGCAGCCCAGCGCCTGATTATTTTCATATACATATGATTATATATATACATAAATATATAAAACATAAGTAAATTAATAAATTAATTATATTTTTGAGATTTTAACTTTTAAACATACTTTAAATTTATATTTTAAATATACTTAAAATTTTAAATTTTAAAATTTAAATATGCTTTAATTTATATTTTGGATTTTAATTATTTATATTTATTAATGGTGATTAATTTTTTTAAATAATAAAATTGATGGGAAGTAGGGAATCCGGGGGATAGAAATGAGGACAATTTTTTTTTAAAAGAAAAAGCTGACAGGGACGAAGATAAAAACGAGTATTCCTTGTTGTAACCATGGAAACGGAGATGGGGATTACATCTTTAGAGATCGTTGGGTGCGTGAATGGCTGCATTATAAATGGGGACAATAGAGGAGTTAGGAAATTTATACCTAGGGTTTCTAAATAGGGATAAAAAAAAATTGTTCACAGGATGTGTACTTCTCATTTGATGAGTGTCTTCATCTAGGACCCAGGCCCTCAAAATTTTACAAAGACACGGGCTTGAAAAGCCCTGCTCCTTAGGCCCAATTCAATAATATTAAGGAGTTAAATAAAGCCCATTGATGGCCCACTTGGTAATTCTTTTACAAACCACTCGAAAAAATTATAAAATAATTCACAAAATTAACAATAATTACAAATTAGTTCTATGCAAAAAAAAAAATCTATACAGAAAAAATTTACACTTGTATGTAATATTGTGAACTAATTTATAAATATAATCACTTTTTTAAACTAATGCCCCTGAAACTGAATTCACTGAATTATAAGAAAAATAAACTCAAATTTCTGAGAAAGTAAGTAATGATTTATTTTTATTTTTTTTTGTGATTAATTTATTCTCATCTGATATTTTACATCGTGTCTATTGTAAATGTTATTAGTGATGACAAGTTGTATTTATTTGGGCGACGTGTCAACTTATATCCATTGGTAGTCGTTGATCAATTCATGTCCAAAATTTGTATTATTGAGGACATGATAAATCCGTGCCATGCCAGGCCAGACCATGGAGTGTGTGTTGTTTGATTCTTTCAAATGAGAAAGGGTTAATGTTAAAATAGAGGTGCACATGCAACAACATCCAACAAAGGACAAAAGGCCAAAAGATGGGACGAGAAGGAATAGCTTTCTGGTAAGGCAACATTACTTTTCTCATCATTTCTTTGCCAAGTACAACACTTTCAGCACACTGTGCAACTCCTCTTATTTATCTATATAATTCTTTTCATATATTAATTTATACATTTCATTTCAAGTTCTCATACAAATCAAATTTGCTTACTTCAACTATATTAATTTTAGAATTTTTATTCGAGCTGAACCGAGTCGAGTATTTGAAGTTCAAGTTTGCTCGATTACACTATCGAGTGAACAAATCGAGCTTGAATCGACTCATTAATAAATTAAGTAGTTTACGAGTTTGAGTACAACCTATTTACCAAAATAAATGAGTCGAATTGGACTGAGCCGAGCTCTCCGATAGCTCAACTCAAATAACAACTCAAACTAATTTATACTCCCTGTGTCCACAAAAAATGTGCTCACTTATTTGTACGTGGTTTATTGCGATATGTCGGAGTATATTACGATATATTGTGAGGACCATTTTGAATAAAAGAATATTTATGGAAAGTATATATAACATGATTTTTATAAACAATCACTTTATTAATAACCAACCCTAATAATATTTTGTAATATTTTTTATATATTATATTAAATCACGTGCTAATAAATGGGAAATGGATCCTCTGCCGGGCAATGAAACCAGCAAATGGTGGTGGGTACTAAAACGGTGCCGTATATCCTTTTCTTTATTTTTCCTTTTTTAGTAAGGACCAAGTCATCTTTTTTATATTGTGTTAATAAGTTAGAAAATAAGATATACACCACAGTTTTAGTATCCAACACTATTTATTGATTTCATTGCCCAACAGAGTATCCATGTCCTAATAAATGAGCATATTTTTTACAGGCGGAGTAGCAGTATTTTAATTACTCCCTCCATCTTTCTATAAGTTGCTCATGTTGTCATTTTCGTCCGTCTTTCTATAAGTTACTCATTGCTTTTTTTCCATTTTTGGAAACTACTATTCACTTCTTTATTATTATTTTCAATACTTTTTACATTATTTTCATTACTTTTTCACTTTTCTCCATCACATCACTCATACTTTTTCACTTTTTCTATCACATCACTTATACTTTTTCACTTTTTCCATTACATCACTTATACTTTTTCACTTTTACCTTAATTCGTGTGCCCAAAAGCAACGAGCAACTTATAGAAATACGGAGGGAGTATTTTACATGAATATCTTACCTCGAGTGAGTTGTAAAATAAAGTGTAATTGGTGCATATTAATTAATTCATATTGTTTGTGTGCACTGCGACAACTACTCACGAGTTGAATGTCCAATAATTGACAAAAAACCATTAGAGACACAGTTTTCCTCTTAACTTCACTTCACATCACTCATTCCATTCACCACATCGAATTCTACTCCCGATTCCAAAACAAAAAAATGTCCCTCAATCTCAACCTCTTCCAATACGGCGTCGTCGCCTCCCTCTTTATCATCGGCCTTTCCGCCGGCCGGGACCTCCGCCCCTCCGACCACGGCCTAATATATCAGGAAGGCCCTCTCCCGCCCACCCAAAACGGCGACATACAGCAAATGCGCTCCTTCTTCGGCTCGTCGGTGCAGCTGCCGGAGGCTAAGAATATCAGCGAAACGTGGGTCAGCGCTCACGCAGACGGAAGCGCACGTGACGTCGGGAGAGATCACGTGAGCGTGAGGGTGGGGTTGCTGGTAGCGAGCGCCGTCTGTGGATTAACCGGCGTCGTATTGCTGGCCATATCCGGCGTCGTTTTGGTGTATCGCCTTCAGAAACAGAGGCGTAAAGCTGTCGAGGCTGGTCCCTCCACCTCCGCATCAACTTCTCATGTGAGCAATAAAAATAGTGGTTAATTAATTTTAATTGGACAAAAACTCGGGTTCTCAATTATCACTGTCAATGTGTATACGCTATCACTGTTATGTATATTTACTACACAGTTATGCATATACATTATCACTGTTGAAAAACCAAGTATATTTTTATAACAGTGATAATATACATGAATAACAGTAATAGTAATTACACATGACAGTGATACGAGTTCATGAAAACTCGAGTTCACAATAGACCTACTTTGGAATTCTTGATTCCCCTTCTTTTTAACTAATACTATATGTTTATAATTATTGTAATTTTTTTAAAAAATAATGGATTACATTTATTCAGACCTCACATTTTCATGTGGTGGTTCAATTTTTTATTACTCAATTAATTTTCGTGGTTAAATATGGGATAAGGAAAATCTCTTGAATCATTCATAAATTCATCCATCTACACTTATTGCCGGATAATATGTAGCTGGAAAGAGAGGATAGCATGTTTATCCATCATAAAAGCTAAAGCTATCCCACTATTAGTGGAATATATATGCATCATGAGATGAGAATAAGGTGACATTGATGTTCAAAAATGAATATGGGTAATTGGCTTTATAATTATAAAATTGTAGTCCCATTTTTCGCTAAATAATGCTCTCTCTACACATAAAATTTATTGGGTGATTTACATATAGGTTTAAAAAAATAACTATATTTACAAATAGGTGTTGTGCAAAAAAAAAAAAGTGCTTCTGTGCAAAAATTGTGCACTTATTTGTAAATATAGTAATTTTTTTAAACCTATATGTAAATCACCAAAATTTATTCTCATTTTATTAGTGGCATAATATTTAATAAAATTTAGTATTGTATTTAAAAAAGTAGATAAAATAAGGATATAGTTGTTATAACTTATAAGTGACACGAAAGGTATAAAAACTTTATACCACACTATAATATATTTGTTACCGAGTTAGAATAATATCTTAACCCGTTATAAATTTTGACAACCTTTTCAAAGATATTGCTTATACCACCTCCCCATGGTATTATTTAATACATCATGCTTTTGTTACTATAATTTGTCATTTACTGTATTATACCTTAAATAATACACAATAGGTCAATAACAAACATGATATGGCATATAACTTGAGTTATTATTAGTAGTTTATCATTAGTAACAAACATTTAAATAAATTTACCACATGTTAACTAATCACATGCAAATGGCGCTTGGCGGTCGAGTGACGCCAAACGCCTAGATTGCCCAGACGGTGACAAGGTTTTTTAATTTTTATTTTATTTTTTTGTCAATATTAAAATTTTCTAAACATATTAATAAAAATATATATTATATGATAAATTTTAAATTTAAAACATAGTTAATAATAATCACAAAATATAACAAGTCAACAACATGTTAAAATTCATCATAATACGACAAAGTTCAACCTATAAATGAAACACAAAAAAGAGCAAAATATATAGTACGAATAAATTATGAAGTTCAATTAAACTTCCATGTTTTAGTATTTTAGTAAATTAATTTTTTTTAAATTTTAGTTCTAACTTTTAAGTTGAAATAATAATAAAAAATAGTAATAACCGTCTCGGCAATTTGACCTAGGCGGTCACGACGACCGTCATTTAAATCTATATTTTTATATTGTTTTAGTTTATCACAAACATGGTAAAACGAGCCCTAAGAAAAAACAGGGGTACTATCATAAATACTTCTTTTGTCCCAGAAAAAATTATATAATTGAATTTACAGTGATTTTTTTAGTGTTAAAATTGACTCGTAGCATTTAAATAAATAAAATGATTTTTAACAAGTGTGTATTGTTAAATTTAAGTGAATGAAAAAAAAAAAAAAACATCTTAGCCTTTAGTCATTACTGAAACAAACATCTTTGTGAAGAATGAGAAGAAAACCCAGAATGTTTGCTCGGACTATTTAGTGAAATGAGTAGTTAACTGACATTCAAAACGAGAGCAAGGTTTGTCGAATTGCATCAGTCTGTTGCGTGCGACTAGACACATGAATGAAATCCTATTGGCTAATATAATTGGAGATGGATCCTCGGCTTGAGATGGATCCTCTGCTGGACAGTAAAACCACAAAAAATAGTGCTGGATACTAAAATGATGGCATATAATTAAATATTTCTCTTTTTTTAGAAGGACCAAGTAATGATTTTTTGTTTATCGTGTTAATAAATTAAAAAAGAAGAATATTTTAACTATACGCTACTTTTTTAGTACCAGCACAATTTGCTGTTTCACTGCCCAGCAGAGGATCCATTCTCAATATAATTAGTCGCACATCGAATGAAATTCTACATGCTAATATAATTAAAATATACAGATAGATATAGAAATGATATATACAGACTAAATTTAACTGAAAATGTGAAATAACAGTGCAGGCAAAATTAAATTACACAAGTACAAAAAATATGAATAAAATAGTTGAAATAGAGAAAGAAATATAAAATGGTCTAAATGACTGAAGTAAGCTCTACTATGAGCACAAATTTTTGGTTAGTTGCACATGTTCTGCAAATGATTAACCCCTTCCCCCCAAATAAATCAAAACAGATGATATGTACCAAATATACAACTCTTGTAGCAGTTCTCAAGAACGCACAACAAGCTACCTTTCCAGTCAAATAAATTTCAAGGAATGGATATTTTTCTGGGATGGAAATGAGCATGAGAATGATAAAAAAATAAAAAGTAAGCATATATTATTAGAAAATGGGAACAGGTATTATTGATCAAGAGGAATCCACTCGAGTTCAAGATGTACTTCTCCAGATTCAACATGCTGGAGCTTCAGCGATACCGACTGTTTCACTTTCCCATCAATGATGTTGACTGTGCTGTCTTCCAACAGGGCGTTGTCTTGCGATTTCAGCCATTTCCCAATCTGCATGTTCTCGTACATTTCAGCATTCCCAAATGCAGATGCAGAAGTTATCATCGATTGAATATCTATTTCTGCTTCCCCCATAATATCATCAGCAGAAAATGTGTCATAATCATAAACTTCCTGCAGTTTATACACAATTTATGACAAAAGATAGCTCAGATGACAATGTAATTGGCCATAGAAGTTGCTAACAAATGATAGAGACGAAAGGTACCAGTTTTATTGGGCCGTAATTTTGTGGAACAGAAAGCATCAGCTCCTCGTTCCAGATTGGATTCAAATTGCTTTTGACGACAGTTGTTTGAGCTTTCTAGATGCAGAAAGAGCCAGCATTAGAAGTTAAAATCTTTCAAACATAAAAATAAATGTCAGAATTTCATCAATATAAAAGAAATATTCATACATAAAACTGGAAAGTATGAATGTTTCTTTCAAATACAAAATGAAATAGAAAAGAAAGGTCACTAACCTGCTTCCCAAGCTTCAAAACAACATATGGATCACTTGATCGCACATCTCGAACAGCTAAATTTTTTCCTTTAATTACTTTGACCTTCAACATCCCAATAAACTCCACCATGCCTTCCTGCAATCAAATTGGCATTAGCTTCAAAATGTAATAAAACTTATGATAAAATAAGTTGTAGAATCTACAATAGTTCAAAACAACTTTTATCTTGTCTTGATTTTCTGTCCTAGCGCACACACACACATATATAGAAGAGAAATATGCAATATGGACACAAGAGTCAGCTATCAAATGTGAGTGCCCATTAAAGAGCATTAATGCAGACTTGATATTGGAATGGAGGAGACATACTGATGGTGGTGACGAAGACGAACTTCGAAAGCTATCCATTAACTTGCTGGACAAACTTGCTTGCAAAGAATTCTGTTTTGAAGAAGTGGAGAGGATACGCAGGCTAGGTTTCAAAAAATCCTGGCACTCATACTTTGACCTAAAAAGCACAAATTAAAAGAAATCAAATCAACAAATTAAAAAAAAAAAAAAAAAACACCATGTATGCACACTATTTAGTCTTTGAAAACCTATGAAACTTGTCAACAGAAAAAGCAAATAGGAAGTAAAAGGAAATCCAAAATGAAGGAGAAACCAGTCATTTAGGTGACATTGGGCACAGAAGGACTAACAGCAATTTCTATGAGCATAATTGAAGAATCCAGCACATCTTAAAATGGGGGAGATGAGAATTTAGAAGCTAATATATAAAAAGAATTGATACTCGTACTTTGCATACGACCTTACCTAATGAATTTTGCACGTTCTTCTTGTGCAGCATCAGGCCTGGGCTTTGACACTCCTTCAGGAAAATAAGCCTCGTAAATGGAATTTGCAGCAGCATTTCCACCAACCTCGATCATGTTATCAACTTCATCATCAGACCATTCATCTAATGTCACAGACAAAACCTAGAGGAAATTTCAAACCATTAAACTACTACTATAACAAATTAAACAAAAAAGTTGTGAAGTATAAAATCAGATAAACAGAAATTAGATGGCATATTGCAGAGTTAAAAAACGCTCAAAGGGATCACCTTGGAAATATGTGTGCCGAGGCTTCTATGAACACCACAGCACTTTAAGCATATAAACACTCCAATATTTGCAGACCTAAACAGTAAAAGAAAAAAAAAAAAAACAATCCAGTGAGCTGTAAATACATTCTGATGCTCCAATAAACAAATTTCAAAAACTAAATTCCATTATTTTTTTTATTGTATCATAATTGCTGCATGTCCTATAAAGGGGATAATAGAGAGCGAACACAGTAATTTGACAGGGTAATTATGCCAGCCTGGAGTGCCATTATATCTGCAATAATCCTCTGTTACTCTCAAATTATTCACACGAGATCCTTCATAATTAATAATGAGACTTGTCTTGTAGTTTTTAATGATCACCAATACGAAACTTTGTAGTCTTTGTTGACAGGACTATTCACTCTAAGTTCATACACCCCAAAACATTGTTCCTAACCAATCATTTTTCTTACATATTTCCACATGCCAAAAAAAGGAAGCCACAGATCTGTTCTCCCAAGCAAATTTAATTTAAATGCACATATGTTTCTAGGAAAAAAAGAAAGACAGAAATAGCTTCACAGACTTACGCCCATTTGGGGTCTGCAGCACCACAATCTGCACATACACGATTGTCCGGTTGAGCCAAAAGATCTTTCAACCTTCTCTTACCTGTACAGATTCAGTAACCAGCAAAACATGATCAAACCCCAAAATTAAAGTGGCTCTGTCTGAGACAATAGATATGCTCATGAGTTAACAATCTACAATAGAATTTACAACAGTAATATCAAGAAGGAAAACCATATGACAACCAGTCATAGCTTTTAGCTTATTATCCAAAACGATTCAACAGTGATTCCATGGTTAACTGTTGTCTGTGTGGAACATAATGGTTTTCTCACACAGCATCAGAAATCAAACATTGATAAACTACAACTTCTCTTAAAACTATGCCTCACTCAAATAAAGACAAGCAAACTAAAATCAGGAATCGAACCCAAATGAATTTCTTTAAATTGCAAAAAATGTACCTGAACTAGGTCTGGAAAGGGCAGCTGGATGGCGGTTCATTGCGTTCTTTGCTTCAATGAATCATGCAATAACACAGTTCTTATAATGTAAAACCCTGCACTATTAGCCCTAAAAAAAAAAGATTGAGGATTATTAGGAACCCATAAATAAACAAAATGAAATGAGATAATCCTCAAGTTTAAGTCATCTCGTGATTGAAGCATGTCAGAAATTAATCAAAGTAATAAACAGTTCAACGTCGTTCTTAACGCGCAAACATACTATTCTTAATAAAGAAACCAAAGAGGAAATTTCTTGATATAGCATCAGAAAATCAAAATCCCTAAAAGTCTGGATGACTCAACCCCATTGACATAATGACTTGGAGAAAATTCCGCAGATCCCATTTCCAGAAAGAGGGACTTTCGGGCCAGATTGAGAAATTACAAACCCCACTAATCTTAATCAAACAGAGAAACACAAAAATCCCATCGATAAACAGGATTAATACGCAGCATACCACTATGTCAGCAGAAACAAAAAGATGTAAAGACGAGGAACTAATTACCTTTTGCTGAATCCAAAATAGTTTCAGTGTCAGATTATGAAGTCGGAATCAACAAGACAATAGAGAGATTCTTTGTTTGTGATGTGATGAATAGGTGGCCGTTTTTTTTTTCGAATTCAACGATCAACAATGATGCGAGCGTGAGTGTGTATTAGTTGTCCATTCCACTAAATCATTATTCGAAAGCGTTACAGCTTTTTATCTGTTTTCTTTTCCTTATCTTTTCCAACCTCCCCCTTTATTTATTTGACTTTTGATTGATTTATTTATTCTTAGTATTAACATTAAAAAAAAAATTGGCTAAATTTATAAGCTTTTTAAATACCTTATAATTTTTTAAAAAATATTTGAAAAAATAAAATATTTAATAGTTATAAAATTTTAATATTAGTCCTTTATGGTATGTTTTTTTTTAGATTAAAAACTCAAATTTAGATTTTAAAATTTAAAACTCAATCCAGTTTAAAATTAAATATAAATTTTTTAAAATTGGTTTTTAAAATCATTTAAAATAAAAATAAAATAAAATTTATGAGCTTCAAAAATAAGGAAAAATTGCAAAGAAACACACCAAAACACATATATTTGCCAAACACATATGAAAAAATCACATACTTCAAAATTTCCTAAAAGTGAATTCCAACATGTAAAAATATTACCAATAACCCCAAAGAATAGGGCCCACTATCTAAAGAGGGGAGCAACACTTGCATAGAAATTTCTACCGTAAAATTTTTTAAATATAAAAAAAAAAACACGAAGTTATTCTCTCGCTCTCTCCACGCTACATATTTAGTCCACACCCCAACCCCAGGTAGTATTCTCTCCCTAGCCTACATGCTAATCCCCACCCCTCCCCACCGCCCCAACCCCATACATGTTAAATTAACTCCCCACACCAACAGAAATTGTTGGCATTAACTCTTTTTTTTTAAAGGATTAGTCTTGTAAGCACCAGTTACACGGTGCAACTCAAGTTCATTTTTAAAAAGTTAAACAGTTTATAACTGAAAAGTTAAACAGTTTATTACTGAAAAGTTAAACTATGAAAGATACACTTTTCAGTAATAAACTGTTTAACTTTTTAAAAATAAACTAAAGTTGCACCGTGTAACTGGTGCACAGGAGACTTACTCTTTTTAAAAAGTTTATTTTAATTTTTTAATTATTGTATTGATTAAAAATATATATTTAA
This sequence comes from Prunella vulgaris, assembly GCA_026898435.1. Classification (NCBI taxonomy): domain Eukaryota; kingdom Viridiplantae; phylum Streptophyta; class Magnoliopsida; order Lamiales; family Lamiaceae; genus Prunella; species Prunella vulgaris. The sequence continues at coordinate 412,690 of JAPKLY010000304.1, forward strand.
TATTGTTGATGGGCGAGCCACTCGAGGTGAATCAGGGAATCAGGAGGTCGCCTCTGCCATTCCCGAGCTCGCCCCGAGCTCACCCCATATCCTCGTGAAGACCTCGCCGAGGTTCATCATCGCACAACACTCGTAGGCCACACAAGGCGTTAGAGCTCGCCGCAGAGCTCGCCCAAACCACCTAAGCCTGCCTCTGAGCTCGCCCATGAGCTCGCCTGTGTCAATAGGACCCCGATGGCGAGCTCTTTTTCCCTCCGTCCGGTTTATCCACAAGGGTGGTTTACGGCGAGGTTTTTAATGAGGTCCATCTAGTCTAAGGCATAGTAGTAGGACGAGGCGTGATAGGGGAAGCAGTGTGAGAGATCAAGACGAGGGTAAGGAACCCTCGTCAACACCGGAAGCCACATAGGCTCGTAAGGTGTCGTCTCACACTCACACACCTATAAATAAGACCTCTCTTGTACTATTCAGACATTTTTCACACATTACACACAATCAATACAATCTTTACTACAATATTTCTCTCTCTAAACTCTCTCCCTCCCCAAGAACATAAAATCATAAGATTATTGTTTGCTAGAATTAATCCGTTGTAAAGCCACATAAACAAGCATCGATTAGTAAATTCTATCAACAATTTGGCGCTAGAAGGAGGGCGCGAACCTGAAAATTAGAAAATATCCAAGAACGAAACATTAGAATTTGCTTGAAGATTTGAAGATTCGAAGATATTCTTGATAAAACTCAAGAACACTTGAAGATACACATACATCTTCATCCCTTGAACGAAGAACCCAGATTTTCGGGCAAAAACCCGAGTCTTCAGATTTTACGAAATCTGTCAGGAACAAGTTTTCAAATGCGCGCGTGCACACGAATAAACCAAATTTCGGATAATTCGTCACACGCGAGGCTAGACGAAAACTTGCACAGCTCCACCTAAGCTGGACGACCACTACTCCGGCGACCTCCATCACCCCGGCGACCTCCCTCCACCTCGGCGACCTTCAGCAAGCTACCCCCTCCGAAACCCAAAAATGGCTAACACTCGAGCCGCTAAGGGACAGGCCTCCGCAGCTGCGGGAAGGTCTAAAGGGGGTGATCAAAACCAGGCCGAGGTGGAGACCTCACGCCAGGTGGTGGAAACATCACAACCACCTCCCCAGAAGAGCACCGCAGCTCCGCGACCTCCGCGAGTTGCGGTGACCCAGGAAGACTTGGCTCCCGCCCTGAGGGACCTGGCCAGCAACCCTGACGAGCTCCAACGCACCATTGCGACCTTACAGAGGTTGCAGGAGCGACAGCAGGACGAGCTCGCCCTGGTACCCAGGCGAGTTCCAGCTGCCGAAGCCCGAGAGCAGACCAGGCCCACTCAGGGCACTCAGACCAGAGGGGACTACATCGTACTCCCCACCGAGCAGGAGGCCAGCTCGGCACAAGCTCGCCAGCGCAGGGAGAGGACCGGCAAGGCCAAGATGGTGGAGGAGGATCCCGCTCCTTACACCGAAAGGGAGTCGGCTTACACCGGGGCATCTGGCACCCACCAATCACAAAGGAGGGAAGTCCTCCAAGGCCGCCTGGGCCCGAGATACGGGGAAAATGAGCGGACGGCGGCCCCAGCTGCATCCCACGGGGACTCCGACCAGCAGCCACGCAGATCAGCCCAAGAAAGGCTGAGGAGGCCCGCCACTGACCGGCTAGGCCCCCACGGCGGATGCCAATTCCAGCCCGCCACTGAGAGGTCACCCCAGAGTGAGGTACCTCGGGGACGTGCGTCTACGAGACGCACGACCTTTGAGCCGCCTCCGCCGGAGGTGACCCGAGATGATGAGCTGGCCTCACTGAAAAAGACCGTTGAAATGCTACAAGCACAAGTAGCAGCCAAGTCTGGCGGACCTGACGCCACGACTCTCCCCACATCTCCATTGGCGTCTGCCATCCTCCGCGCACCGGTCCAGAAGAAAATTTAGTTCCCGGTGATGTCCACGTACGAGGGCGAATCTGACCCAAAAGTCCACCTGGCCAAGTACGCGGACTTTATGATTTCGGTCGGTGCCACAGACTCCACCCAGTGCCGGAACTTCCCGCTGACCCTAGGGGACCGAGCTCACCGCTGGTTCTCTTCACTTGCCCCAGGGTCAATCTGCTCATTTAGCCAACTCTCGCGGGAGTTCCTGGCCCATTTCTCTGGGTTCGGATCCTACCTTACCCAGAAGCACCGACTCGCCAACATCCATCAAGGCAAGAGCGAGACCGACCAGCAGTACCTGGAAAGGTTCGACAAAATCCTGCTGGAAGGCGAGCCGGTGAGTGAGGACACCAAGGTCGTCGCAGCAATGGCCGGACTCAGGAGGGGTACCGACCTCTGGAAGGAGATGCACCTCGCATGTCCCAACACTTACAGCGAATTCCGTCACAAGGCGGGGGTGTTTGTGGCTATGCAGGAGGCACTACTGAAAGAAGTTGGTGCCCACGAAGAAAGGAAGCCCTACGGGAAGAAGTCCGGGGGCACCTACAAAGCTCCCCGGAACTTAAAAGCCTTTGGCGAGGGAGACGAGCTCAAAGAAAAGCTCAACCAGGTCCTCACTGTCTCCGTTGACTACGTCTTCACTGCCGTCAAAGACAAGGCCATGCTGGAAGAGCCAAGGCGAATCCATCAGGACCGCACGAAGCTCAACCCCAACAAATTTTGCTCCTACCATCAGGCTATCGGCCACTTCACCAGCGAGTGCCGAGACCTCCTCAAGCAACTCTGGAAATTTTACGAGGAGGGGAAATTGGCCGAGTTCGTGAAGAAGGCCCCAGCTAAGAGACCGAGGTTCGAGAGGAGGGCTACCTCCGATGACGAGGAAGAGGAAGCAGACCAACCTGGTCCCCACAACAGGCGGAGGGCACCTCCCCAACCTCAGCAAAACATGGAGCACACCCGGGAACTCTTAGTTCTCGAGGAGGAGATAGGAGCCGCCGGAGGTCTCCAGGACGGGGGATCCTCCATATCCAGGAGAAAAAGGAAGGCCGAGATCCGGGCCATAAACCAAGTCCAGGAAGGCAGCTCCGGCCCCAGGTCCGTCTCACAGCTTGCTGACGAGCTGACATTTTCCACAGCGGACCTGGAAGGGGTACTGATGCCCCACAATGACTCGTTGGTGATAACCCCCAACATCATGAACGTCTGAGTTCACAGGCTACTTGTGGACACCGGCGCATTCACCAACATTCTCTTCAAATCCACCTTGGATGCCTTAGGTGATTTTGAGTCGTATCTGGAACCTAGCAATGCCAGGATAGTGGGGTTCGGAGAGGCTGTAACCGTCCCCCTAGGTAGTGTTAGGTTGAGCGTCCAACTTGTATCGGCTGAGGATCCCGAAAGGAGACTGACTAGGCTCATAGATTTCCTAGTTGTCGATTAGCAGTCCTCCTACAACGGGTTCCTTGGTCGTCCGTTTATTAATGAATCCAAAGTGGCGTGTTCGACCTACTACTACTGTTTGAAATTCCCAACCCCAAAAGGTACCGGAACTATAAAAGGTGACCAGAAAAAGGCCCGAGAGTGTTTACTCCAAATGAAAGATGGTCAGGTCAAAAAAAGCGGTGACACGAGTCCAAGTCCTTGAGGAGGACGTACAGATTCCTGCAGACGAGCCAAACATCCTAGACGTCATCTCGGTCGAAACTGAGATGATGGAGGTAGGCGATTTGTCAGAAATCAATCAAGGCACTGGACCTGTGCAAGACACACAGCCGACACCAATGGAGGACTTGGAGGAAACCCAAGTGTTGAGACCTGCGCAGGGATCAGCACCTGCGCAGGAGCAGCAACCTGCTCCTATGGAGGTGGTTAATGAAGCCCAAGATGGGGGACCTGCGGGAGGTCAAGAACCAACATCAATGGACGTTGACCCAACTCCCCAAGTCACCACACCATCTCGGGGACCTACCCAAGCTGATGAGCCTACCCAAGCTGAAAACCAACCCGATGACTTCGAACTGCGCATAGGCCACGAGCCTGCGCAGATGTCACAAGAGGAGTGGGACGAGTTCATCAGCGACCCGAGATGGAAAAGTCAAAAGAGAAAAGCCACCCTCATGGAAGAGTTGACGGCACTCCCGGTGGACCTGGAAAGGGACTTAGAACTTTTCATCGGTTCTGAGTTACCTGAACCGTACCGGTCGAGGATGGAGCTGTTCTTAATGACCAACCTGGATGTGTTTGCCTGGTCCCACGAAGACATGACGGGGATCCCGTTGGAACATGCTTGCCACAGACTTAACATAGATCCGACAAGGAGACCCGTACGCCAAAAGCGAAGAAAGTATGGACCAGGCAAGTACGCAGCTCTGACTGTTGAGGTCGAGAAGTTGTTAGACAACAAACTCATCAAGGAGGCTTTGTGTCCGCAGTGGGTTGCAAACCCCGTCCTGGTGAAGAAACACAATGGGACGTGGAGACTCTGCATCGACTTCACGGACCTGAACAAAGCATGCCCGAAGGACAACTTCCCACTACCTCACATTGACCAGCTGGTGGACAGCACAACAGACCATGAGATGATGACATTCATGGACGCTTTTGCGGGCTATCACCAGATAGCTCTACACCCAGATGACCAGGAACACACGGCGTTCTACACCAACAAGAACATGTATTACTGGGAAAGGATGTCGTTCGGACTCATCAACGCCGGAGCTACCTACCAAAGATTGATGAACAAAATGTTTGACCAACACATTGGCGAATCCATGGAGGTGTACGTAGATGACATAGTTGTCAAGAGTCTGAGAAAGGATGACCACTTGGACTACCTAAAACAGACCTTCGACATACTGCGCCACTACAACATGAAGTTGAACCCCAAAAAGACCAGCTTCGGCGTACACTCCAGAAAGTTCCTGGGGCACCTAGTTAGCCAGCGTGGAATTGAGGTCAACCCAACACAGGTTCAATGCATAATCGAGATGGGTATACCCGATTCCGTCCAAAAAATTCAAAGACTGACTGGGTGCATGGCGGCCCTGAACAGATTCATCTCCAGGTCCGACGATCGAAATCGTCCATTCTTCGAGGCAATTAAGGCAAACACACGGAGGTACAAAGAGGCGGCCAAAGCCAACAAGCTCCACCTCGAAAACCACTTCGTCTGGACAAGTGAATGCCAACGAGCCTTTGAGGACATCAAAACATACCTGGCAGATACACAGGTCCTGTCAAAGCCGATACCTGGAGAAAAGCTATACCTCTACCTAGCTGCGTCGGAGGTGGCCATCAGCTCCGTCCTGGTCCGAGAAGAGGCGAAAACACACCTACCAGTGTACTACGTAAGCCAAGTACTACACGAAGCTGAGTTGCGGTACACCCCAACAGAGAAGCTGGCTTATGCACTGGTGATGAGTGTTAGAAAATTGAGGCCCTACTTCTTTGACCACCTGGTAGAGGTGTTGACAACGTTCCCACTGTGCCAAATACTACAGCGCCCAGACACCGCCGGACGCCTGCTGAAATGGTCACTAGATATCAGTCAATATGGTATAACCTACGCACCCCGAACAACGATCAAGGGACAAGCACTTGCCGACTTCATCGTCGAGCTAACTTTCCCACAAGATCCGACGAGGGGGCGTATAGCTCCTTGGCATCTCTACATAGACGGATCATCAACCAGCATAGCAGCAGGCGCTGGTGTGGTCCTGATCAGCCCAGACAGACAAGTCTTCACATCCGCAATCCGGTTTGACTTTCGAGCAACCAACAACGAGGCGGAATATGAAGCACTAATAGCGGGACTTAGGCTATCATTAGCTGTGGGGGCAACCAATCTTCAAGTTTTCGGAGATTCCCAGCTAATAATATCCCAAGTCCGGGGGGAATATGAGGCAAAAGACCAGCAGATGATGACTTACCAGAAGATAGCCGCACATTTGATCTCGATGTTTACACAAGTTTACATCAATCAGATACCGCGGCTAGAAAATACACAAGCAGATGCTCTAGCCCGGCTAGCTACTAGCAACGGTGAAGTCAAATTCACGGAGGTTGTGATCACCACACTGAAAAACCCCTCAACGTCCGATTACAAGATAAATCAAACCTCGAGTGGGGGGCAGGAGGATAGTAAAGATGGTGAAGATTGGTGCACTCCAATCCAAAAATATTTGACAGACGGAACAACCCCCGTGGACACCTGGGAAGCTAGCCGGCTAGTAAAGCAAGCTGCCAGATATACACTGCTGGACGGCCAACTCTACAAACGTGGATTCTCTCTACCCCTACTCAAATGCCTAACTAGGAAACAGGGGTCCGAAGTGTTAGAAGAAATTCACGAAGGGATTTGTGGGAGTCACGCTGGGGGGCAAGCATTGGCATACAAGACGATCAGGCAGGGATACTACTGTCCCACTCTTCGCAAAGATGCCATCAGCTTCGCTCGAAGGTACCGAAAGTGTCAACTTTTCGCACCTAACATCCACTCCCCAGCCAACCAGCTGAAGTCGGTGTTCAGCCCATGACCTTTCGCGAAATGAGGAATCGACTTGATCGGCCCATTTCCACCTGGTAGAGGCAGTGTAAAGTTTACTGTTGTAGCAGTAGACTACTACACTAAGTGGGCTGAGGCCGAAGCTCTCACAACTATAACCCAAGAAAGGATGATCGGCTTCATTTGGAAAAACCTGATCTGCAGATTTGGGCTCCCGCAGTCGCCCATCACTGATAATGGAAGGCAGTTCGACGGACAGAAGTTGAGGGACTTCTGCAGCTCATGGAACATCAAGAAGCACTACTCAACTCCATATCATCCCCAGTCGAATGGCCAGGTCGAGGCGGTGAACAAGATTCTGAAACACATATTGAAGCTCCGCCTCGAGGAAAAGAAAGGGAGCTGGGCAGACGAACTCCCGGAGGTCCTATGGTCTTATAGAACTTCCTATATAGCCAGCACCGGGGAGACCCCGTTTGCCCTAGCCTTCGGGACTGAAGCTGTAATCCCGGTTGAAGTCCAGAACAAGACTTGGAAGGTGGTGGGATATGATGAAGAAAAGAATGATGAAGCCTTGGCAGTAAAGAAGGATCTGATCGAGGAGACCAGGGCCTCGTCAGAAATGAAAAATGCCACCTACAAGCGTAGAGCGGAAAAATATTACAACTCTCAGGTCCGAGAACGAAAATTCAAGGTCGAAGACCTGGTGTTAAAAAAGAAATTGATAGCCCCACCAGGTGTATTCGGTTCAAACTGGGAAGGACCATTCCGGGTCACCGCAGCCTGGCCAAACGGTACCTATGATCTAGAAGACGCAGAAGGCAAAGCTTCGTCATACACCTGGAGCTCGGCACATCTAAAAAAGTTCTACCAATAGACTAGAATCCTGTAATAGACTAGTCGAAGGTTTGCATCAGAAATGTCGATGGCAACCGATGTAAATTACACTGCTATGAAAAGTCAGAAAAAAATTCAGAAAAATTCCCAAGTGTTTGGACCTGTGCAGCTATCCAACCAGGCGAGTTGCACCAGGTCGCCCACCGCTCCAGGGAGCTCGCCAAACCCAGCTCGTCCACACGCTCAAAAATCCGCAATGCGTAAGGACCAAGGTCCCAAGCGTTGTAATTAAATAGCTCGAAGGCAAAGGCCAAAGTGCCCAAGGTCGCAAAGGTACCCTCCTTAAAGGGTTACTAAGCACCTACTGCCACAAGTTAGAAAAATTCGCGAAAAAGACGAAAAAACGTCTAAGGCAAGGTTCATGAAACCCAATGGCCCAACGTGAATCAATCGAAGTGCAGTTCGCCGCCCTAAGTGGTCTAAGACGAACGATTCGCGGCCCTAAGTGGCGTAAGACGAAGAATACACGCTCTCAAAACAGAGGTACAATTCGTAGTCGTAAGTGACGTAAAACGAATGATTCGCTTCTCAAAGTAGAATAAGACGAACAATTATGTACCAGAAAAATAAACAAAAACGAGCTATTTAGGAAATTATAACGTAAAAGCGCAAATACATAAAGGAAAAGAGTTGGACAAAAAATGCTCGGCTTATATTCAAAAGATACTTAAGAGATTTTCAAGCCAAAAATATACTTGAAAAAATCCTAAGTATGAGTAGCTGTGCTGGCCACAAAGGCCGACCAGCTGGCCATCTTTGAACTACAAAAAGCTCCTTCTGGGCGAGCTGCACGTGCCCGGCGAGCTAAATCTACTCGAACAAAAAATCAAGAACTACAAAAATGGAGCTCCTTCTGGGCGAGCTTCGAAACCCGGCGACCTATCATAACTCGGAAAATAAAAAACTAAACTAGGAAAGCAACAGTAAAGCAAGCCTAGGCCTCGGGGTCGGCGACCTCTTGAGCAGGGGCGACCTGGCTGATGGGAGGTGTAAGTTCAACATCCGAAGTGATGCTCCCAGAGAGTCCGCCAGCGCCGAGGTCACTTAAGTTGATCATCGCGTCCCCGCAGACGTCCTGCATCTGCTCCATTGTCGGCGGGACCTCGCCTCCAGCATCCCCCTCGGCACCTTCAGCATCTTGGGTGAGGTCGGCAGTCAAGACCTGCTTCGTCTGAATAATGTTGAACTTTTGACGAGCAGCGTCAAGATTGATCCCGTAGCCCGCGAGGTCTCCAATGTTCAGCTCCGTGCCGGGGGGGATCGAGGACTTCTCCAAGAAGTCTTCAAACTCACTGACAAGGGCTTCCCACTCACTATCGTTATTGATCCGCGCCCATTGGAAGGAGCCGATAACCTCGGCAAAGCACAACACGAAACCCTTGTCAGTGGCGACCACCTCGGCGAGCTCAAGTGCCTCAGGCGTGATGGCGATGTCAGAACGGCTCTTGAGCTCGGCGATCTCCAGAGCCTTAGCGGCGACCTCCTCCCGCAGCTTCCGGCACTCCTCTAAGTTCCCTCGGCTCTGATCACGAAGGAGCCCCACCTCAACCCGGGTCAGGGCGAGCTCCTCTTCCCGAGTGGCGAGTGTCCGGCGGGCTTCCTCCAACTCGGCCTGTTGTTGGCGGAGGTCGGCTTGAAGTTTTTCTGCTTTTTTGATAGCGAGCCGCTCCGCCTCCAGTGAGGCCTTCGCCTTGGTCTCCGCCCTCGCGAGCTCCTCAAGGGCCTTCTTCCGCTCGTCGCCTACCTTAGTGAGCGCCTTCTTCGTATCATGGCGAGCTCTATCAGCGGCGGCGATATCATCGCTGACGAGCTGGGCCGCCGCCATCGCTGCACAGGCATAGTGCATTACCAACCTCGCCTTGTCGGTGGGCTTTTGCCTCTCGATCATACCGAGCTCCGAGGCGGAGAGATACTTGGGGGCCTCAGTAAAAACCAGGTGAGCCACCCCCTCAGGAAGATCCTTTGACGAGCTCAGGGCCTTGCACCGCTCGGCAATGTGGAGAGATTCGGGTCGTTGCGGGAGCTCGGCGGGAGTGTACCTGCACATGCTCAAATCAGTTAGCAAAAATCGTGAAAATTACAAAGGCTTCCAACTTCAAAAGAGGTCGCCCACTTACCCGAACCTATCAGGGTTGAGCCCGAGCAGGGTATCATCCCGAATAGGAATCCCGTAGGGGGGTGGCGAGGGCGCACTCTGAGGAGTTGGAGGCGCTTGAGAGGGTTAAACAGCAAGAGCTCGCCCTGACCCCGCTTGGCTTGATCCGGAGCCGCCCTCAGCCCTGACTCGCTTGGCGGGGTGAGTCTCTTCTTCGCTCACTCGCGAGCCATCCCCTCGGTGGAGAGCTCACCTCGTCTGGGGGAGTGGAGGGGGTTGGGTGCCCCGTTCAAGGTCCGAACCTCGACCCGCCCCTTTCTTGGCGACGGCGACCTTCTCTTTTGTTTGGGGAGGCGCCGAGGTCCTCTGAGAGCCCGAGCCCCCAGCCTTTTCCACGGCTTTGGCGAGCTCGAGCTTCTTCGTGGCATCCAGGACCGCTCCCGAGGGGATGCCTTCCCTCCCCGGGCGAGGCTTACCCATCCTCAGCTGCCGAGCTAGAAAATGGTAGGCTTCGGGAACTTCGACGGGCGGGAGCTCGGCAACTGGACCTGCACCTGCACAACAACTGATCAAGTAAATCTGGCGACCTCGACGTATGAGACAGCGAACTGTGGAAACTTCATAATGGAAAAGTTCAAAACCTTGAGCGGCAAGGTGGTGTTGGCACAAGTGTTCGATCTCGCGATCCTTCTTCTCTCGCAAACAACACACCGTCCGCACGAACTCGAAGCCAATCGAAACCTCCGGTTTCCCACGGCTCGACTTGTGGCGCTTCAAACCTGCAAAAAGATAGATTAGATCAGTAATCTAATCCGACGCACACACACTAAGGTACGCCACCTATAGCTCGCCTCCCCGTAGGTCTCGGGGGTAGGAATATGCCCTCCGCGGCCATTAGAAGCTCTCCAATCCCCCCCCGATAAAGAAGAACTGCTCCTTCCAATCCCGGATTTTGTTGGGGAGGTCGCCTAAAAATTTGCCCCCCGGGCGAGCTTGGAAAGAGTAATATCCATTCCCCTCCCTCACTTGTCTGATCACAATAAAGAGCTCGTTGATCTCCGCCGTACTCAGCCGATTTTCATAGCCCTCGAGGCCGAAGACAGTCAGGGCTGCCAGCAAATTGCTCCATGCGTTCAGAGTGAGTTGTGTAATGGCGAGGCCCGTGTCCGCCAAGAACTGCCCAATAATGGGGTGAAGGGGGAGGGTAAGCCCGGCCTTCAGAGTGTGATAGTTCATGGCTGTGAGTCCGGCAGGGGGGAGGTCGGCTCGCTCTTTCTCCTCAGCGGGATACATAAAAATGTCCAGCGGGATGCGGAACCGCCTCCGAATATCCGGGAGGGCGAACTCGCTCATGATGCTTTCCACCTCGTTGGCCTTGAGGTCGGATTTGCCAGCAGCCCTTCGAATCGGAGCTCACCGGGGTAAGGGGAAGCTCGCCCCGTGGGTTCTCACATACTCGCTCCAGCCGAACTCGTCCACGACCTCAGCGGAGACTTGATGTTCCGGGAGCTTGGGAAATGGAAAGTCGATGAAACGGAGGTATTCATAAGTGACCTCCGTCCCCATATCATCGCCGACCTCTTCGTCGACCTCGCGGGCCAGCTCGCCAGCAATGTCACCAGCCCCAACCTCGGCGACCTCCTCCCGGGTCTCAGTCTCGGCGGCCTCCTCTTCAACGGGGGTCGTGGCTCCTCTGTGAGCTCGCTCTGAGTAATCCCAGAGTTTGCGGAGGAGGGATTCCTCACTGGAGCTAGTTGCTTGCTCGCTGGAGTCAGAACGAACTGACCCCAAGAGCTCGCTACTGTCTGAGAAGGTTTCAGAGCTCGCCCCAGAGCTCGAGGAGATGACCACGGTGCCGCTCGGGGGTTTGGAAGGTCATCGGTCATTTGTTCTTTGCCCAAATCACGATTCAGAGGGGTACGACTTGAAGAGTTCTCATACATAATGTAGGCGTCCAGAAATAAGAAACAAGAAAGAAAAGAAGAGAAATCCAGATTTCTACCTTGGGAGATGTTCGGAGACACGCCTGAAGCAGAGAAACGATCGCCAGAAATGTGCTCTGAGAAGTGAAGATGCAAAGTGAGGAATTTTCTCGTTTTCGCCTATTTATAGGCGCCGAGGCGAGGTATAATATCCGAGGAGACCAGGGACCAATGTACAAAGAATTTGAAAAGTTATTATTATGGGCGCGGGAAACGACACTCAGGGAGACATGTGCGACGTCTCGAATTCCACCCACGTCAGCTCGAGGGACCGTCTGACAAGAGCTCGCCCGAGAGTCATATGCCAGCTCGCCCACACATGCCATGAGCCATGATGAAGGCGAGCTGGGGGGTAATTGTTGATGGGCGAGCCACTCGAGGTGAATCAGGGAATCAGGAGGTCGCCTCTGCCATTCTGGAGCTCACCCCGAGCTCACCCCATATCCTCGTGAAGACCTCGCCGAGGTTCATCATCGCACAACACTCGTAGGCCACGCAAGGCGTTAGAGCTCGCCCCAGAGCTCATAAGCCCGCCTCTGAGCTCGCCCATGAGCTCGCCTGTTAGTCAATAGGACCCCGATGGGGCGCTCTTTTTCCCTCCGTCCGGTTTATCCACAAGGGTGGTTTACGGCGAGGTTTTTAATGAGGCCCATCTAGTCTAAGGCATAGTAGTAGGACGAGGCGTGATAGGGGAAGTAGTGTGAGAGATCAAGACGAGGGTAAGGAACCCTCGTCAACACTGGAAGCCACATAGGCTCGTAAGGTGTCGTCTCACACTCACACACCTATAAATAAGACCTCTCTTGTACTATTCGGACATTTTTCACACATTACACACAATCAATACAATCTTTACTACAATATTTCTCTCTCTAAACTCTCTCCCTCCCCAAGAACATAAAATCATAAGATTATTGTTTGGTAGAATTAATCCGTTGTAAAGCCACATAAACAAGCATCGATTAGTAAATTCTATCAACACATATTATATTATAAAAATAGTATACATATAATAATATACATTTACTTTTACAGTAACACACATTTACTCTAATAGTAACACATATTTGTCTTCCAATTTGTGTTAGTATATGGACAAATGTGTGTTACTGTAAGGATAAAAATATATTTTTATGAGAATAAATATGTATTTTTTAATTTATTCATCATCCCTTTAAATCTAATTATATTGTTTCATTTAATACATATGTTATTATAAGAAAAAAATAGTTATTTCTATAAAAATAAAGAAATATTTGTGAATAATGAATATTTGTTCTTCTAATAACAAACATTTTACTCTTGCATTACGTGAAAAAATATTTATTTAACAAAAACAAATGAATATATGTAAATAACAATATCTTATAAGATAGTAACACACATTTGCTCTAATAGTAACACGTATTTGCTCTCCAGTTTGTGTTACTATATGGACAAATATGTGTTACTATATGAGCAAAATATATTTTTATGAGAATAAATATGTGTTTCTTAATTTATCTATCATCCATTTAAATCTAGATATATTGTTTCATGTAATACATATGCTATTATATGAAAAACATAATTATTTCTATAAATATTTGTGAATAATTAATATTGTTCTTATAGTAACACACATTTTGCTCTTAGATTATGTGAAAAATTATTTATTTAATAAAAACAAATGAATATATGTAAAATAATAATATTTTATAAGATAGTAACACACATGTGCTCTAATAGTAACACATATTTGCTCTCCAGTTTGTGTTACTCTATGGGCAAATGTGCGTTACTATATGGGCAAATATGTGTTACTATAAGGACAAAATGTATTTTTTTATAAGAATAAATATGTGTTTTTAATTTAATCAGCACCCTTTTAAATTTAGGTATAATGATTAATGTAATAACACACTTTTTATTATTTTATATGTGTTATTATATGAAAAAATAATTGTTTTTATTAAAATAAATAAATATTTATGAAAAAACTAAAAAAAATTATATTAATACTCATTTATCTTATATTCTATGAAAAAATATTTATTTTATACAAATATATATATATATATATATATATATATATATAAAATAATAATATTTGGTCTGAAAAGTAACATATATTTTTCTTTATAGTACAATGTATTTATTCATATAATAACACAAATTGAGAGTAAAATTTTAAATTTATTACATAATATTATTTGATTTTTTAAATTCTTAACAATTAAAAAAAAGATGAAGAACATCATTTTGCATGAAGATACTTATTACTCCCTCCATCCCAGAGGAACTTGCAAGTTTTCCTTTTCGGGACGTTCCAAAGGAACTTGCAGACCCAAAAAAGGAAACCCTTTTATAAACTCCACACTCACAATATCTACATATTTACACAAAATGCCATTACTTTTTTACTTTTTTGGGCCCACATTACACTAAATGCCACAACTAACTTTTTCATTTTTTACATAAAATTTTACCAAATTAACCCTCAAAATACTACTTTTTTTTATTTTATTCTACTTTCTTTTTAATTTGTGTGTCCCTTCTCCCTTGCAAATTGCTATGGGACGGAGGGAGTAGAAGTTATAACAAGGGGGGCTGCGAGGGAGTATACCTCTTTTTTTTCGGTAAAAGAGAAAATTTTATAAAGGTAATTCAGTACAAGTAGTATCACAATACAAAATACACTTCACTGTTCTATGATCCTTCTAGGATTACAAAGCCAATCATTGAAAGAATATTTAGCAATACCTTGATCTTTCACATATAGCCAACTCCAAAGCCTAGTTTTTAATTCTTCTTCCACCTTAGGCAACTACCAAACACCATTTCTAAAAATTATCTTATTTCTCCATTTCCAAATAATTCAAACAACATCTAACCAAATAGTTGCAGCAATCCTTCTCCCTCTTTTACCATGAGCCAAGTAACAAAAAGCATTGAAATTCTGAAAGGAATGGCTATGCAAAACCGTAGTACATTTGAGCCAATTGATAATCATCATCCAGAACTCGTACACTTTACTACACTCGTAAAAAATATGTCTACTTGACTCTTCATGTTCATCGCAGAAAACACACCTTAAGTTGTTGTTTGCATCGATTATATTTCTCCTGTTCAAGTTATCTTTCGTGGGTAGGCGATCATGTAGAAGTCGCCACCCATGTCCAATAACTTTTGAAGGAGCGAGGCTTTTTCAAATTGTCTTGAAGCATTTTTCCTTGATTCCAAAGTACAACAATGGTAGACATGGAATTGATAGAAGATCATAAGCTGCCTTTGTTGAAAACACACCGTTTTGACCCATATTCCATTTGCAAGAATCTGTCACTCCAATCTTTGGGACGAACCTGTCAATTACATCCAACAAATTGTTAACACACTCTAACTCTCTATCAAACAATTGACGTCTCCATCTCCATCTCCAAAGCCACCTCTCCCCTTCCTATCCACCCATTACCCCTACTTTGCTCTCTTTGTCTATGTTTAAATTATACAATCTAGGAAATTTAGATTTTAGAGACTCCCCCCCACACCACACATCATCCCAAAAGTAAGTTTGTTTTCCATCACCCAAGACCCTCTCTAATCCCTCGTAAAACCACTTCCTTTCTTCACATGTCGTGAACTTCTCAACATCTCTCCACCATCCGGGCATGTTACCACTCACCCCTCTTGGAAAAAAAGGCAAAACCACTTCCCATAGACCCCCTATACTTGGACTCTATAACTTTGACCCACAAACAATTTTTTTCCTTTAAGAATCTCCATTTCCTATGAGAGCTTGATTAAACACCTCTAAATCCCTAACCCCAAGACCTCTCAACTCTTTTTTATTGCATAAAACTCTGTTTCTTTGCATACCATATTAAACCAAAAGCAATTGAACTCAAAGGCCACCTCTGAGAGTGGGACATTGTATTGTGTCTATGTAGCGATTGGACAGAAACGCTCAACTGTGGCACAATTAGTTCAAGCAAACAATCTCTCTCAAAGTTTGTTTCGGGATTTTGTAAAATGATAGGTAGTACATAGGCAAAGCTGAAAACACAAAGTTCATGAATATTGAGATTCGGCCTCCAAATGAGAGTTTTCTATCCTCCAAGACCCTTAATCTAATCTGAATTTTTTGTACTACTCTATCACATGTCCGTGTCCTCCACCCACCCTAATTCCAAGGTAAAAATGAGAACTTTAATTTTTCTAAATTAATAATTTAAGAAGTAAGTTACTGTACAACTAAAATACATTTTAAATTTTTTTACCCTTATTAATTCTATATAAATACACCGTCTTTTACTCAATTTTCAATTTAATCGCGAGCTTCACAATTATTATAAAAAAATCTCAACCTTTTAAAGAGTTTCAATTCGATACACATTTTTTTCTGGCCAGCAACTGATGACGTGTCTCACCAGAGCGCGTGAAATGTTGTCACGATGGCGTACACGTGTGAAATTATTTTTTTATATTTCATTTTCTTATTTTTTTTGGCATTTCATCTTCTTCACTATTGTCCACAAATTTAACTTCCCCATCAGAATCAGCATAATCACTCATACAAACATCTTCATTTGCAGCATTTTGAGCAATTTTTAATGGCCTTGTGCTCGATCTTGGTCCTGCTGAATCTTGATTCTCATGTACTTCAGCATCTTTAGTTTCAATAAAAAATGAAAAAAGTATAATATATAATGTGGAAAAAAATAAAATATAAAAAAATAATATCACACGTGTACGTCAGCGTGACAACATTTCACGCGCTGCAGCGAAACACATCATCAGCTGGTGGCCGGAAAAAAAAATATATCGAATTGAAACTCTTTAAAAAGTTGAAATTTTTTATAATAATTGTGAAGTTTAGGATTAAATTGAAAGTTATCTAAAATGTGGTGTATTTATATAGAATTAACCATTTTTTTACGACATTCCTCATATGGGCCAGAGGCCTGCTAGGTTATAGTATTTTTACACATTGGACTTGGAATACAACCAATAATTTTGATTATTATAGAAATTTGCTAATAATAGATTCAGATCAATCACTAATGCTGTTTCCTTTTTTTCTTTTTTTAAAGAACATACACAGATACACTCCATCTTCAAATATACATGGTATATTTGTGAATAATTATCTGCAGATAATTCTATTTTCAGTACAATGACTAACAAATCTATTAAGATTGTGAATAATGAATGAGAGTAATAATCTCACAATAAGTATCTCAAATCATCATTAATCTAAAATAATGTCAATTTTCGAAATTTCAAAAAATTAAACCAACATTAATAAATCTATCTTTATCAAAAAATTATTGCACATCTAGTTTTCTCATTAATTAACCATGTGCATGGCTGTCTTTATTTAATATTGTCAAATAAATTCCATATAAAAAAAATCCACAACGAGCGTAGCTAGGGCTCTGATTCAATGGGTTAGGATTCTCTATTTTAAAACGAATGTTCCATTCCTATAATACACTTCACGTCATAATTTGTCGATAATATCATTTAATACACATCACAATTATAAAACATTAAAATACTATAGGAAATCTGAAATAATTTCAAAGTCAACCTAAATGGAATATAAAAAAAAAAATACCCTCAAGGCTTATTTCAAAAAAGTTAGGGAAAACTACAAAATAATTTATAAAATTGATATTAATCACAAATTAGTTTTGTGCATAAAAAATGTACTTCTGTGCAAATTTATGAACTAATTATTTGTAAATATAATTAAATTTTTAAACCAATATATAAATGTCCGTAAAAATTATAGTAAGATATTCGATGCAATTAGAATCATATATAATCGAGATAAGAAAGATACTACAATTGTAGCATCTATATACTAATATGGAGTTTAATATACTTAAATGTCATATTTAATTTATTTATATATTTTAATGATATGTCGTTCTCTCAATTCATTCTCGATAACGTGTCATATTCATTAAATTTATATCTGGATGTTAAAATATATTGCTTATGTTGCATTATGACATTAATGAGTTTTTAAATAAAAAAAAATTGAAGAAAAAAAGAATTTGGTTTAACATTAGTTTTGGTTTGTATAGTTAAATTATACTTCCATATTTTTTTGATGTACAATAAATTAACTAAAATTTTTATTATATATCATATAATTTTGAATACTTTATAAATTTAAGTTTTTAAAAATTAAAACTTTAAAATATCCATATTAAAAAAATAAATTATTATATAAATTTTTACACAGCTGTTATATTTATTTCATCATTTGTCTAGGAAATTAAAGCTAGCCATGCATAAATATTATATAAATTTGAATATATTTATTTTATAAAAATATTATTTATACAATAAACAAATGCTGGACAAGAATATATAATCAAAATCCGTGAAAAGAGTCATTCTGCTGAGGAATGGAATAATTTCATATCCTTCATTTGCTTCTTTTCTTACCGTTACGTGGGGAATTTGATATTCTACAATCCTTGCTTACCTTGCTTTCTCGGGCAATGATTCTTGGCTTGGTTGGCCGCTCTGCTGTGTTGATGTTGTGCAAATCATAGCTAGGGTCCTAGGGATAAGATACATAATTACCTTGTTACCACAAGTTAATAATGTGAAGATCAAGGGACAAGATATTATAGCTTTATTCCTTATCCACGAGCAGAAGAATCCAATCATTATATCCATTACTTAATGACAATAACTCTTGTTATATTTAAAAATATTTGATATTTAATTTTTTAAGAGTATAATTGACATATTTAACAATGATAATTAATAGTTGAAAAATTAATTTCACAATGAGATCCACTGTTATTTAATTATATAATCAAGATCCTTAGTATTATTTTAAGTAAATAAAATCAAGTAAAATTAAAGGTGGTTCATTGCTTCTTTCTGAAATTCAAAAAATCAACCTAGCTAGGGAAAATCTCAAGATCAATAATTCTGAATCAAATCTGCAGATTTTATACCAATCTGTTGATATCTCTAAATTAATAATATTAATTTGCTTGTTTTTGTCCAAATTCCTCCTCATATATTTCACACCCTTCATCATCATTTTCACACTCTCTCATTAAATTCTTCTGGTTGTTGATGAAAGAGAAAATGAGCACATTAGCAACAGAGACTCAGTTCCATATTTTAGCTGTTGATGATAGCATCATTGATAGAAAATTGATAGAGAGGCTCCTCAAGACTTGTTCTTATCAAGGTGAGTTACATAAATACGAAATGTTTCTTTCTCAAATTTTTAAAATTAATTTATTAATTTTGTTTATTTTTTTTAAATAATTTGCAGTAACTACTGTGGATTCTGGGGTAAAGGCTCTAGAGTTGTTGGGATTGCTTGATCATGATGGTGAAAATTCAAAGAAGAATGATCATGTATGTATTTAATTAATTAATTAATTTATTATTATTTCATTATTTTTTATTGTTAATATTTTTATAACATATATTAATCTACAGAAAGTGGAAGTGAATTTGATCATCACTGATTATAGCATGCCAATAATCAATGGTTATGATCTTCTAAGAAAAATCAAGGTACTTAAATCTTTAAGGGCAAATTGTCAACTAATTGTACTTTGAGGTTCGGACTCTCAATTTTTATAGGACTATTACCAAATTTGTAAATTGATGCAAAAATAGGACTTCAAAAAGATGCAGTATCTATATTTTGTCTGTAAATTTGTCCCACATATTTTTGCATCAATTTAAAAATTGGATACTTGTCTAGTAAATATTGGAAGTTTAGTCTTCAAATTATAATTTATGGCAAAGATAAACCTTGTTTTTACAATTTCTTTATTTTAATTTCTACATTCATTTTCTTGACACGTTTTGAAAAAATCACAATCAATAATAAAATCTTAATTAATTTTCAGGAATCAAGATTGTTTAAAGACATTCCAGTTATAATAATGTCATCAGAAAATATTCCATCAAGAATCAATAGTTGTTTAGAGCATGGGGCAGAGGAGTTCTTTTTGAAACCAGTTCGACAATCTGATGTGAAAAAACTTAGGTCTTATTTGATTAAAGGAAGAAATATTAACAGGAGGGAGTCTGAGGCAGAATGTCTCTCACCCGAGCGGATAAGAACGAGATTCAATAACTTAAATATAGTGAAATGATTTTTTACAAGTATTACAATTGTGAATTTAAATTTAAGCTAATTAATTTCTTCTTTTCTTTAAACTTAAAAAAATTTAGGTTAATGATATTATACTATTGATTACTTTTTCTTCTATGTAAAAAATAGTATGTATTAGAAAAGAGAAATTTAAGGGGGTTTACTTTTTAAATGTATGAGCTATTTTTCACTTATACATATTTTTAATTATTGTATGATAAAGATGATAATGGAATTCAGAAATGTCAACCCAATCTCAGTTTCAATTATGGTGGATGGTTAAGGTTACATCTCAGTATCGAAGTTTCACGAATTTTATGTTCTTGTCTTTTTACATTTTATGTACACTAAATTTTAAGACTCCATTTGAACGAGTGAATTTGAAGTGCATGAATTTCACACACCAATAACCATTTTCTCAAAGTAAGTTAATGAATTTACAAATACTTAGATTTAAATCATGTTTAAAATGGAGGAATTTTAAATCCTTATCAAAACCGTGTCATTTTAAAGTACATCCTCTCTACCCCTTCTATATTTCCCTCTCCTACATTTTTCCCTCTCTCCCATCTCTTTACAAATGATGATTTGGAATATTTATCTTCTTACATTTATTATTTTTTAAATCAATTCATTTTGAAATTCATCCATCCAAATGTAATCTAAAAGTATTTGACAAAGTTTATTTAGAAGATTATATACATTCCATGTTCAAAAAATATATGACAAATCTTGTTTAGAATATTTTATATAAGGTGAATACAAATTTGGTTCATGTGATATATCTACAAAACAAATTGGTTCCTCTAGAACCAATAAGTATAATTTGGTTCATTTTATGTGGGTCCCTCGTCCTTTTGACCTTATTAGTCTGTTGTCAGATGTGTTTATTGTACATTTGTTTTGCAAATTTTAAATAATCTGCACATATTATTTGCGCTCATTGATTTTTACACACATTATCTGCACACTCTTTCAAGTTTGCACAAAATATTTGCACTTGTTGATGTTTGCTTACATTATTTGCACACATAATTTGCACTCATTGATGTTTGCATACATTATTTGCACGTATTAATTTGCACACATTATTTTATTATATTATATAATTATTTTACTTTATTTTTTTATTTTAAAATTTATCAGTTTAAACAAAATTCTCCAAAAATTATATTTGAAAATGTTTTTTTATTTGGCTTTACGTTTTTTTGCCTCCATTCTCTCTAGAAGGCTAAATGTCTTATTTATTCTCATAGCACTAAAATATCCATCCATCAAGATAGTATACGTAAACACATTGGGAGAATATCCCAACCCCTCCACCTATAAATTAAAGTGTATAACAGAATTTCCAATTCCACATAAATTGAAACTCAAAAATAAAAAATCTGTACCAAAGCCATCTCAGAAGCTTACTCTGTTCTACGTGAAAAACTTACAAAAAAATCTCCAACCACAACAAAAATCTAAAATCAACAAAACGTAAACAAACAAAAAATTTATAGATTTATGCGATCTGAAAAAATGAACAGATCTGAAAAACTCGCAGTGGATCTTCAAGCGACAACAACTCACAACGAATGTTCCATGTACAGATTTGAAAAAATGATGTTGGATCGGATCTTTAGCTTATTCAGTTCATCGAATCGTAGTCATTCGATTCATCATCATCAGATTCATATAATTTCCACCTTTGACGCGACCAGTCCCACCTCCGATGCGACAAGTCCCAACACTATCTCCACCCAATTTGCGCACCAGCACGCCATCTTCGACGCACACTTTCGACCTCCGGACAACATGCGTCCTTAATGCCCATGCCGTCCATCGACGACCACGATGCGATGCACACCTTTGATTTTGTGGCCACAATTTTTTGAAACTTTTTTTTGGAGGCCAAGAGAGATGGGGTAATTTAGAGGGGGGAGAGGAGAATTGAAATTAATAAATTTGAGAGAGGAGATAGAAGAGCCTGAGGGGGGAGGGGGTTGCCTGTGGAGTAGGGTGGATTGACAAATTTTCGGCCACCAAAAAGAACTAAAATGTAATTATGAAAAATGTGAATCACCGAAGTATAATAACACCTATAATGATACACTAAAATGTAATAATCTCTTTTATATATTCAACATTTGTAAGCTAATATTTGAAGTTAATATTTTTTTGTGGAGAAGAGATTGTATATAATTGTTTGTTATTATTTATATTTTATATAATTCTAGGTTTTAATTATCTGTTAGTGGATCGGACTTTAGGGTTTATAGACCTAAAATACTAGTTTATTTCTTATAAGTCTATGAATTATTGTAATGCAGTTCATGTTGAAATAAAAAAAATGGACACCTTTTTATTGTATTTTAATATTTTTTTTCCAATATTTTTATTGAATCTATGAAATTAAATATCAATCACATTTACCTATAAATCTTGGTATTCAAAGAAACAATTGTTTATCACATCAGTATTGTGCTTCTTCTGCATCAATCTTAAATATAGTTTAGAATAAATTATTGATAAGATAAATATTAAGACAAGAGGAAGACTCTTGCGAAACGTTTTATGGTATGAAATATTCTAAAAATCAATTAAAAAATTTATGTGTTAATACGCGGATCATCCTACAAAATGCACAGACCATGCTAATGCCTACCGCCCTGCCAAAGCCAACTTTTCTATATATTCAATTATTTCAAGATGTGTGTTCCTCTGATTAAATTTTTTATATATTCAATTGTTTTAACTTATTTTTAATTTCATTTTTTGAAAAAATTTAAAGATTTTAAAAGATCAACACATGTAAAATTCCAGTAATATTATGTCATAAATTTAAAAATTCGATCGCAGACTATGTTATTATATAGACAAATATGTTTTATTGAAATTTACAGTAAAACATATATGCTCTAATAACAACACACATTTGTTCCTCAATTTGTGTTACTATATGGACAAATACGTGCTACTGTAAATACAAAATTTAATTTTACAATAATAAATTTGTATTTCATAATTTATTCACCATCTCTTTAAATTTAGATATTATTTAATGTGGTAGCAAACTTTTTATTACTTACAAACTTTCATATTTTCATCTCCCACACAATATTTATTTCTCCATGGGACCAACTCCAATGTTTAACCTGAAACACATCCATGGTTCTTTAACGTGGGATACGTCCATGGGACCAACTCCAATTTATTTAATGTGGGTGTGGTTGTGGGGTAACATCATTCACATCGGGTAATCACATTTTTGCATTTCATACACAACACTTATTTCTCCATAGGACCAACTCTGATTTTTAACGTGGAACATATACACAGTTCTTTAACGTGGGACATGCCCACATGACCAACTCCAATTTATTAATTAACGTGGGTGTGGTTGCGAGTCTAATGCATCTTTTTTCTTACATATTACATCTTGACATCAATCCTCAACGTATGACGTTCACAAATAATGCATCAATCATTGCGCATAACAGTCACTTAGCACACATGAAGCTTTACATATAATATTCGCTAAACATACATCAATCTTTACATATAATATTCTCTCAAAACACATTACGCAGTCACATAATATTCCAGGCATTACAATTAGAACCACCCACCTTTTGAAGCATTTTCACCTAAAGTTCGAAGGAGGTAACTTTCGAGTCCAACCGAGAGCCGACACTTTACCTTGCATGATTTTTACTCATTTTAGTTACAAGTTCTAACATACATACCTTCATGTTCTTCATTTGTATAGGTTTTTCAAGAGGACATTTTGGTCTTCTTTAAAGCTTTTACCCTAACAAGTGCCTTTTAAACCTTGGTTTTATGAATTTAATAACTAAGTCTCCAAACTAAACACCAAGTGTTTAAAGTACTAAACTAGAACATAAATACATACATAACATCTTTGAAGGTAAAATACTTTGGAAAATAAAGGTGAAAAGTGTGCAGTTTGTTTTTCTTATTACTTGGGCTCAACTTTGGACATTTTTCGAAAATAGTTTCACTTATCCAAAAATCATAAAATTCGTACAATAATTTCATATTGTAGTGTAGAAGATATTCAAATTTCGTTTTGAGTCATTCAGTAAGAACACAGTAGTTTTGGCCCTTTTAAGAAAACTGAACAGTAGCTGTAGGAGCTTTCCAACAAGTTTTCCAACACGTGCAGTTTGCAAATTATTTTTCGTAAAAATATCTCACTAGTTGAAAAATTTTACCAATGTTTTGCATGGAAAAAAAGTACAGAAAAATTCAAGAACATGAAAAACAAAGCAGTTTACCACACTTTTTTGAAAAATTCATAACTTATTGTAAAAAAACTCCAAATTTGCATGAGACCAGAGCCAAAAGAAAGTATATATTACAAATAAATATTTTAAATAATAAAGTATGTAAAAATGGTTCTTATACAGAACACCCAAAATGTGGAAAACTCAATTTTTTAGTGACTCGCTTGTTCTTCAAGTTATATGTTTATCTTCAACATACCAAATCATTTTATGACCAAAGGCTTGTATATAAACTTAATGTAACTCATTTCTAAGTATTCACAAATTTTTTTAATCTTATATATTCTTTCTAAGTAAGAACACAAACAAGCACACAAGAAAAGAGAAGAATTAAAATAGTAGGATTTTAAGTTTTTGGTCCAACCTTTCGGGGATATCTCTTTTGTTGAGGCCTTAGAGCTTTAGGGAGAAGTGTTGGTGCTTCTTTGAAGAGTACAAGCTTGTGCTAGAACTAAGACAAGAAAAATAAGTGCTTGGTTTGGAAGATAAACTTTGAATAAAAAGAAAAAGGTTGAAGAAGATGAACTTGAAAGAAAAGGAGAGTCATAAGAATGGAGTTTTGAGAGCTTATTTCTTGCTCAAAGTGATCAAAAGCTTCAACCCTTGGTATAATATGAACTTGGGATGGTTTGAAACTCTTCTTGGTGTAGAGAAAAATGGGACAAGAATCATTTTCTCCGCCCTTGAGACGACAATTTGAGGATGAAGGGTGAGTAAGGAGTGTTTGTGTGTATTTTAGTGGAATGAAGGTCTTGTGCATAACCAAAAGCATATGCTTACGAATTATAGATACAAATGCATAATTAAGAGGTAGCATGAGCATGGGAGACAAGGTGGAACGAAAGAGGAGATCCTATTGGTGGTAGGAAAGTAGGGTGAGGGCACTGTGATGATAATGTTGGCTAAGGTGTGATGAGCAAGCCTCATTCTTATTCTCCCCTCTTGTGGCTAAAAATTTAATGTTGTGGGCTATATTTTTACAGTCTAAAATTTTGGTACACAGTATGACTTTTGTTAGTAAAAATCAATATATTTTTGTTGAGTTTTCGGTTCTAAAATTAGAATTTTTTGGTTGATAATTGCAATCGATATTTGGGCACTAAGAATCTTAATTTTAAACTTATTTTCATTCATATTTTATTTTATTAACTATATTTAATTTGCATCTTATGCTAGGAGTGCCTCTTGATTTGGATTTCTTCTTCCATCATTTTAAAAATTAAAAAAAAATCACATATATGTTCTCCTCTTAAAATAAATAATTTAAACACATTGAAACATTAATATAAACATATATAAGTACATATATTCACATATAATTTAAAGAGTCGGGGTATTACATCCTTACCCCCTTAAGAAAATTTCATCCCCGAAAATTGACTCACATTTTACTCAAGACATTGCGGATACTTAGCTAGAATCTCATATTCTTTTTCCCAAGTTGCCTCATCTTTCCTATGCTTACTCCATTGTATCTACACTAGAGGGACTTCTCTATTCCTTATCTTATGGGTCTTTCTTCCAAAAAACTCTTACTGGTGTTCCCTTATAAGTCAAATCATGACCTAACGTCAGATTCCTAAAGTTCAAAACATGTCTGGAGTCCCTTATATACTTTTTTATAGTGAAAACGTCGAATACACTGTGCACTTACAACAGATCCAGGGGTAACACTAAATGGTAAGCAACATCTCCGACTTTCTCTAGTATATCAAAAGGTCTGATATAGTGTGGTCTCAATTGCCTCTCTTTCCGAAACGAATCAATCCTTTCATTGGTGCTACCTTGAGAAACTCTTTAACTTCTACCTCAAAACTCAAATCCTTTTGACGAGTGTCAGTGTACGACTTTTGACAGTCTTGAGCGGCCTTTATCCTTTCTCTGATTCGGGATACAACCTCCCACTAACTGCCAACAAGTTTGAGTCCCATGATCTTGCAAACTCCCATTTCATCCCAATAGATAGACATTCTGAACCTTTTCTCGCAGAGGGCTTCAAAAGATGTCATTTGTATAGTGGGTTGGTAGCTATTGTTGTAAGCAAACTCCACCAGGGAAAGGTGGATTTCCCAACTCCCTTCAAAGTCTAAGGCGCGAGTCCTTAGCATGTCTTCCAAAATTTAGATGGTTCTTTCTGATTGTCCATCTGATTGAGGGTGGTAAGCGGTGGTGAAATTCAAACGCGTCCCCAAAGCCTTTTTGTAGGCATTTCTAAAATCTTGATGTGAAACAAGGATCTCTATTGGACACTATTAAAACTAGCACACCGTGTAGTCTGACTATCTCATCTATGTATAATTGGGCTAGCTTATCCAAGGTATAATTCATTCGAACGGATATGATGTGTGCGAACTTAGCGAGTCTATCAACGATAACTCATATAATATCATGATTCTTCACGATTTTAGAAAAAACCCATGACAATATTTTTCCATTTCCATTCAGGTATCTCTAATGGGTATAGTAATCATGACAGTCGTTGATGGTCGGTTTGACTTGTTGGCAAGTTAGGAACTTTCTAATGAAGTGCACTATTGTTCTCTTCATACCTCTCCACCAAAAATTATTTCTTAGCCCTCGATACATCTTTGTCTCTCAGGGGTGTACCCATAGGGCGAGTTATGAACTTCTTTTAAGATTTCATCCCTTAACTCCTTGTCTTTTGGTACGCAAATTTGTCCCTCAAATAGTAGAGTTCCCGCGGCGTCCATTGTAAAGCACTTGATAGTCCCTCTTTTCACTCGATTCCTCATTCCTTCGAGAAACTTATTATTTCTTTGGGTGTTTTTGATCCTTTCTCTCAAAGTCGGCTGCAGGATGAGTGCCTATATTGTAGCATTTGCACAACACTGTCTCGTGCACTCTAAGTTTAGTTAGATAAAGTCCTTGATTAATGCGGTCTGTTTCGTTGGTAGGAGTTAACCATCGCACTCCTCTTTCAACTCAGGACATTGGCAACAATATTTGCCTTCCCAGGATAATAGTGAGTAAAACAATTGTAGTCCTTCACTAGTTCCAACCATCTCCTCTACTGCATGTTTAACTTTTTCTGCGCGAAGAAGTACTTCAGGCCCCTGTAGTCTGTGTAGATTTCACACTTTTCTCCGTAAAAGATATATTTACTATTTTATTTATTATTTGTTTTGTGCTTTTCATTTCACATTTTTCTTTTCTTTTCTTTTTTTTTGGGGAAATTTTTCAAAACTCAAACAAAAACTACTTGATTTTTTCTTATTATTTTCCATTTATTTGGGATTCTTTTGTTTTAAAAAAATTATTATTTAAAGCATTGGTATTTTACAAGAAAAAATATAGTTATGACCAAGCCTAGAAAAAAAGGTAAGCAGACGGGAGATTAAGGGGGGTGTATTCGTTTAAGATTTCGTGGGATTTTAAAGGACTTTTTTCTTATAAAAAAGTCTGTTGGTATTCAATCAGGATTTTAAAGGATTTAAAAATAATCCATTGGTATTCAATCAGGATTTTAAAAGACTTAAAAACAATCCACTGGTA
>JAPKLY010000304.1:440079-481652 GCA_026898435.1 Prunella vulgaris
GTATTCAATCAGGATTTTAAAAGACTTAAAAACAATCCACTGGTATTAAAAAATATAAGGATTTTAAAGGATTGTTGGGTTTGATGGATTTTGATGGATTCTTTAGTGTATTTTATAAATACCAACAATCCCATCAAAACCTCTAGGATTTCGGTGGACTTTTTTAATTAATGACTTTATTTATCCCCAAATTGATTTATATATAATTATTTATTTTTAAGACCTAAAATAGTTTTAACCTTATAATTTTATCTCTACATTTATAACATCAACGATAAAATAATTACAGTGACGAAGAGTAATATAATATTATATATACATATATACTAGAATAAATAAAAATAATTAATAATTAATCATTAAATAGTATTAAAAAATGATATTGTTCATCCTAACTTATATACAAGATAAATCTTTATTTTTATATAGTATTATTATAATACTAATATTATATATTACATATGTCATTAGGTAATATTTTTATATTGATAATATTTTTTTACGGTATTTGAGTTTTGTTATATTTTACTTTGGTTGCTTTGATTATTCAATTTCGATACTTTTTTATATTGATAATATTAGCATGTGCAGCTCTACATAACTTTATTCGCAAAGAATGTCATTCTGATGAATTTCCAATTGAATCGGTGGACGAACCTTCATCTTCAACATTACCAGTTAATGAAGACCGTGATTTTGAGCCTATCATTCAAACTCAAGAGCAAGAACGACATGACGCTAATGTTTGGAGGACTAGTATATCTATGAATATGTGGAGTAATGCTATTTAAAAGGACATGATATTATGGTTTTTTTTGTCTTTAACTTTTTCTTTTTTTTTTTAATTTGAAGGTATGAAAAATTTTGAATTTTTATTGTATGTCACAAATCCATGAAATTCTGCAAAGTCTACAAAGTCCTATAGAATCCATTAAAATCCTTATTTTAAAAGTCTTACAAAATCCTGCAAAATCTTAAAAGTCACCAAAATCCTACAAAATCTTTAAAATCTGCAGGATTTTTTTCAGCTAAAAAAGTCTTTTAAAATCTTAATCCAATACACCCCCCTAAATTTAATGAGTTTTGTAAAAAAGTCTGTTTGGCTGTGTAAAAATGTATTTCTTAAAAATATATTACTTCCTCCCTCCCAATTCTTTTTTTCACAATTTCTATTTTTGGATGTTTCAACTATTTTTTTCTACCTTAAAAAAATAATTTACACTCACAAAAATCAATAAAATAAATTTTTTATACTTTATTAATTAACTTCACACTCACATACTCTACTTTTTCTTAGGGGCACTTGTTTCAAATTCATCAATGGTAATAAGAATGAAATTTTATTTGGAGTCTTTACCCTTACATATATTGAAGGTTGTTGATTGTTGTATGTGGGATTGATTGAGGAGGATGATTATAAGATGAGATGATGATAATCAAATGAGTGTAATGATTACCTTATTTAGGAGAAAAATAAATTGTTATGTACTTTATTTGTTTTCATTACCTATTATAATTATTACTATATATTTATCCCTATTCTCATTACCATTGAAGAATTTTCGTATCAAGCGACTACTTAATCTGTGTGTCCAATTCTTATGGAAAAAAAACTCAAAACTGCTAGAGTATTTTTTTTATTACACTTTTCAAAATAACAGTATTGTTTAAAGTGCTCATTATTACGCTTTTCAAAGTAACGGCGTTGTTTTAAAGTAACGGCGGTAGTTTATCACCCAGCAGTGTATCCGCAGAGCCCAGCCCTCAATTCCGTACGTAATTTTGACGCAAATTTCTTATTTGAAACCCTAAGAATTCGATAATCCAACAGATTTTGGGCTCTTCTTCTCCGAGAAAATCATGCCTGACATGCATTCCCTCGTGGATGAGTTCGTAATCGACCTCAGTAAACGGTATTGAGGAATTAAAGTTGAAAATCAACGATTTATCTAATATAGTTCTCGTATCCTGTTTAATTAATCCGTTTGTGTGTACTGATAATTACAGTAAAATCGAGGGGTCGAAGGCCACGGCGAAGCTAGCATCCGAATTGCTCCGTTCATTCATTTCACAGCAGAGGTTGCCACACAATAACCAAGCGGCGGCGCTCATTGACGCTGTCAAGGCCGTCGGAGAGAAGCTCATTGCTGCTAAACCAGTCGGCATGTTAACTCACAACGTTATTATGTTAAATTGCTTAGGATGTTGCGTTTTTGTTGTTGTTTCGATATATATGTTTTTGGAATGACTCTCATGCAACAAGAAAGATGATATGCAACTTCGGAAATGAGACGGGAAGGAGAGCTTGTTTATCTTTATAGAAAAAAAATGGCAGTAATCATATTCCTTAGGTCCCTAAAGAAGTAGATTTTTAAATCTTCTGTTAATTTTTCTAATCATGTGATGCTGCCTCCTTTATATAGAACTTTATTGAAAGGCTATCAGTTAGAAAAGGCATGGGTATTAGTAAGGACTATTCGAGATGAGAAGAGATTTCCTAACGTTATCAGACAGCAACTATTCTAGAACGCATCTGACCTCATGAGTATGTTAATTCGAAAGCAGCTTGAATGTGCGAGTTAGGTGTTGGATGTCTCTTCTAGTTTACAAATTCTTGTGACAAAAAATAGTCTTATTAGAATTGACTGGGGCATCGAGGTACATCTACCTTACTGTTGGACACTGGGTCTGCATGGAGCATGTTCTTGGTTTATTTGGATTATCTGCCTATTCATGATGAGCTGATTAAAATATACTTTCCTTTTCCATGATGTGGTTACGTGTAACATTAATGCTAGACTAAGACTAATTTAACCTACATAATTTCTTGTCCTGGAGAGTCATGGTTTCTTTGTGTTCAAATGCTTGGAGTTCTTGCAATGCAGGAGTGGTGTGATACAATAATCTACAAACTGATTTGCGTCTACAGAAAAGTCCTGCTGTCGTATTTCATTTTTAACAACATGAAAGTTTGTTATTGCTTGTCGCTGGTTTTGAATTCTCTTTTGGTTCTAATATCATGCAATTTCTCTCTCTCTCTCTCTCTTTGAATGATTTCAATTTTAATAGTCTGATACTGTTGCTGAACTTTGATTTTAGAGTTGGCTGTCGGCAATGTTGTACGGCGTGTTCTGCATATCATACGTGAAGAAGATGCTTCTCTTACTGCTGCTGCTGTTGGTGGGTTAAGTTTGGCAAGTGAAAGTGATGATGAAGATGACTTCGAGCAAGATGATCATCCAGTTCTCTCAGCTTCTGCTGTTGCTGCTGCTGCAAGAAATGTTTTAAGGCCACCTTCATTGCAGACTCTCCTTGAGGACATACCTCATCCAACAGCTGCTCTGCACACCTCTTCTTCTGGGGGTGATTCTGAAGGAATAAGTAAATGTAAAGCCTCTTGATCTCCTTGCTATAATATCTGCATCCAGTTGCAAGATATGCAATCGATTTTTTCTCGTCAGCATATAGTGTCTTACCTTTTGAACTCAGCTTTGTGTTGCTAATATATGTTAATGAAGGAATATTCAGTTGTACCAGCCACACGTTTGGAGTAAATGGATATTCTTATTTACTGTTTCTCCCTTTCAGCTGCTGATAAGAATTCGGTGACTCGGAAACTGAAGCACAATGTTATTGAGGCAGTTAATGAACTAGTTCAGGAAATCTCCACTTGCCATGAACAGATAGCTGAACAGGCGGTGGAACATATACATCACAAGTATGCAATACCTTATAATATTTGCACATTAGTGAACTCCATAATATTTAGATATGATAGAGATTTTTTGATGCCTTTTAATTTTACTGTTTGTTTACAAACAAAAATGATAGCACTAGTGCATAAATTATACAAATTAACACTATAATGAGACCTTTTCCATGTGCTCTTGTGTTCTCATGGAGATTGACACGTTTAGCTCATGTGAGTTAAAATATTTTATTCACAGATCTACAGATATGCCTTGATGTATCAGCTTTTTGGCTTGTTTTAATATTATCTGAAAAATTAAACACTTGAAAATGGGATTAGTCTTTTCCTTTCTTTTATTATTGTGGTTGGGAAGTTAATATAAATCCAGGACAATATTAGTTACTAGATTAGAAGTGTGCTTCTGTGGTTCAGCTAATTAAGGCTCAAATCGATAGTAACCTGAGCCTTGCTATTTCTTTTTACGTAAGGTGAGCTCAAGTGATTTTAGGTTGCTTTTGGATTAGAAGGATTTAATTGAGGGGATGTCAGGGAGAATTTAAAGTGACTCCACATTTAGTGGAAAACTGGAAATAATGTCCCCCTGCTCACGGAATGGACAACTTCATGTATATGCCTCTGATGTGGCAATGGCCAAGAAAAGTGACTCCACATTTAGTGGAAATAATGCCCCCCTGCTCACGGAATGGACAACTTCATCTCTCTGCCTCGATGTGGCAACGGCCAAGAAGTTATCCCCATCCATGACATGGCAATGCCACATGGATAGTGGATATCATACTTCTGTGCTACCCTAAATCTATCAACCCAAATGCAAATTTAGTTTCTATACATAATTCAATGAATGAATTTCAACGTTTCCAATGTCTTTTATGTAAACCATGATACCCATTGTAGCATCGTATCATTGACTGTTTAAATGCATCAAAATAAACTATTTTGTATGCAAAAAATGGTACCAAAGCTCTTGTAATTTCACGCAATAATTGGATAATGCCAGATTATGCACTTTCTGTATTTTTCGTGAGTGCACACTAAATTTCAACATTAATAAGCTAATGCCCTCTTCACTGTTTCATATAATTCTCTGGCCCAAGTAATTTTGTTTTTCATTTGTCTTTTCATGTTTTATACTCCCTTGTCCAATTTTACTAGTCCTATTTCACTTTACACAATTTTTTAGAAAGTAGGTATATTGTGTATAAAAGTAAAGTGGATCATAAGTTATAGGGTGAAATATTGTCTTTTTAGGAAATAAGAACTACAACGGAAAGTATATCTAGTAAAATTGGATAGAGTGAGTACTTCACCACTTTCCTTGAATCCTATACTAAGCTTGGAATTGGATAGAAATGGAATGTCAACTGCGTAAGCCCTTTACAAGAGTTGGTATTTTGCAGTTATAACTTATAAAGCATGCCATTCACAGTCCAAAAATGCCCAACTGTTTCTGTTGCTCACATCATCTTTACGTGTGTGAATTTTGGTAGTTTGAGCTAATGTCAGTGTAACTGTCTCTTTTATGTGTTCCAGTGAGGTGATCTTAACATTAGGCAGTTCAAGGACAGTAACAGAGTTCCTCTTTGCTGCAAAGGAGAAAAAGAGGTCATTTCATGTATACGTCGCTGAGGGTGCTCCAAGGTTGAATGCTTGAATGATTGACTGCCTTTACAACTGTTGTTTTATATTATTCAAGTAAATGAAGTTTGCCACTGCACAACTAAATTCTCCTTTTGGTTTTATATTTTTCTATTAGATATCAGGGGCATGCTCTTGCAAAAGAACTGGCTGCAAGGGGGCTACAAACTACAGTAATCACTGATTCTGCTGTTTTTGCTGTGATTTCCCGAGTCAACATGGTATATGATAATTGCGTTGAAATTCTAAAATTTTATACTGGTTTGCCTATGATTGAAAAATCCCTCTTAAAAGGTCATAGTGGGAGCACATGCTGTGATGGCTAATGGTGGGGTTATAGCACCTGTAGGGATGAATATGGTGGCCCTAGCAGCTCAAAGGCATTCTGTCCCTTTTGTTGTACTTGCCGGGGTTCATAAGGTATTGTGTTGCAAGGCTGATTTCGTCTTTCCTTTTTGAAGTTACAAAATAGTTGAGTAGTTAGTTTTTAATTTCTCCCACATATGTTATTCCCTTTACCAATTTCTTCTTACCCTCCATAAGTCCATAATGCATTCTGTTTTTCAATGTCAATATCGACGGTCAAAATCAAGGTGATGTATGGCTTCTCTGCTTCATAAAACTAATTTTATTTACTTATTAATGAGACACACAAGACTGAATATTGATGACACTTATGTTGCTTTTGTATAATATAACTATATCCTTGTTCTATCTGTGCATAAGTTATTTACTCCGTCTGTCCATGAAAAATATTATCATTCTATTTTTGTCAACAATCTTTTTCTCTTCATCATCCAACCATCACTTAATTATTTGGCATTTCATTGACTGTACACTCACTAACAACCACTTAATTAGTTAACATTTCATAAATGTACCCTTACTTTATGTACTTTATCTATGTTTTCTTAAAACTTGTCCAAAACAAACGAGCATAGGTTTTGCGGACGGAGGTAGGATATTGCATCTGGTTGCTGAATTTCTGTCTTGTCCTGTACAGCTGTGCCCTTTATACCCTCACAACCCAGAGGTCTTATTGAATGAAATGAAGTCTCCATCTGAGCTGCTGGACTTTGGGGAATTCTCAGATTGTTTGGATTTTGGGAGTGGCACTGGTTCACCTCTAATTCATGTTGTCAATCCTGCATTTGATTATGTGCCACCAAATCTCGTTAGCCTTTTTATTACTGACACGTAAGTTCATGTGTAAGCTAAAGTTGAACTACATAATTGGAGAACTTTGACCTTAATTGCAGTCGCACCTTAAAAAATTTATATTAATGAGTGGTAAATCACATTACTTTAAACTGGTCTAAAAAATGGGATTCACAAATATTGGTTGATGAAGCTTTTATATCTTAAGTTATCTGCTCATCATGAATTTATGATATTTTTATGAATGTTTTCTGTGCATTTATGCTAATGACTTGTGTTTCTACAGAGGTGGTCACAACCCTTCATATATGTATCGGCTCATTGCTGATTATTACTCGCCTCATGATTTAGTGGTGCGACGGAGATCAGCTTCTTGAAGTTCTGTTTAACTAGCTTTGCTTTGAAAATATGTTGGTAAGTCTTTCATTCTGTTTAAATAGTACAGGAGCTACTAATTTTAGTTTCTGATAATAATGAAAATTCATTGTTAAATTGCCTGAGACAAGCCAACTGCTAAAAACGATTTCTGCTAAAAATGTTTTGCCTGCATTGTATATATTTTCCCCTGTAAACCAGTTTTCTGGAATATTAGGAAGACTTTTTTGT
This sequence comes from Prunella vulgaris, assembly GCA_026898435.1. Classification (NCBI taxonomy): domain Eukaryota; kingdom Viridiplantae; phylum Streptophyta; class Magnoliopsida; order Lamiales; family Lamiaceae; genus Prunella; species Prunella vulgaris. The sequence continues at coordinate 447,191 of JAPKLY010000304.1, forward strand.
TTTTAACCTTGAATCTGGTTGTTTTATCAAAATCCTCTTTCTGATTTTTTTATGTTTTTGAAAAGCATAACATGGAACACCTGATATCAAGATTTGGTTATTGTTATGTACATAAACTGATCCTACCTTTTATGAAGATTATTGAAAGGGTCGACATTGTCGTTGATGCTTGCGAGAAACAACTGATGCGTAGAGGAAGAGTGAGAGTACGCACTATAGAAAACTGTATAAACGTTGGATAGTTTTGGGTTGTGTTTAGATTGTTGATGAAATGCAGTCCTGAAACACTGAAAGATCTCTTGATTGTTTAATATCAGAAAAGATCTCCTGTCCTGATTGTTATTTATAAAATTTTATATGCTCTAGTTTTCTTTCTCTATTTTCCTAAAGAAAAATCAAACAGTTAACGTTTATCTCGTATACCAGATTATTATTTATTTAAACTATTAGAAATAATTACCAATTTTAAATGACAAACAGCACCTACATTCATGTGTATTTTTTTAAAATATATGTTATTTAACTATAATATATGTTGAATTTACTGTCGTATGTTGCAGAGTAGTGTATTCTTTGTTTAAGGCCCCATTTGGTCAGATATATGTATTAGGATATAATAAACGTGTGTATCAATCAAATAACACTTTCCAGTTGGAGGCGTATATCAATTCATTGCGCTTCAGTCGTTCATCTTCTTTGTTCTCTTTCAATTCATCATCTCTATTACTCCCTTCATCAATTGAGCAGTCGATTTTGAGCGTCGATTCCAGCATCTGAATGTTGATTTCTTAGTTTTGAGCAGGTTTTTGGGCTTGCATCGCTGGCGGCCATCGTCGTCGAAATATCGGGTTAGTTAACAGTACGGGTTAGTTTTTAACTCGCACTTGTCTATGCTTCCAAATCGGACCTAAATATCGAATAAAGTATTTGCAATATGCTAAACTAATTTAAGGAAAAGAAAAAAACCAACTCGTTAGGCATGTACGCTGCAGATTTTCTTTGTAAGAAATTAAGCTAGAGTGATTCCCTTTTTCCTAAGTGCTTAATTATATGTTTTTAATGAGAAAAATACTACTACCTCCATTTCAACTCTTCCAATTTTTATATATTCCTCTCACAAAAATTAATAAAAGAGACATGAGACGAAGGGAGTACTATATTTTATACAAATTATTGACTCTTTTTTTTAGAAAGAGGATTAATCATCCAACATCAACCGGTGTCAAATTCTCTTTCTAAAAATAAAAATGAGATAATTGAGCTGCTATCCTATTCATTCTCAGAGATACATGAGAAAATAACTTTAAAATTGATACCTTGAACTAAAGGTTAATTGTATTATTTTCGAATTCTCTATTGATCGTGCAAGCAACCACGATATTTTTGATTGTAATGGGTTCATTATTCACCAGACACCCCGAATTATTGACTTGTTGGATTTAATTCCAGAACCGAGTCAGGAATATACGGGTCTCCAATTATGCACAACGGAAATTATGTTACTGTAGGAAAAAAATGGCTTAGTGTTGTATGCACCAGTTACACCGTGCAACTCAAGTCAATTTTTAAAAAGTTACACAAAATACTACTGAAAAGTTATACATGTTATTATTGAAAAGTGTATCTTTAATAGTGTAATTTTTCAGTAATAATTTATGTAACTTTTCAATAATATTTTGTGTAACTTTTTAAAAATGAATTTGAGTTGCACGGTGTAACTGATGCACAAGAGACTTAGTCGAACAAATATGTGTATTTTTATAAGAACAGGTGTTACTGACATAATAATAAAATATGTAAGTAATTAAAAAATGATAAAAACTTATATAGAAATTTTTATGGTATAAATTTTTAAAAATAAACTTAAAAAAAATTAAAAGACGGTAATGCCCATCCACATTACTGGTTCCGCATTACCAGTAATTTTTTTTTAGTTTATTTATTTAATTTTTGCATGCATTACCACTAATTCGTTTTCTTTTTATTTTTTAGCATATTTGTTTAATTTTTTTAATTTAAACTATAAAATTTATTTTTTATTATTATATAGTCAAATGTATGTTATTATAGAATAAAATGTGTGTTATTATTCAAACTAAATATTGTTATTTCACATATATTTATTTATTTTTATAAAATTATATTTTATCCTTACAGTAACATACATTTGTCCATATAGTAACACATATTTGCCTATATAGTAACACAAAATAAGGAGCAAATGTGTGTTACAATTAGAGTAAATGTATGTTACTATCATATAAAATGTTATTCTTTTTACATATATTCATTATTTGTATAGAGAAAATATCGTTATATAATATATAGAGTAAAATGTGTGTTACTATAAGAATAAATATTAATTTTTTAAAAATATATTATTTATTTTTATAGAAATAATTATTTTTTTCATATAATAGTACATATAAAAATAGTAAGGATGAAAATATCACAAAATATCGCGGATATATCGCAAATTTTGAGTATGCGATATGGATATTGGGGTACAATGTATTTTTTACAAAGTATCGTGGATATATCGCAAAATATCGATATCGGTTCACTCGTAGTACAAAATTAATTGAAAATCGGGAAATATCGCAGATATATCGCAAAATATCGCACTATATAAAAAATCACAATTTTTTCTTTTTTTTTATATTTTTATACAATTCTCAAATGATAATTTTTTTTTATAGTGATTGTATATTCTTTCATGGTTTTATTTTTACATATATGGTGGAAACAGTGGTGGTGGAAATGGTGAAAATGATGATGGTGATGGAAATGGTGAAAATAACGAGGATGATCATTTTTCAAACCAAATGAGTTCATTCACTTGTGAGACTGATTTCACTCATGCAACACAAGATATGGACCATGGAAGTAGAGCAGGAGGTCCAGAGATAGGTGCTATTGGAAAGGAATACATAAGACGACATGTTTGGAATCAAGAAGAAAGTTCAAGTGCTGATATTGAACCACTTTCAGTCGGTTTTGATTCAATGAATATGGACACTGATCATAGTGATATGTCTCAAGATTCATATGCTTTTGACACACATTCGAGTTCACAATTTGGTTGGAATACTCAAAATGTATTTCAGCATCCATTTTCATATCAACAAAATCATTGGGTTAGTGCACACTATCCAATCTATAGCGAAACAGTTGGAAGAGATAGAGAAACATATGAATGACATGTGCATAACTATATGCAGGATTATTCTAATGCAATGAGTTGGTACCAATATTGTTTGGACAAAGATGGGATTCCATCTTCTATATTTAAACCCCATAGGTGTCATCATTTTGGTACTAAATGTATTGTATCATGTAATTCAAATCACCTTTTATTGTATTATGTATTATATTATTAATTAATTAATGTCAGACAATGATTATATAGTCCATTATCTATTTATTTCCTTTAAACATGTCAATTTTTTGTGATCTTAAATGAAACATATGCATAATAACATGCTATAATAATCCCTAAAATTTCATATTAAATTTCCAAAATTTTAATAAAATTTTCATTATTTTTCTATTTTTTTTGCGATATCGATATGCGATATCGATGTATCAATCGATATTTTCGTAAATTTAAGGTTGCGATATTACTTGCGATAGCGATATTTTCATCCTTGATATTGTATTACTATATGATTCAATATACCTAGAGTTTAAAGGGATGATGAATAAATAACAAACACATATTTATTATTAAAAAATACATTTTGTACTTAAAGTAACACACATTTGCCTATATAGTAACACATATTGAAGAGAAAATATATGTTACAATTAGAGCAAATGTATGTTACTATAATATAAAATGGTATTCTTTTTACATATATTCATTTATTTTTATAGAGAAAATACTTTTATATAATATAAATAGTAAAATGTGTGTTACTATAAGAATAAATATTAGTTTTTAACAAATATATTTATTTATTTTTATAAAATTATATTTTATATATATGATAGTAATATGCATTTGCCCATATAGTAACATCCATTTTCCTATATAGTAACACAAAATGAGGAGCAAATGTGTGTTACAATTAGAGCAAATCTATGTTACTATCATATAAAATATTATTCTTTTTATATATATTCAATTATTTTTATAGAATAAATATTTCTATATAATATAAAGAGTAAATGTGTGTTACTATAAGAAAAATTATTAGTTTTTCACAAATATATTATTTATTTTTATAAAAATAATTAATTTTTCATTTAATAACACATATAAAATAGTAAAAAGTGTATTATTACATGATTCAATATACGTAGATTTTAAGTGAATGATAAATAAATAAGAAACATATAAATATTCTTATAAAAACTTATTGTGTCTTTATAGTAACACACATTTGCTCATATAGTAACACAAACTGGGGAACAAATTTGTGTTACAATTAGAGCAAATGTGTATTACTGTAAAATTGAATGTGTATTACTATATTTACAAATATTTATTTGTACTTAGAGAAATATATATTGTACTTATATAACATATATAAGTATTAAAAGATGTATTAGTACATTAACAATATGTTATCAATATAAATTGTTAAAAATAAATTAAGTAATATGTATTTTATTCTTGCAAAAATATATATTTTCCTTATAATTACTTTAAGTACAAAAAATTAAATTTTTAAGGATTAGTAACACTGATTTTGTTTTTAGAAGCACACTTTTGTCTATAGAGTAAAATAGTCTGAGAGAGAATTTTTAAATTTGTAACATAATATTATATAAATTTTATTAAGTTAATACACAAATTTTAAATAAATAAAAACTAAAATAAAATTTTAAAAAAGGGATTGGCATCAGCATATATGACCATATTTAAATATTAATGGCTTGAACATATTTAAAGCGAGACTTTATAACGAGAATCATTGGAGACCTGAGTTGGAAAGGAAAAAAGAAAGCATGTTTTTACTAACCCATATGCAGCGAAATAGCGTCAGGGAAATATATAAGCAAGGGCAGTTCTGTCGTTTTTCTTTTATTTCTACGGTAGAAATTTCTACGCAAGTGTTGCTCTTTAAAAATATATTACCATCGAACAAAAAGATGTTACTATATGCACAAAAAAAAAAAGGATATGTTAATACACAAAAAAGATTAGATATAGTTGAACCTATGATAAAGAAAGAAAAAAAAACAAAGAAAATGTGCGGGAAGACACTGAGAAAGAGAGATGGATGTGAAAAAGAGAACAGTGGATTTAGGCCTTCTTGAGTGCACAAATCCAACAAGCAATTTTTTTTTTTACCCGTCAGCGCCACCTTAAAAATAAAAATACTTCTACTTCAAAAATAAAAATAATCTCCATTATCTCAAAAATAATTATAGTTTAAAGAAAAACTTTTTATTCTTTCCTTTAAATCTTAATAAATTTTATTTATTAATTTAAAATAGTTATAATTTTAAAAAAAAAAATTATTCTCTTTTAAATCTAATCTCATTTTTTAAATTTGAAAACCAATTGTTTAAAAAAAAAATTCTAAATAAATTAATTTAATAATATAATCTCTAACATTAATATATTCAAATATAACTTTAAAATGATTCTCTTTTTAAACAACTATTTTATATTATATTCATATTTTAATAATTGATGTAAATAAATTTATATATTGATTTTATATGATTATTAGTTCCATAATAATTACACATTTTAAAAAATAACAACATAATTTAATGTACATGCACTATAATAACTTGTGAGTTACTCATAAATATATTTGAAAAATGTTTAATTTAGTTTGTGTATAATTTATTTAAATATAACTGAAAAAGTTTAATTAGAAATAAATTAAAAGAATATATTTTTATTATTTGTTTGACCCTTTTTATTCTATATATTTTTAATTTAGTTGTTAATTTGAGATTCATATAAGAAATACATACCATATTAATTTATTATTCTATGTACATATTGTAATTTTTTAATTTTTTAAATATATTTAGAAATATATTATATTAAAATTAATAATGACCATGTGATAATAAATTGATATAATTTAATTAAGTTTCAAATTTTAATATATAAATACTTTTATTATTTAAACAATTTTGCATTATAGTTTAAATTTATTAAAATAATATTTTAATTTGTTTAAATTCATTTTTCTATATATGTATACTTATATCTTTATAGTTTAATATAATATTAATATATTATTATTATAGTGTTACAATATTACCATTGTTATGTTAAACTGATTTATACTACTATATTTATAATTCAAAGAGTATCTTTAGAAAAAAACTAAAATAATTTTAACTTTATTTTCAAATATATTAAAAAAGTTAGAGAATATATTATTAAAATTAATCTATTTAGAATATATTTATATTTTAATCATTAAATTTAGAATTTTAAAAATATGATAAGATTTGTTAAGATTTAAAAAAGAAAATAAAGAGATTTTTTCAAAATTATAGTTATTTTAAATTAGTTAATAAGACACATGTCAATTATCTAAGGCGTGTAATAGGAGATGTTACACCATTAATGTAACAGGAGATACCGTTCGGTTGCCGAGGGCCTTATGTGGAAAAATCTGTTCGAAAAAAAAGAATATGTGAACAGCACCAGACTATGTTTACGGCTCTAAAGCGTTGGACCTCCCAACTAATGAGTCGCTCGAGAACCGGCCAAAAACGGAAATAAACGGGTCGAACCGGTCTCGGTTCGACCCTAAGAACCGGCAGCTGGGAGTTAAATTTAAAAAAAAAATTGAAGGACTATTTTGCAGAGGCGGTGGCGGTGGCGGCTGCGTTCCCTCCAGCAGCGGCGGCGGCACATTTCCTCCAGTAGCGGCGGCAAGTTTCCTCCAGCAGCAGCGGCGTGTTTCCTCTAGCGATGCCTGGCCGCTGAAAATCCGTGGAAGAAGAGAACAAGACTACAAGAGTATAATAGATGGGAGGCGATGGTTAAGGTGGAGGAGGCAGCGGCGTTGAAAATCCGTGGAGGAAGAGAACAAGACTACAATGTGGATAAGTGGGTTTCTGAAATTTTAGGTTTAGATATAGGTCTCATGGGCCACTAATGAAATTTGGGCCCAACTTTCTTATTTATTTATTAGTCCAATTTTTTTTTGGCTCAATTTTCACATTAATTAAATAAAATAAAAAAGTAGGCCTAGGCGTTAGGCGGGTCAAAAACGTCCGATTTCCGTTTCCGACTTCTACAACCTTGGTTCTCTCTAAAAGTTTCAAGACCATTTATAATGAGTCTTTTGGGTTGACCTGAAATTATTTATCTAGATAGCTAGTCTATATTTTCTTGATTATATCAATGTATTTATTAATAGTTAATTTTGGTCTTATCTATTCTATATGAGTTAAATTAAAGATCACTTATATTTGTTTCGGGTGGCTTCCACCTCTGAAATAAATTTGCTTATGATTACTTCCTGTGTTTTCTCCTAAATGTTAAACTTTCCGATTCTTAATTTGTTAGATTTGTGGTGGATTTAGCTTCATATTTGATATTTGTATGATATTTGGTAGATTTATTTTAATTTTAAATATATATTTATATAATTATGACATCATACCGGCTCAACCGCTTTATTTACGGTCCGACCGATCGAACCCCGTCCGACCAAAATTTCTAAGGTGTCCGGTTCAACTTCCCCTTCCACTTTTTAAAACATAGGCACCAGACGTGGGTCAACTAGTCAAAAAATTGCACTTGTGTTGGATCCGTGTTATATATTATATATTCCATCCGTTCCTGAGATTAGTTCATAAGTTGACTTGCACATATAAAATAAAATATGTGATTGTGAAATTAAATAATAAAGTATAAAAAATATACTCCCTCCGTCCCTAACCAATTTGCACACTTTCTATTTTGGGTTGTCTCAAATCAATTTGCACACTACTTATAAGGGAAACATCGATTTGCGTGCACACTCACAAAACTTTCCACACTTTTACCCATATACCACTATTTTATTTAAAAAATACATTTTTTCTTAAGTCACGTGTCATCCCAAGGGTGCAAATACCCTTGGGACGGAGGTAGTACTTTATTAATTTTTGTTAATGTGAGTTGTTTTTTTTTTTTTATGTGAAAAAGAGTTGGGACGTCCATATAGTGTGAAAATTATATTGTAATAAAAGGAGAATAAGTTTTGTGATTAAAGTTATACTCTTTCTGATACTAACAAAAGATTGTGTTAAAAAAAAAAGGTTATACTCTTTCTGTCCTTTTTTTAAAAAAAAATTTTATCTGTCCGAGTGAAAATCTCTCATTCTTTAATTGTAAATATTTATTTATAGTTTTATATACATTATTCTTATTTAATTTACCTAATTTACCTCAAATTAATAGACACCCAAATTACATTAAAAATTTCTTATTTTCACTCTTTCAATCATAACACTAGTAAATTGCACTTTTAATTCTATGAGATTCGTGTTCATGACTTTGTTACTTTTTTTTTTTTTCTAACAAATAAACTTTTTTAACAAAAATAATGTATTATCGTGAAACCAGATTTGTTTATCACAAATTAAAAGTGAAATTTAACCCCTCACATATAATACTACACTAACCAGTCATTTTATTATATATGCTCTTATTCTTTTAGATATATATGAGAAGTGGGGTGTATATATATATATATATATATAGCACTTTCAGCACACATATATACACACTATTAATATATATATTTCGTGCATTTTGCGAAAGAATTAATATCCAGCAGCATATAGTATTATTGCCAACAACTAAAATTCCATTAGTTAATTAAAGCCTCCGTCTGTAAAGAACATTCAGGACTTGTGTTTCCAATCACAAACTTGAAAAGAAAAAAACCCTAGTTCATATTAATAAACATACCCTACCTGCAGTCGGAACCCTGAATCAATCAATTAAAACCAGCAGCCATCATGTTGATTGTGAAAATGGTGACTGACAAAGGCCGCCGCCGCATCATCCAGAACCGCCGCCGGCTGCGGCGGCAGCGAGTTGGAATGCATGACCTCATCAGCCCTAATAGTCACGGTCCTCCCCAACTCATCCAACGCCGCCGCGTACTCCTCCATCTCCTCCACCGTCATCCCCTCCACGTCGTCGTCCCACCAGTAACCCTCGTCGCTCCCGCCGGACATCATGTACTTCTCCACCACCTTCGCCTCCTCTATCGCCTCCCTCCTCTTCCTCTCCACCTCCATCTCCTTACAAACGTCCCAATAGTGCCTGTTGTAGTCCCTCGCCAACGGCTCCACCGCCCCGGCACCAGTACCCCTCTCCCCCCCGCCGCCGAGGTAGCGGTCGACCACCGCGTCCGCCGTGGGGTGGCCGAAGGAGAAGACGCGGTGGCTGAGGGACTCCACGATGATGGTAATCTGGGCCCCACTGAGTATGCAGAGCTCACTGGCTTTCTTGAATAGCCCTAATCGACGTTTGGAGAAGGTGACTTGGCGACTGCTCACACTTTCAATCTTTTTAATCTCGATCTTTCGACGTCCCTTGCTGGGTTTCCTCCTCTTCACTCTCCCATAATCTCCCAAGATCACCATCTCTAGCTAATCTTTTTTTCTTTTTTTTTTAAATTTTTGGAAAATATAAAATTAATATTGGGAGAATTTGATGGGAAGAAATTAAATTGATTGGGGGGTGGGTTTTTAGGGCATAATTGGAGGAATCATATATCAATCATCATTAAATATGGTAATAGAATTTTGGAGAAATTAATGCACAAAAGATTTACTTCCCCTACGCGCTCTCTTTCTTAAATTAAGACTTGTCTTGATTTTAATTGATTTTCCCGTTATTGATTAACTTGGATGCTCAATTTCGTCAACTTCAGTTATTGTTATATGCTACTTCCTCTCTACTTATATAGCTAGTGTAGTTTCTTAATAGATTTATTTATTTATGATCCATAGCTCAATGATCGATGGTTATAGTTTGCTAATATGTACTATACATAATTATGAGTAAGTCTCTTGTGCATCAATTACACTGTGCTAACTCAAATGTATTTTTAATCAGTTACACTATTTATTACTGAAAAATTACACTATAATTAAAGATACACTTTTCAGTAGTAACATGTGTAACTTTTCAGTAGTATTTTATGTAACTTTTTAAAAATAAACTTGAGTTGCACGGTGCAACTGTTGCATACAAAACTAAGCCCATAATTATATAGTATATATAATTTTTTATGTTATATATTATTTATATACAGATGAATATTTTTATATATGCAAATATTTTTTTATTAAAAAACATAATTATATATAAATTTGCGATAATGATAAACTCATAATAAGTAGAACTACAAATTTCGAAACATAAGTTCATTATTTCTTAGTCTTTCTCGAACACTTGTCATTATCACACACCTTATACTTTGTAATACTAGTATATACTACCTACAAAATGTTAGCAATTGTTGATTTTTTTAAATAATCTATTTCCTCTTTTTTATTGGAAATTTTTTTTTTTGTATTAGCACTAGAGTACCAGAGGTAATCAATGAAAGAATGTTACAAGGAGCGCACACACATTCTACACCTTACAACAAATGATGGGGTAATGACACCATTCCACAAAACTAAATTTAAAATCTAAACTACTATTGGGTGATAAAATTAGAGATGTTAACTGGCCCATTTAGTCCTAAAAAATACAGAATTAGGGTCGTCGGGTCGAGCTTTAGTAGACCCATTTAAACCCGGGCTTTTTTGACCCGGACCTATTAGCCCGCGGGCTAAACGGGCCAACCCGTCGGTTAACCGAGTTGGCCCGCCTGAATATTTTTTTAATTAAATATATATTATTATTAATGTTACTGCAATGAGTACTGCCGCTGGGCCTGGATTTTTATAAATTAATTATTCTAGGCCCATTGAAAAATTAAAAAATCCAACTAAAAGTCCATTTATAAAAGATCATATCACACGAATTAAGGTAAAAGTGAAAAAGTATAAGTGATGTGATGGAGAAAAGTGAAAAAATAATGAAAAATAGTGTAAAAAGTATTGAAAATAATAATAAAGAAGTGAATAGTAGTTTCCAAAGAAGATAAAAAAACAAATGAGCAACATATATTGGGACGGACGAAAATGGCAACATGAGCAACTTATAGTGGACGGAGGGAGTACATGTTATTAATGAAGTAATACTTCCAGAATCCAAACGTGTTTTTTTTTCCAACATTAATTATTAATATACTAATTTTATTAGATTACTACTTCCACGTGTTCTAAGTTAGCATTTTATTGCCACTATTCTAAATTTTATGTTGAAATTTTAATTTTAAAAATTTTGTAGATGAAACCCGTTTAAGTCCCGTTTAGCCCGAGGCCCGTTAGGGTTAGGTCTCAATTATTAGAGGCCCGTTTAGAGTGAACCGGATAAGGCCCTGACCCGTTTAGCCCGAAGCCCGTTAGGGCTGACCCTACAGGGTTAGGGCTGGTCCGTTTAACATCTCTAGATAAAATACACTTCCACTCCAATTTTCTCAAAAGTTTTCGGCAAACTGACCTCCATGTCATTAAATACTAAGTGCTTGTTTGCAAACTCAACATAAAAAGTAAAAGTGCTTTTTTTTTTAAAAAAAAAGAAGCACTTAAAACATGTTTTCCACAACTATTTTAAGTGCTTATTATTACTTTTGGTCAAGCAATAATTTTTAGCTTTTAACTTCTAGTTAAACACTTCTACACATTCTCCAATAAAATAATATTCAATACTCTTTTTAGAAGCACTTTTTTTGCAAACACATTTTTCTTAATCATTTTTCAAAACCACTTAAGTTTAAAACACTTCTTATTTTTCATTTTGCTACTAAAATTACTTAATATCACTTTTTCAATTCTATTAGAGATTGCAAACATACACTAATACTATGCTGTTTCAAAGGAAACAAATAATACTAGTCCATATGTACTCTATGATATACTTATATTTGCAGCCCAAAATTCCAAGATGTTGAAGAAGATGAGTTCCAGGTAGGGCCCGCTACCAATCCGGCATATATATATTTTATAGACCCAGCCTAACCTTAGATGGGCCACCGAACTAAAATGGCCCGTTATTTTAATGAATTGAATTTATAAAATAAATTATTTATATTCAATATATATTAATTTAAAGCTTCATAAATATATTTAAAATTAACTTCAAAAAAAATAATTTATATCTTAAAGAAGTCAAATAATAATCCAAAAAATTATAATTTATGATCATAAGTGTAATTTGCAGTGTTAAAATTTTTAAAATAAATAAAATAACTTCAAAAGAAACAATATTGCAAATTAAACTTCATTTAATTAAAAAAAGTAGGACAATTTGTATAGGTATATTATAGTAATTTATTAAAAAAAAAAATTGGGTCACCTAAAGTTCTGGACCAAGCCTGGTTGGCCCGATGGGCCTATCGGGTTAGGCCAAATAGATCCGGTTCTTTTCGGGCCTACATTTTGTAGGCCCAAACCATCCTAAGAGTCAGACCGGACTCATTTTGCCACCCGTAGTTCCAGGTTTGCTAACTGACACTTGTACAAATAATATCACAGGGACAAACTTGGTACAAAAAATCACAATCGAAAAAGAGGTGATAGACACCTTTCTCATGCTGACCACAAAGACCACAACTAATATCGTCACCATCGTTGAGGGTCTTTCTTCTCTTCCAGGTCACCCGCGTAGATTTTAATTAAATATTGAATAATTTAATTGGCATTGTTTGAGCAATAAAATGAAGATATTAGAATTAATTTCTCAAAAATTAATTTATACGAGTGTGTTCTACTCAAAGAGTATGTGAATTTAATGTATTAATGCTCACAAAATCTATTAATTGTGAGTGAGAAATTGAGTCAACAAATCAAAGGGTAACACCTTGAATTAAGGAGAGAATTAATTATGTAATTAATTCTCATCCTACATTGGAAAATGAGAAGACTAATATACATGATATTAGTAAGAAGTCAATGAAGATAATCAAAATATAACTGATTGGTTGGAAATAAAAATTGTCACGCGTGCACGCCGAGCCCAGTCGTGCCCTGCCCATGCCCGTGGACTTAGACTTGGATCTTGGCAATTGGACTTTGGGTGTAGTTAGGTCTGGTGTCCATTTAATTTTTTAGAATACAAAAGTTGTGGGTCCAGGACAACTAATTCGGTAATGGGTCGAACCCATACCGAAACTTGACTTCATTATACTGATATTGGTGGCCAATAGTCAAATCACCCATAAAAATGGCCAATGGCCGAATCACCTATAAAACCACTGTGGGATTATACTGATATTGGTGGTGGAGATACTAGGGGTGTTGTTATCGGAGCGGACGCTCGCAAACGGGATCGCCTTGTTTGCGAGCAACGAATTACAAGGGACGCTTAAAGAATTACAGCTGGTCGTTCCTCCACGGATGCTCGCTTGCGACAAGCTGGTCGCTCCCTTGGGGATGCTCGCTCATCATCAGCTAGTCGCTCTCAAGGACAATTTCAAGGAGCTACTTACCTCCAGGGACATACTTCGGGAGTTGCTTGCTTCCCAGAACAAGGAGTTTCTCGCCCCCCAGGACAAAGTCAAGGAGCTGATCGCTCCCTTGGACTTACACAAGCAGCTACTCGCCCCCAAATTGTTGGCCTTGAACAACCAGCTGCTCGCTCCACACCATCCTCCCGTGATGTTAGGCTGTTCGCCCCCCTCCAAGAAGAAAACTCTTGTTGATTACTGAGGAGGAAACTGAATCTGATGTGGAGTCTGTTATACGGGATATCTTTGGAACGAGTCCTGAATCTTTAGAAATTGGTACTCAAGAAACTATTCCTCATGATGATATCATTCTTAAGACTGTTCGGGAAGTTGAAACTGTTCAAGATCAAACAATGGACGCTCCTGAAGAAGAGGTTCCTTCTGGAAATAATACTGATTCGGATTTGGGAGAAGGCTTTGAGCCTGATCAAGGGGATATCTAGGAAGGCTTGGAACAAATTTATCAATCGGTTTCCCAATTAATTGAGCAGAGTGTTCCTAAAAGTGTAGCCCGTGAAGAAGATTGGTCGTCATACCTTGATCATTACTAAGACCAGTTTATTAAGCTCGTTCTTCCACTAGTCCCTTATGTCAAGACGCAATATGAGGCTACTTGTCATCGAAGTCTTTTGATAAGTGAGGACCTTATCACTATTCAAAATGAATACAAGATTTCTCTTGATATTCACATGCACCTCCCTGGATCCATTGAACGTGCAGACCGACCTCCACCAGACTGTACTACTATCAATATTGATATTTTAGAGGCGGGGTTTCCTCTTTTCTTACACCTGGTAATTGGCCAATTCTTGCTGGATACCAATTCGGCAATAATATAAATCACACCCATCGATGGAGAAATCTGTTGAGTCTTTTGACAGTGCTTGGGCTAGAAGGTTATCCCAACAGGCTAACAGCCTCTGAAATTAATTATGCTTTAATGATTTCAGAGTGCAAAGAGGAGGAAAAATGATATTACTATCTGAAGGCTCGATCAGGTTTGAAAATTATTGAGGGGATCCCGAATAAAGTAAAACAATGGAAAGAGCAATTCTTTTTCATTGGTGGAGATTGGCGAGCGCCATAACTTATTCTGGAATCGAAGGCCGAATGTTATCTCCTGGTCAATATAGAGAGTTAATACATACATAGCGCCCTTCATATTATACCTCTTCTGAGGTACACTAATATAACATTATTTCTTTTACAGGTCCGAGACTTCCAAAGTGGGGACATCAAGGATTGTCGGACTGGTTTATTTTTGCTTTTACCAAAGCTGCTTCCCGAAACATAAAAGATCGGACTATAACGTACCTATAGAAAGAGAATTGCAGACTTGCAGCTCGGTTGATCACAAGTCCGCATCATCTTGAAGCAAGAGCTTCAGCACTGGCAGGTGGACTTAAGATCAATTCATTTCTCTTCTTGACATTTTGATTGATCCATCTTACATTTTTATTTTTTTCTATTTTCTCAAATCAGAGCGTTATTGTTGACATACCCTCAGAGTTTAAGACTTTCTGCACGAGAATTATGGATCTTGAATCTAAAGATAACAGGCATAAAATGGATCCCCCGGCTACACTTATTGAGCTCCACAGACGGAGAGGAGCTCAATCCACCATACATGCAGCTACTGCTACAGCTGCCCCCACTGCTATTACTACTGCAAAGAAGCTGGCTCGAAAGAGTCCATCGAAGAAAAACACGGTTGTTGATCGTTTGAAAAGGGGCGATGGGTCCACCATTGGGGCTACCGAAGAGGCTCAACGGGCCAGGAAAAAGAGTAAAGATGGAGCTTCTAGTGGGTCAAGTCGACATGTTCTAGTTCCTCGTTCATGATCCAATTGTTATAAGAAAAAGGATTCATGTAGTTTCTCTCTCTAAGTAGACACCCTAAATGTTCTTCGTAAATTATTGACTCTGTGTGGCCAGTGGCTTTCCTTGTGGGTCCAATCAGTTAGGGATCTTTTGTTACCCTTTTTCTCCTCGCCGACTCATTTGTTCTCTTTTATTTTGCTTGTGAAGTATACTCTGCAATTATGCTCTTGCAACATTGCTTGTTGTTGATAAGGTTACAACACTCAAAGTTTAGGGAATTACTCATCCATCAAAATAAATTTTGTGTACGAGAATTCATTGTACACGAATGGCTTAATTTATATTAGATGGGCAATCAACTCGGAAGTATGCCGATAATTCTTCAACGAGCAACTTGAGAGTTTTCTAACAATTTCGAACTGCTTAGCTTAGTAATTCTTTTAATTATTTGAGACCCAAAGGATTTTAGTGGGCAATACCACTAATTTTTTGTTCTTCTTGAGTCGCAAATAATTTTAATAAATAAGACCACTAATTTTCTCTGTGTTG
The DNA here is from genome assembly GCA_026898435.1 of Prunella vulgaris. Classification (NCBI taxonomy): domain Eukaryota; kingdom Viridiplantae; phylum Streptophyta; class Magnoliopsida; order Lamiales; family Lamiaceae; genus Prunella; species Prunella vulgaris. The sequence goes on from JAPKLY010000304.1 coordinate 463,111, forward strand.
CCAATTTATCTGCAAAGCTTTTTGGCTACCATTCTGAAAACGAATCAATAACTTTGCAACTTATTTTTCTTGTCGAGCTATTCTGAAGTAGTGCACAATTTTACAATCAGACCGATAACTTTGAATTTCAGGAGTTGCAAATAAATTAATCGGTAAGGCTGCCAATCTCTTGTACTTCTTGGACTGTAAGTGATTTCTGTTGCAAGGTCTTTAATTCTTGATTTTAATTGCTTTAACAAGTAATTTTTTTCCTTGAATTTAATTGTTTTAATAAATGATTTTTTTTTTCTCGTCGCCAGCTTAAATTAATTACTTTAGCAAGCAATTTTATTCATTAAATTTAATTGCTTTAAAAAACAAGTTTTATTCCTTAGTAAATTTATTCCTTTAAATTAGGGCCCAACTATATACCCCTTCAGCATTATTAGATACCCCCACCCAAAATATTTTTATTTTATTTTTGACATATTTTTATCAAAATTTACTCATATTTCAACAAAAATGTGTTAAATATATATTTGAAAAAATCTTTAAAATATTTTGTCAGTAAATATCTGTCAAACTTTAATTAATTTTTTTATAAAATATAGCGAAAATAAAATATATACATTAAAAAAGTTATTTTATCTTTTATATATCTTTATCAAAATTTAATTGATATTTCAACAAAAATGTGTAAAATATATGTTTGGAAAAATCTTAAAAATATTTTGTCAGTAAATATCTGTCAAACTTTAATTAATTTTTTGATAAAATATAGCAAAAATAAAATATATACATTAAAAAGGTGTGTATCTAATAAGTATGGAGGGGTATATAGTCTGGGCCAATTAATTATAACTTAGTTTTTGCAAGATCAATTTATTTGAGGTGGGCCAATATTATTTAATTTTATCCAACGATTAATTTAGGCCCAGTAAGTTTAGGATATGGTGAATTACGCCCAATTATACGCCTGACCAAAACATTCTTCTGCCTTAAACACTTTGAGTTTTGGTCCAACTGAATGAATCATTTCAGTTTTGGTACACATTTCAGTTTTGGTACACATTTCATTTCATATATAAATGAATGTTTTGGACACAAAACATACGCCTGCCTCATACCAGTTTCTAAAATGACTCTGTAATTCACTGTGTGGGCAGTTCCTTCACTTGCAAATAACCAGGAAATGTCTTTCCTTGAATTAGTCAAAATGGCCACTGCTGTAGTTATTTCAGATTGAGGAATTGCTTCTCAAAATTTCACCAGCTTCCCTTTGGAACGAATTAGTAGAGAGATATAAGGTTGACTCGGACATATTCTTAGAGTGTTTGAAGCTTGTTGTGTCCGGCATGGAGTACTAAACTCCGGCGAACAACTACCATATGCGAGCAACTCATGAAAATTTTAATTCGCGCAAATAATTGATATTCGGTTATCTCATGCGAGCCTTTTAGATCAGTCAAACAAATATAACAGGTGTCCCTTACCTTGACGCACATCGTGGCCCATGAATTATGGCATTTGAACAAGATTCTTTGGCCATTCAAACCGCCGTGAAGAACGGTGTTGGTATCACTGTTCGTGAAATAATTTGGTCGCAATTTCATCAGTGCGACTCACAGTTACGTGGCTTGTGATGGTTCCGACACGCAAAAAGGCAGCAGGATATGACATGGGCACCACCGGTGGCGTAAATTAGAGAGATACAACGACACGGGCTTACGACGGTTCCGACGCACAAAGAGGCAGCAAGATTTGATCCTTGAATCTGCGAACCGTCCTTTTGAATGAATTCAAACTCTTCGTACCTCTGAATATTTTTTTTCTTTTTTTTTTTTTCAATTCTGCATAGAGTGGCTGAGTTTCACATGTCAAGCATTCTAGAAAGCTTTCACCAACATCATGTTTCACTTCATATCTCCATGCTAAAAATTTGAAAAGGTCGCAAACTTCTTCAATTTTTCTAGGTTCGAGCCTCCTTCTAGCGCAAAACTATAAAATTAAGGTAATTTTAGCCACATAATTTGTCCTGCTAACTAAAATTTTATCAACAGTTTGACACTAGAAGGAGGGTTCGTAATTTTAGCCACATTAGCTAAAATTTTATCAACAGTTTGGTGCTAAAAGTAGGGTTCAAACCCTTTCTCTAGCGTCAAACTGTTGATAAAAGTTTAGTTAGCATTAGGGGGTAAATTTCGTATATCTTTATTCAAATGAAATCGTTTACATTATATGGGAATTACAAGCACGAGGTAGCACTTGTCTTGTCTACTTCATACTAAGCTGCTGGAGTCACCATTCTGCTTCACTATAAGCTGTTGAGTAGAGCTGGCAATTCCGGTCTGGCCGATGGGCCAGCCCGGCCTACCCGACGTATGGGTTGGGCTGGGCTGGAAAAATAGTGGCCCGAAAAAATCGGGCTGGCCCGTTTAGCCCGGTGAAATAAAATTTATTTTAAAATAATATAATTAAATTTATTTTAAAACAATAGAATTAAAAATAATGGATTCTAAGACTTTTGGGCTTTGGCGTGTACTGTTTTCATTTTTCAATACACCTCATAATTCAACAAACACTAGTTTCCTAATTTCCAATAGGAGAACACACGACTCCCCCTCTTCTCTACTTATGAACTGCTTTTATTATATTAGTACATTATAACTATGAGTAATGATCTTTATTTTTTTTTTATTTATGTTTGAATTTGTGGTTTTAGTTCTATTTTATATTTGTGTTGTTGATTTGTGGATTGTAAAAGTATAAATTAATAGTAGTGCAACAATGATTATAATACAATTTTTAAAATTATTATTTTAAAAAAATGGGTCGGGCTGGGTTGGGCTAAATTTTTATAGGTCCGACTGAAAAATGGGTCAGTCCGGTGGGTTGGGCTGGGCCGGCCCGGCCCGTTTGCCAGCTCTACTGTTGAGTAATCACCAGTCTGCTTCACTATAAACTGGTGACTCGTCACAGGCTTTTTTTGTTTCATTCTTTCTTTGTGCTTGATTAGCTCCTTTGGACACGGTAGTTTGGATTTGGTTAATTGTTTCCTTAAGCACGTCACTTATTTTATCAACAGAATAACTACTGAAAATCAACAAGAATGCAAATGCTTAAAATAAAAATAATCAAAGCATAAAACCTCTCAAGTTTAAGTAATATGTGAAGAACCATTTACTATAAAATGAAAATTCTGAAATAAGGTCACACAAACTCATTTAGAATCCGTAAATTTTTATATAATATTATTCATAATTCATAAATTTTAAACTTATACAATATTAAATATATTTTATATGTAAAATATTTTAGAAGAATGGCCTCCCTTAAACTCCAAACTCGTATAAATGTGAAACAAAAATTTATAATTTTACTCCTTTTAAAATCAGAATTGGATGGAGTAATTTTATTTGCAAAATCACCCCTTACTTTGTAAAAGCCATTCAGAAGTGGGGCCCCACAAATGGTAGTGGCTGAGATTAGCTCTGCCACTTTCACAGATCTGTCTACCCAGAACCAGGAATACCACTGGACCACCCTTCTCCACCACATATTCAATTTTGCCCTTTTTCGAATAAAAAAGCAGACATTGCTTGCCTGCTGCTGGTCCACCTACACCTCCTCATCACACCTCCATTTGACCAATCAACCGACGCCGCGCCCATGACGCTAAATTCCAATTGGATATTACGGTAGGATGATGCATTAAAACTCAAATAAATATGCCAACTCCTATTCAATTAATGGAATTATTTTTCATGATGCTTAATCATATTTTCATCTGTCTAATTTAATCTGTTGTATGAATAGAATTTATATATACCTTTGTTGCACAATAAATGTCCCTTTAAATTTTTCTAGTATACATTTTTTAATTTATACTCTCCCCTTGTCAACATTATTTTCACGTGTAAAGTGTCAAATATATTAAAAATATATAATTTAGTATAAATGACTTAAATAATAAAAATATATTACTTTTTTTTTTTTGTGAATTTTTTCCTAAAAATAATGTTGAGACTTCTAAAAATACAGAAGGTCTTGCACCCAAACAAGTTCACAGAAAACTTCGAAGTCGAGATTAACCAAAGATTCAAGTGCTCAAAACATTCAACACTCTGCAATTAAATTTCTCTAGTGTTGATAGGAATCTCTTATGTATTTAGCTTAGAGTGATAATTCATCCTTAGCATTAAATTTGTTTGTAAGGATTATCACACCATTAGTTGAAAAATTGAAAGTTAAACCCCTCTAAGTTTTGAGTTGGCGAAATGGGAAGAATTGGGACTTGTAAAACCACACAGGGGTTGAATTCCTTAGAGAGGAAGGAGATTGCTTGTGCACCTTGGCACGTTTAAAAACAAGATCCAATCATAAGAGTTGATTGTTCCTGTTAAATCAGGTCGTGGACGTAAGAACTTGAGTCTCTGAACCACATTAAATCTCTATGTGTTGATTTACTTGTTCTGCATATTTAAACTGTCATATCAATAAATCAGAGAGAATTCGGCATTGATTTAAAACTCAGGAAGAACCAATCTTCCTAAACCTGAAATCTGAGCACAATCCTTTAACCACTTTTTTCAGTAACTAAGCTAAACATTTCAATAAAACACTAAAACGAGTATAATTTAGGGGTCACACTTCCACACGTAAAAGCTTGTTTAGATAGTTATCCAGCTGACCAACTTCTCACCAGTCAATAGGTGAGTTATCTTTACTGAGCTCACTCATATCACATTTCAGAATTCAACATATCTAGTTCCTAAGCTTGTCCGTCTTAAGGACCCAGTCTCAATGAGCAACGTCAGTTTAAGCTGACTGGATCCTAAGGAGTTATTTCCTAAAAAAAAAAAGGAAAATTTGCTATCAGTGTATTACCCCCATACACTGATTCAGATTCGTTTCGGGATCAAAAAGTGGTATTAGAGCAGTGGTCCGCAAGACCACTGACTTTGAATACTAATAGTTTCTGAGGAGAAATTATTGGCAGCCTACTGAATTAGATCTTAGGTTTTTTTGAACACTTGCATTACATGACATCTTCTAAGTGCCTTGAGGGCGACCTTCTTGAGTTCTCTGTAGCAAATCATGACTAGTGAAAGTTCAGGGTCTTGACACACCTACAATCTATCCATGATCAAATGTATCTGGTCATAGAGAAGGGTCATATTATCTTCTTAACGGATACAACAGCTACTTTCCTGTTGCAGGAAATGTTCCAGTGCCTCCCTCAGTAGGTCTTATGCTGATCGAAAGAGACAAGCTAACCACAGATCAGATCAAGCAGATCGCCCTCGACAACATCGCCAAGAACATCATTCTGCACACCATTCCGAATGAGGACTCAGTCAGATTGATGAACCTGAAGACGGCCAAGGAGATCTGGGATACTTTGTCTGAGATGTGCGAGGGATCTGAGAAAATCAAGGAGAATAGGATGGATATGGTCATTCAGAAGTTTGAGGCCTTCAAGATGCTGGAGGATGAGACCATCGATCAGATGGAATCCAGATTCATCAAAGTGATGAATGAGTTGGCAACTCTTGGGAAGGAGATTCCCAGGAAGGAGGTGTCCTCCAAAATCCTGAACTATCTCCCTTAAAGATGGGACACATGAGTGATCATGCTAAAGAACACTCAAGATCTCACTAGTGTTACCACTACTCACCTCTTCTCAGAGTTAAAGGCTCTAGAGTTCGACCTCAATAAGAGGGAGAAGAAGGCTGAGGCCAGTGGAGACAGTAGTGCGAGGAGGACACCTGAAAAGGAAAAGAGCATAGCTCTTAAAGCCAATCCTGAAAATGAGGTTGATTCCCGTTCCTTGAAAGAGATGAGCAAGGAAGACATCGGAGAAGAGTATAGTCTGATGGCCAGATGCTTCGAAAAGCTCACTCCAAATTTGGCAGGTATAAAATGATTGCAGGGAAAGGAGGAGATATGACAGCCCCAGGAGATCGAGCCCCCAGAAGGAAGACATGAGGGGTTCTGAATCCAGACGTGATCTAGAGGAGCCTGAGAGGTGCAAGGATGATCGTGAGATCAGGAGATCGAGCTCCAAACCTGAGAGGAGCTCAGGGAGTCGCAGAGAACCTGAACCCAAGAGGTACTCTGACTCTAAGTCTTATGCAGGTGATATTGATCAGTGTTATCACTACAAAAAGATTGGACACTATCATTACGATTGCCCAAAGCCCAGTGTCCGAAAGAGAGAGGATCGAAGAGCAAAGAGGGATCTGATGGGGTCAGATCGCGAAGCTATGTTTGCTGAGGAGAGCTTAGAATCTGATGGACCAGGAAGGCACTCCCCTGATTTGCTCTCTGATGATGAGTATGATGATCTTTGCCTGATGGAAAATGATGAGGTATGTTCTTCTGCTTCCTCTCCTGATCACGCACCTGAGCTTATCTCAGATTCAGCGAGAGAGATCGACCTTCAACTCTCTTTAGAGCAATTGATGACTGATTTCTCAAGGCTGCAGAAAACTAATGCCCATATAGTGGAGGAGAATACAAAGCTGATTGCTGAAAATTCCAGACTAACTGAGCTTATGTCTCTAAAGGACACTGATGAGGCTCATATTTCTGTGAGGTTGGCTCAAGAGCTTGAACGCGTCAGGACTGAGTCAGCTGAAAGAGAAAGAGCTTCTCAAAGCTCCCTTACTGAGTCCTTAGCTCAACAAGACATGGATTTAGTAGCACTTCAGGCTAAGTATGATGACCTCTTCACCAGGCATGAACACCTGAAAGTTAGAGAGGTGACTCTTCAACAAAAGCTTGATACTATGAACCACTCAGCCAAGTGGTTGAGAGGATCAATATCTATCAGAGCACTGATGGGTCTAAATAAGGGATAGGTTTCAGTCCCTTGAAAACCTCTCAGGGTAAGTCTAGTGTTGGGGAATTAAACGCGGATCTATTCGGGATTTACGCTAAATACAAATTTAAGTTCACAATTAATATCATGATTTAAACATAATTAAATCAAATAATTGTATACCCAACAACAGGCTTTGCATGCAAAACATATGAACAAATATAATCACATAAAGCCCTAAACATGCGGAACTAAGGGATTTAGTGAATTATACCTCCTGGAGAAAATGCAGTTTCTGAGACAAAAGGCGTCATTTGTTTCCTTGATGAAAGGCACTTTCTGAGACAAAAGGCGTCCTTCTTGATATTTCTCAACCTGATAATCCCAACAGCCTTCTCAAGTATTTCCTTGTCCTTATTCGTACACCCGGTGGGAGGCCACACGAATAATTACAACACAAGGAAGAAAATAATTTTGTTGCCCAACTAACTGCAATTTTCGAAAATTGCAAGAGTAATAATGTGCGTTATGAAGTCTTGTATCATCTCATATTTATAGTGAGAATACAAGATCTTGAATATCTTGAATATCTAATATTTCAAATCTTGATTATCATGAATATCAAATATTCTAATCTTGATAATCTTGAATACTAAATATTCAATTCTTGATATTCTTATCATCCCACTTTTCGAAAAAAATACATCATATATTTGATTCCATGAGATCTTGATTTTATTAGATATTCTTGTATTCAAGATACATATCTATTTTCCATAAAATCTCTCATTAATTCAATATAAAATTATTTTCGAAAATTCATAATAAATGGGCCCAAAATATTTTTTTTATTTTTAATCACCTTGTCAATTGTTGGACATTTAATAAGGCTACTTGAGGGGCCTTTAGAAGAATTAAGATTGGACCTCCTAATGGGCCTTGAATTCTAGCATTGAGCCCAATGTTATTCAACCCATTAACATTAATCTCACTCCACTATAGGATTAATGTTGCACTATCCATCTTAACCCATATTACTATCATATGGCTCCCGGTCATTATTTCCCGTGTTTAAGATTCTCTTGTCCATTAATTAATCAAGCCACTGAACGCTTTAATTAATTTAACATCTTAACCTTGGAGTAAGGACAGCTCTTCTTTATCATCATACCGGAAACAAATTCCACTTGCAAGATTTAGTATGACGAACTTTTAGATCCCACCAAGGGGACTAATCATGCAAGACTCTCCAAGCACACATTCCTCTGTATTAAATCTTAGCAACTTTCATGTTCTCAATGGCGTCACCCAAGATGCAAAGTATTGAGTCTTATTGACTCTCTACCCATAACAAAATAAAGTATCACGCACGGATCACACACAGTCCTATTTAAGGGACAGAGGTTTAGAAATAAACGACCACTGAGGTCTAATTCTTCATCCCATAAATCAGTCCGGAAGAATTACGTCTATGTAGGTCCTCTTCAATGCATCATTATGCACTAGTTCAATCCCTTGGTGAAGATAAGTCAATCTGGGATCTACACATCAACTGTTTACCAATGGGGTGTTCAAATCCCATCTAGGTTGTGAATTTAGTACTTGTTACAAGAAACTGATAATGTGATCTTGCTGTGAGTTATCCGGGAATCACCACATTTATGTATAGTGTAACTTGTACTATTATATGAACGGATTGCAATAAATAAATAACATTCATATTTATCTAAAGCACAGTGATAAAAGATTTATTTCAAATAAAGCTCAAAGATTCAGTTTAGTTATACAAAGTAAAAGCATACTTTCTAGTATAACCCTAACAATCTCCCACTTATACTCAAAGTCTGCTTTTAAGTATACTACAGCATATCTATGTGCTACACATGTCCTAATAATTTCTCCCACTTATACTCAAGCATATTGGCAACACACTTGACTCCCATTCCTCCCACGTGTCTCTCGAATGTACATAGAGGCAGACACTTTGTGAGAGGATTAACTAGGTCGTCTTCCGATGCGATCTTTGTCATATCTTCATCTCCTCTCTTAACGATTTCTCGTCTAAGATTGTATATCCTTAAATGTGTTTGTTGGCCTTGTGGACTCTTGGTTCCCTTGAATTTGCAACTACCTTAGCATTACAGTGCTAGACAAATTCAGAATTTTATCCAAGTCCACTTAGAAGATCTTGAGCCAAACTGATTCCTTCACTGCTCCATAAGCAGTTACTTATTCGGCTTCCATAGTAGAATTAGTGATGCACATTTCACCATATCATGGCTCCTTCCCCAAATGAAACACATTACCCGAGGTAGATCTATATGGAATTTATATCTGATTGGAAATCCAAGTCCGAATAACTAACGGGGATTAGACTATCTGACTGATAAATCAACATTCTATCTCGAGTTCGCTTGAGATATTTCAGAATGTTTTTAACAGCCGTCCAATGCTCTTTCCCGGGGTTACTTTGATATCGTGCTACCATGTCTACGGCAAAGCAGATATCCGGTCTCGTACATAGCATAGCATACATGAGGCTTCCAACTGCCGAAGCATATGGGATGCATTTCATGCAATCTATCTCTTCTTGTGTCTTCGGACACATCTCTTTCGATAGATGAATTCCATGTCTAAAAGGTACAAAACCTTTCTTGGAATTCTGCATGCTAAACCGTTTCAAAAATAGTGTCTATGTATGAAGCTTGCGATAAGCCGATCATTCTTTTCTTGCGATCTTCAGTAATCTTGATCCCTAAGACATGACCGGTTTCCCTTAAGTCCTTCATATCAAACTGATTTGACAACCATACCCTCACGTCTGATAACACCGCCACATTATTTCCAATGAGCAAAATGTCATCTACGTATAGTATCAAGAATACCACGGCAGTTCCGACACACTTCTTGTACACACAACTCTCAAACTCATTTTGATCAAAACCATAAGATTTTATTGCTTGATCAAAATATTAATTCCAAGCTCGCGATGCTTGCTTAAGTCCGTAGATAGACCTCTTAAGCTTGCATACAAGGTGCTCTTGGCCTTTTTCAATAAAGCCTTCGGGTTTATACATATAGATTTCTTCTTCAAGACTTCCATTAAGGAAAGCTGTCTTGACATCCATTTGCATAGACCCCATCTCGGCTTTCATTGCTGTTTGCCAAAATCTGCATCCTTGTCTTGGAGTGCTTCGTCGTATGTCCATGGGTCTAATTCATCTTCCCCAGGGACCAAGTCAGACGACTCTCCCACGAACATGAATCACTCGGGTTGTCTCGCAACCCTCCCACTACGACGAGGCTCCGGTTGTGTTGGTGTGTCGCGTGGTACATCAACTTGTACCCTTGGTATAGGATTAGACCCTTTTATTTTATCTAAGGTAATCTCACTTTTGGGCTTTCTATTGTTCACATAGTCTTCTTCCAAGAACTTAGAATGCGTACTAATTACGATTCTTTGGTCCTTGGGACTATAGAACATACCCCCTTTCGTTCCTCTAGGGTATCCTATAAACAACCTCAATTTCGAATGTGGATCCAATTTTACGGCTTCCTTGTCCAACACATATGCCGGACACCCCCAAATCCTTATGTGTCTCAAACTAGGCTTATGCCCGGTCCACAATTCTGTGGGAGTTTTAGGAACCGATTTGGATGGCACCAAGTTTAGAATGTGAGCCGCTGTTTCCAAGGCATAGCCCCAAAACGACTTGGGTAACTCTGAATAACTCATCATAGATCTGATCATTTCTAAAAGAGTTCTATTTCTTCGTTCCGCAACCCCATTTTGTTGAGGGGTACCGGGTGCGGTCAATTGGGATACAATCTCTTCACTTGACAAATAGGTCAAAAATTCATTGCTGAGGTATTCGCCCCACGATCCGATCATAGGAACTTGATACTCTTTCCCCTATGTTTCTCGGCCTCGGCTTTGAACTCTTTGAATTTATCAAAGGTTTTCGATTTGCGCCGCATAAGGTAAACGTACCCATATCTTGAGTAATCATCCGTAAAAGTTACGAAATACTCAAAACCTCCTCTAGCTTGAACCGACATTGGCCCACATACGTCAGTGTGAATGATTTCCAACACTTCACTAGCTCTATACCCCTTGGCCCCGAAGGCCCTCTTGGTCATTTTCCCCTCTAAACAAGATTCACACGTTGGAAACGGCTCAACATGGAGAGACTCCAACGAGCCATCCGCCACCAATCTTTGAATTCTCTTTAGATTAATATGACCAAGTCTTATTAGATGCCATAGAAGTGTTTCGTTCACGGTTGAAGAAAATTTTCTTCTCTTAGAAATGGTCGATGTGCTATAAGAAGCATTTTGTGTGTGGTGTGCACTTTTAATAGTATAAAGATTATTCACTAATGTTCCCGAACAGATGAACTCATCATTTTGAAAAATAACAACCATATTATTAAAAGAAACTGAGTATCCATCAACGTACAATTTAGAAACTGAAATTAAATTCTTCCTAAAACTGGGAACATAAAGAACATCCTTTAATACTAAAACTCTATCTTCAAAAAATAGGTGCACGTCTCCCACTGCGACAGCCGCTACCCTCGTAGCATCGCCCAATGTGATGAGGATCTCATTCGCACTAAGTTGCCGGGTTTTCCGGAACCCCTGTAAAGTGAAACATACATAATCAGTGGCTCCCGTATCCACTACCCACGAATGGGAAGCATACGCCGCTAAACAAGTTTCAACAACAAGTGCATGAAAATTACCTTTCTTCCCGACCTTCTTTGGCTTGGGACAGGCCGTCCTCCAATGTCCTTTCTCACCGCAGTTGAAACACTTCCCTTTGGTAGCTTTCTTGACCCCTCCCTCATTAGTTTCCTTACCCTTAGCTTGGTTCGGGCCTTTGGTCTTCTTCTTCTTCTTCCCACCTTTCGGTACGGAAGAAGTCGGACCGCTTGCCACCAAGACATGAGTTTGGTGTCCCATGAGTGTCTCCGCCGATACCAAAGCTTGCAAGAGTTGTGCCAACGTGAACTCTTGATTATTCATCATATAGTTCAACTGGAACTGCTCAAAGTTTTTCGGTAGAGAATGGAGAACGAAATCAACTTGCGTTTTCGCATCATATTCCGCTCCAAGTACCTCTAACTTGTTGAGGTAGCCCATCATTTTGAGAACGTGATCCCTTACGGGCGTTCCCTCCACCATTTTCAGCAACAACATATCTCGCATGGTGATTTGCCTAGCCGTACGATTTTGATGAGCGAACATTTCCCTAAGGTTTAGCATCATATCAGAAGCGGATTCCATATCTTGGTGTTGGTGTTGCAACACATTTGACATTGAAGCCAAGATGGTACACCTAGTCATTTCATCGGATTTCATCCACTCCCTATGACATTCTCTTTCGGTAACATCCGCATCATCCGTAGTCGTAGGGGGCTTTGGGGTGTCAAGAACACATTTGTGTTGTTGTGCGGTTAGGACAATAAATAAGTGACGTTTCCAATCAACATAGTTTTCACCTTCCAATTTGTTATCTTTAAGTATTGTAAACAGTGGATTAAAAGGAGACAACATGTTGCACTGAAATAAAACATGCATTGCATCAATACATACATCGATTCGCAAAGATTATCACAAAATTTTGATTATGCTTTGTATAAAATCTCAAAAAAAATACATAGCATAAATCGGCCGACATCTTAAAACAGTTCACATAAGCCACGATGAGTGTGGACGTTTATGCAAACACATTTAAGCAAGTTACAAACAAGAACAATTACAAACTTTTAATTTCAAAAATTAATAGTCGGCTCCCACTTGACCATATAAAATCGGTAGGGACTCCGATGGGGAGTAATAAAATGCCAATTTTATACCTAAGTATTAACCATGATTAAATACAGGACTATTACTTCGTTTTGAATAAGTCACTCGATGGGAGGGTCAATACCGCCACTAATAATAATCCACAATCATCCTTTTGGGAATTCGTTCATGTGAACTTATCTTTTGGCCTATCCGATAGGGAGAAAGGCGCTTGTCAATGCATAGCCAAAAGACTTTACAAACAAATAAATCATGGAGGCCAAATAATTCAATTTTATTATCTAGAATAAAATACCGAATTATATTTAAAACATACTTAGTAATTTTCGGAGTTGAGATTTTTCATCACGATATTCATGCAATCAAATATTTAATCAAATTAAATAAATAAAGCATGCATCAAAACAAATTAAACAAATTGGCACATTACATCCAATTGTCGTGGTTTAATTTTCTCGTTTTGACTATGAGATATCGTAATCATCGTTCGTCTTCAATCTTTATCGTCCGTCTCGATTAAGCTCCCACTCGACCGCAACAAAATTTCACCAACTTTGTCTCCGGGCCTTAAAATCTCCGTTCTTCGTCTTTGATATCGGTTACAATTTATTTACGAAAAATAAATAAACCTATCGTCTAGACTAGTCTATTACATAAAAACATCCTAGTCTACCCGTGGATTTTCTCACGGGTAAAATGATCCGAACAAATCGGATTTTAAAACCGCATCATCATACGTGCATGCATAAAAATATTAAATACCATGACAATTGGATACCTGCAAAAAAGATCTAGCAATTCTACTATCCAATTTTCAAATTTAATATTAGACACTTAAATTACAATTTAACGTATAGAGCCCAAAACCGGCTCTGATACCAGTTGTTGGGGAATTAAACGCGGATCTATTCGGGATTTACGCTAAATACAAATTTAAGTTCACAATTAATATCATGATTTAAACATAATTAAATCAAATAATTGTATACCCAACAACAGGCTTTGCATGCAAAACATATGAACAAATATAATCACATAAAGCCCTAAACATGCTGAACTAAGGGATTTAGTGAATTATACCTCCTGGAGAAAAGGCAGTTTCTGAGACAAAAGGCGTCATTTGTTTCCTTGATGAAAGGCACTTTCTGAGACAAAAGGCATCCTTCTTGATATTTCTCAACCTGATAATCCCAACAGCCTTCTCAAGTATTCTCTTGTCCTTATTCGTACACCCGGTGGGAGGCCACATAAATAATTACAACACAAGGAAGAAAATAATTTTGTTGCCCAACTAACTGCAATTTTCGAAAATTGCAAGAGTAATAATGTGTGTTATGAAGTCTTGTATCATCTCATATTTATAGTGAGAATACAAGATCTTGAATATCTAATATTTCAAATCTTGATTATCATGAATATCAAATATTCTAATCTTGATAATCTTGAATACTAAATATTCAATTCTTGATATTCTTATCATCCCACTTTTCGAAAAATATACATCATATATTTGATTCCATGAGATCTTGATTTTATTAGATATTCTTGTATTCAAGATACATATCTATTTTCCATAAAATCTCTCATTAATTCAATGTATAATTATTTTCGAAAATTCATAATAAATGGGCCCAAAATATTTCTTTTATTTTTAATCACCTTGTTAATTGTTGGACATTTAATTGGGCTACTTGAGGGGCCTTTAGAAGAATTAAGATTGGACCTCCTAATGGGCCTTGAATTCTAACATTGAGCCAAATGTTATTCAACCCATTAACATTAATCTCACTCCACTATAGGATTAATGTTGCACTATCCATCTTAACCCATATTACTATCATATGGCTCCCGGTCATTATTTTCCGTGTTTAAAATTCTCTTGTCCGTTAATTAATCAAGCCACTGAACACTTTAATTAATTTAACATCTTAACCTTGGAGTAAGGACAGCTCTTCTTTATCATCATACCGGAAACAAATTCCACTTGCAAGATTTAGTATGACGAACTTTTAGAGCCCACCAAGGGGACTAATCATGCAAGACTCTCCAAGCACACGTTCCTCTGTATTAAATCTTAGCAACTTTCATGTTCTCAATGGCGTCACCCAAGATGCAAAGTATTGAGTCTTATTGACTCTCTACCCATAACAAAATAAAATGCCACGCACGGATCACACACAGTCCTATTTAAGGGACAGAGGTTTAGAAATAAACGACCACTGAGGTCTAATTCTTCATCCCATAAATCAGTCCGGAAGAATTACCTCTCTGTAGGTCCTCTTCAATGCATCATCATGCACTAGTGCAATCCCTTGGTGAAGATAAGTCAATCTGGGATCTACACGTCAACTGTTTACCAATGGGGTGTTCAAATCTCATCTAGGTTGTGAATTTAGTACTTGTTACAAGAAACTGATAATGTGATCTTGCTGTGAGTTATCCGGGGATCACCACATTTATCTATAGTGTAACTTGTACTATTATATGAACGGATTGCAATAAATAAATAACACTTATATTTATCTAAAGCACAGTGATAAAAGATTTATTTCAGATAAAGCTCAAAGATTCAGTATAGTTATACAAAGTAAAAGCATACTTTCTAGTATAACCCTAACATCTAGAGCTGCTTCAGGGAGCAACTCGAAGACGGTGTTTGTTAAGCCAAGGTTAGGTGACAAAGGTAAGAGTATTGCTCACCAGGCCAGTGGCTCAGGGAAGAGCAAACAGCCCGCTGGACCTGTCAGGCAACTGGCTGAGACATCAAGGCAAAAACTTAAGGTAAAGGTTCAGGTGTCTCATCAGGCGCCGAGGAACTCAGGCCGGAGTAGACCTTAGACTCAGCCTAGGAATACTCAGGTCAGTGGACCTCAGGCAGCGCGCAAGGCCTATCAGGAGAGACCAACTCCTGAAAAGAGAAGGTCAAACCGAATAGCTCCTGAAGGGGTCAGGAATCCTGAGGCCCAGAACTCACAACTCAGACCTCAAGTGCCTAGAGGTCAGAGAAGTGAAGGCCCTTCTCGGCAGGCACCAAGACCCATTGCACCCAGGACAAGGAGAAATAGGAGATCAGTCCCCAAGAGAAAATCCAAGGCCCTTATGACTTAGGTTGACACCCATATACCCTCGACTTCCCAGGAACCAAGGAAGAAGAGAAATGTGTATGTTGATGTTTTAGTACACTTCTGACGCTGTCAAAATTGTTAGGCAAATCTGGATCCCTAAGGGTATAGCTAACACAATAGGATCCAACACTAGATGGGTACCTAAAGCCTGATTCTTTTCATGTGACTACGGGCTACAACAAGGAGAAGGAGGATTCAAAGAAGGTCGTCTGGTACTTAGATAGTGGATGCTCAAGCCACATTACTGGCTTCAGAGATCTCCTTCAGGATCAAGGGTGTAAATGGCGCTTGGCGGTCGGCGGGCGGTCGACCACCTTCAAGCGCCAAGACCGCCTAGGCGGTGCCTAGGCGGCGCCAAGGTTTTTAATATATTTTTAATTATTTTTAATAAAATTCTACTAATATTAATTTTTTTTCTAATAAAAATGTACATTTCACAATAAATTATAAACTTAAAACATAATTAATAGTTTAATACCCAAATGCATTTTTCACAAAATACAACAAGTCCATAAAATACTAAAAACCATCATAAAATGACATTGTTCATCTTCTAAACAAAACACAAAAATAATTAGATATTAATTACTTATTATTAGTTTTATTACTTATTAGTTATTAGATATTACATTATTACTATATTGGTATTACTTTAATTATTAATTTATTAATTGTTTAAATTTAAAAATTATAACTTACTAAACAGTACATAAGTAACATAACATAACAAAAAAAACAAAAAAAAAAATCCGCCAAAATCTGCCGTAACCCGCCAAAATCCGCCCGTAACCCGCCAAATCCGCCATTTGCTTGGCGCCGCCAAGAGCCCTGACCGCCTTTTTTCAGCGCCGAGGCCTAGGCGTCGGCGGCCGGGTGCAGCCAAGCGCCTAGGCGGCCGCCATTTGCATCAATGTTCAGGATTATGTAGCTCAGGAAGGACTGCAGGTAACCTTTGGTGATAACTTTAAGGGCTTCACCAGAGGGTTTGGTACTTTGGTTGTTGGCTCAGTGCGTGTGCACAATGTGTCCTATGTGGAAGGCCTGAGACTTGTAAAACTATGCAGGGTTTGAATTCTTTAGAGAGGAAGGAGACTGCTCGTGCACCTTGGCACGTTTGAAAAATAAGATCCAATCCTAATAGTGGATTGCTCTTGTTAAATCAGGTTACGTAGGAGCTTGAGTCTGTGAACTACGTTAAATCTCTGTGTGCTGATTTAATTGTTTTGCATATTTAAACGGTCATATCAATAGATCAAAAGCATTGATTTAAAACCCAGGAAGAACAAATCTTCCTGAACCTGAAATATGAGCACAATCGCATAACTACTCTTTCAGTAACTAAGCTAAACATTTCAGTAAAATACTAAAACGAGTATAATTCAGGGCTTACACTTCCACACGTAAAAGTTTGTTGAGTTAACTATCCAACTGACCAGCTTCTCAGCAGTCAATAGGCGAGTTATCTTTACTGAGCTCACTGAGAGCACATTTCAGGATTCAGCGTATCTAGTTCCTGAGCCTGTCAGTCTTAAGGACTCAATCTTAGTGAGCAACGTCAGTTTAAGCTGACTGAATCCTAAGGAGTTATTTTCTGAAAAAGAAAAATTTCCTATCTGTGTATTCCCCCCCCCCATACACTGATTCAAACTCGTTTCGGGACCAACATACTCTATTAGTTGCGTGACTATCTTCACACTTTTCAATACATGTCGTCTCAACTCTATCTTCACATTCTTTAAAAAAATATTCAATATAATATTTATAGAAATAATTACAAAATATGACTATTTTAAATACCATATTTTCTAAAAGTAACACACGAATCTCCTATCTTACTAATAAGATTGTTTTATTACAAAAAAAAATAATTTTGTAATCATTTTATGGGCCCACCTGCTGATTTTTGCAGCAAACGAGGGGCACCCAAGGTGCAAGTCAGCAACTTTTGCTACATTTCCATTAGTTTTTATTTATTTTAAATCTAGTACTTTTTTTTTTTAATGTTCACTTTAAAATTTTCTGAAAATAGAAAAAAATAATTAAGTTTTTAAATTTATTACAACTTTAATTATTGCTTATGAAAAAAAGTCTATTCACAGAATGAATAAGCATATGTGTAATTTTCAATTTGCATATATGTAATTCTTTTTTGAATATATGTATTTTTTGAACTATGCATATATGTAAGTTTTCTTTTGCATATGACTAGGGCAATTGCATATAAAACACTAAAATTTGTATATAACCCAAAAATTCGTTATGAAAAGTTTACTTTTTCATTTCAATATATATTAACACTAAGAAATTAAACAATATAATTTACAATGGCCCTAATTAAACCAACCAAAAATCAACAAACTCCCAAAATTGAAAAAAGAAAAAAACTCTGAATCAACCAAAACCAAAAATCAACCAGAAACAAAAAATACTGAAAAAAATCTCTAGTCTTTTTAAATCTATCAGAATCGAGACTAAATAGCATCTGATCTTTTTGAATTAACCAATAAATCAAAATTTTATGCAAATAACTCTAAATACAAGCTTCGAATGAACCAATAAATCACTCCCACAACCTAAAAATTTGTGTTCATCGAGGCCATAGCTGCCCACTGCCGCCGACGTCCACTATAGAAAGCACTGTTGTTTAGTGTGTAATTTGCTCGAAATTATAGTATTTTTATTGCTAATTTTGATATGATTTCTTGCATTTTCTACACTAAAATGATTAGTTATGCTTAATTGTAAAAATATTTTTTGTGTTGTAATTTGAGAGGAAAATTGAGATGAAATTGATAAATTAAATT